>CM070746.1:19209931-19440330 GCA_036346245.1 Bonia amplexicaulis
GTACAGCAAATATCCTAAGACACGGAGCATGTAACCTCCTCGTGACCTCACCACCACTCATCCAGCACGTACCAGCAGCGTGTTTGCTTGTTCCCTTTCCTCGGTGCGTCCATGATCCCTGTCGCGTAGACCAAACGACGAGGTACGTACGTGGGGGTTGAAAAACCAACCTGGTATCTGGATATCACGATTTGTTTGTTTGACGCAGCATGTTTTTTCCGTGTTCATTTATTTTTTTCCGTGTTCATTTATATTATTCGTGATGGACTAATCTGTTTTTTCTACTTTACAATTTTTTAAATTTAATTATACTAAATAAGCTATTATCAAGTATAATTTCAGTTACTCAGATGTGGTGCCGGCCACCGAAAAGCGGAACACCTCGGAACGGTCCGGTCGTCGTTCGGTCCATCAGGTGGAGGCCGCGGACGGCGTCCAGGCACCGCCATAAGAGCGCCACCAGCCCTGGCTTTCCCACGCGGAACAGCGCTCGGGGAAGCGGGGGAGCAGCGCGCGGGTCCCCCGGCCCCACGCGCTGCGCCAAAAGCTGGGGTTCTCCCTGTCCGCGTCCGTCGCCCTCTGCCGACGACCGCCGTGCGGCCGGGCCCGCCCCGCCTGAGCCCCGCGTGCAGTAATACGCCCCTGCGACTGCGAGCGTGTCCAGGAGGCGCGACTGTGCGCGCGCGCGGACGCGTAGGTGTGCCGACCAGCGCTAGCTCAAAACTCTCCATTTGCCGACCAGCGAGACGGAAAGCTTGAAAAAGGAACGGTACCGTGGGCGCGGCGCAGGCTCGTGCTACTCGCTTCTGTGCCCGCGCGTGGCGTGCGTGCTGGTCCGGGACCTGGCCGCGGGATCTCCTCCTGTAGTGGGCACTCGCGCGTGCATGCGTGCGTGCGTACGTGCCTGTGCAGCGTGTCCATGCACGTGTGCGGTGCACAGAGTCTCCAGTTTGGTTTTCTAGGCAGAGATAAGAGAAAAAAAAGAATGGGAATTCAAGAAGCTTGCGGCGGTGTTGCGAGGAGCTTATTACGCACGCCGTGTATTAACTGTTATATAACTTTGTACACTTGTAAGATAATCTTTTCAGCTCAAACACGAGAGGCATTCAACTACGCTCTATTGTGTACAAAGGTGATGAGTAAATAATTTATTCTTTCGAGTTATTTCACGTGCGTGCGCCATGTATTTTTTTTTACGTAAGTAAACAAGAAGCCCGTCCTTGTCCGCAGCAAGTTTTCTGCAAGACTGTAGCCATGTGCCCGGCTCACTGGGACCTGTGATTTCTTGCTCTTCGTAAGGAGCCTATGGGCTTCTTTTTCTCCAAAGCTGATGGTTTTTGTTATAGTACATATTTTTTAAATGGGGTATTTTTTCAAGACGAGGTCTATAAATTAAACGATGTACATGTTAAAAACCCAACATCTGTATCATCCAAAATCGCAAGTGAGTATCTCTCACTCTATAATCTGTACCATAAACAGCTAAAATTCAAAAATTTCAGCTAAAAATCATAAGCCGCAGCCGTTGCCAAACATACCCTATGTTGTTTCTAAAAGTATCGGATTATATTGCAACTCTAAAATCAACAAGTACGAGAGTCCAAACAAAAAAAATATGTATAACTACTAATACGATCGATGCATAATCACGTAAGTATGGTACAAATATACCATCCATACGTCTCAACCACAAATTGGGATCTCTCTCTCGAGAAAAATCAGAAACTAGGAGGAAGCTACGATACGCAAAAACAACGCACAATGTTCGGAAGCGCAAAGGATCAGAGGGCCCATTCTAAAAAATACGGCCACTCGCACCACGAGGCCCCACCGGGCACTCGCAGTCGCAAACACCCGCGGGTCTTGAGAAAAAAGCTTCAGATTTATGGCCCCCCCGACCCCCGATAGAGGCTCCCTCGCCCCTCAACTAAATCATTCGTCCATAATTCATCCCCCACCCTCCCTCGCCGTCTAGGAGGTAGGAGCATCCCTATCGACCTACCTCCCCAATTCTCCATTGCTCCCCCTCTTCCTTCTCCTTGGCCTTGTCTAGGAGTAGTGAAGAGTCGGCTAGCTCTCCAAGAGTCAAAATTCTCCTATTGCCGCGGCACTCCCGGTGGCATCCCGGTCCCTTCTTATTATTAGGAGTATTTTAAAGTAATAATAATTCGAGCTTTCCCAGGAATCCCCTGTGGATCATATAGACGAGTACGTCACGATAACAAACGCTTTGAGTTCGTTTTGTTCTAGTACTAGTCTATGGCCAACAGTGTTTACCTCGGTATCCAATCTACGTCAGCTCGAGTAGCCGGCTAGAAATTTCGCTTTGCCCTCTCTCGACTCTCGAGTACCCTGTTCTTTGTGTATTCAGAAAGGTCCCATCTGAAAACTGTGATGAATATAAATTCAAGGGAATGACAACGGACGAGACATGCATCATACTGCTAGTAGTACTGTAGTAGCAATGGTTTAAGGGCCCTTTCTCTCTTTTGGAGCTTAATGCTTTCAAGAAGTTAAAGATGATGCATGGTCACCCCCAATTTGTGGATCTACAGCTATAGTGCTCGCTAAATAATAGAGGTATATGTAGTAGGATGGTCTCCATCTGAGCTCATCTAGCCTGTTTGGGGAGGTTATAGGGATCAGTGTGATATGTGTAATTATATTTATGTCATTTTGGGGATTCACGACTGTAAAGTTAATATTATAATCATGCTTTATAAAGGTATATGTATACGTCCTGAGCATAGATAAAGAGCAAATATAGTTCATCTATCACAACAACTCCACTACTTTTCTAGTTTACTTTTTGGCTAGTAGGCGCAACAGTATACTTAGGAACAACACATCATATGCAATCCCAGAAAGTCATCTCCACTCACCACCCAGCGGGTCAGCATCCCCGAAAGAAAGGGGGAGAGATCAGTGGAGCTGTCCCATAACCCATCCAAGACCGCGACTGTTTCGTAAACTCACTTTGCACGCCTTATTTGTGTGTTCGGCATCTTCCATCCTTCGTTTCCTTTTCTCCCTTCTCTCCCACGTCACTCTCTTCCCAGCTGCCGCGTAAACACGGCAGACGGGGCACCGATGCCTGCATGCGCGCGCGCACGTCCTGGCTGGCCTTTTCTAGGGAAAAAGAGAGAAGAAAAAAAATCGTCTGCTGCTCGGTTGCTCCCCGTGACGGACCGGACGGGCTCGGGGTCGAGCCGAGCTGAGGTCCACCCACTCGGGGAGGGAGGAGGCGTCGCGATCGGACCGACCGCAGTGGGATGGGATGCCCACAGCCTTTGCATGCCAAGGAGCGCGCAGCTGTGAGCCAACATGGCAACCGCACGCATGGGCCTCTCCCCCTCATGCGCTGCGCTGCGCTGCACCCAGACCCAGTGGTTGCCTGGTTGGCTTGGCTCGGCCGCTCGGGTTGGGATCAGTAAAAGCAAAAGCCACCCCCCTACCACCACCGTCATCCCACGGCCCCCTGCCCCGAGATCTGCCTCTGCCTGGTACCTGCCTGCCCCTGCTGCTGCTCCGCCACCGCATTTCTAGCCACTCAATGCCCTGGTTTGGCTCGCCCCTGCCGCACTGCCTTGCCATTACATGCACGCATTGATGCATGGGGAGCTGAGCTCGAGCTAGCTACTAGTTCTGGAGCATTAAAAAAAGACTGGAAAATTTCAGAAAAAGGCTTGCAAGTGCGAGTGTAAACGCAACCAACACCTGTGTAGCAAAAAAAGGCCATGGCCTTGGATTCCAAGAGGGGCTTGTTGCTCCGCGTACCAACCGGTTTTATTTCTGGCGAGCGAGATCGGCACGAGCGGGTACTGCCACGTAGGCCCGATAGATCATTACTGCAAGTGGGGCCTGCGTGTCAGCCGCTGTTGGCGGCGACTTCGCGGATCGTTCAGTTCGTGCGCGTAGCAGTGGTAGGGACGCCACCACGACGGCACCACCCCACAAGCGCACACAGTAGCAGCGGTGTGCGGTGATCTTTTGCCCATCGCGAGTCCTGGGTGGTCGTGACGGTGACTGTGAAGATGAGACGAGAGCCATGAGCCCATGAAGAGAGAGAGAGGTGTGAGGTGATGAGATGACAATGCAATGCCCCCACTCCCACAAGTACTGCTGCCCCCACCCCCCTCTGCCGCTGCTGCCCTGGTGTGTGCTTCTGTGTTGTGTTGCCGTCTGGATTGGAGATGGAATTATTCCCATACTCGAGAAAAAATATCGACGCGCAGGTGGGCCCCACGCGGCCAGTGTTGAGTTTCCCCCTCCTCTCTCTCCTGATGGAGGATGGTCAGTCACTGACATATTGGTCTGGTCTTTTACTACTGTACCGACCTGTGACTTGTGAACCATAGATTCGGCCTGCGTGGAGCAAAATCTGGATGACAGAAGAGAGATCAGACGATAAAGGGAGGAGATAATCCTGCCAGTTTTTTTTTTTTATTGAAACAGGAGATGACATGAGCGTGTTTTGGCAATAAGGTCCACTGTGCTGGATCGAGATCTAAATCGTTCGTGCCAAATGCAATGCCACATAGGATGAGCATGCATATATATCGTTTTCAAAACACAACATGTATAAAAGGGCTACAAACGCTACTGTACACTCTTCGGAGGTATACGTATGGATAATGGATAACTTTCCCAGATCTCCTCCTAGTTCTATTGGGCCTAATTAGAATACTCTTTCTTCGCGTGACACACAAAAAATTGCCTCTCTGTGGGCCAAGCCGATGCGACGAGAATTATAGGCTTTTTGAGCCATTCCGGTAACCCGCTCCAGTGGTAATAGCCCAAATAGTGGCCTGTACAGTTTGCGGGCTAGTTGCCGTTCGGCTCGTTCCATCCGCGCCCCCTCTTTTTCCGTGCGCGCACAGACGCTGTCGCCGACGCCGAACAAAATGGTTTGGGTAGTTTGATATGGCTGTGCTTATGGGTTTTGATTGAAATATTTGAATTTTAGTTGTTTATAATATAGATTACGGAGAGAGATACTTGTTAATGATTTTAGTTAATACAGATGTTAAGTTTTTAATGTGCACTATAATTAATTTATAGATTCTATCTTGAAGAAATACTATGTTTAAAAGTTAGGTAGTATAACAAAAATCAAAAGCTGTTTTTAAAAACAGTAAAAAACAGGCCCGGTGGCTCGGCTCGGGTGGGCACACGACGAGTCCACGGCACGACTATGCCGTGCGGGCGGGCGGCCGTGCCGTTGCGCACCAACCGGCTACTCCGGCGGTTCAGTGACCGTCTGTGCTCCTAACATTTTTCTCCTCCCTCTAGACTCACCCTAGAGAAGGAGAAAACGAACTCTTGTGCCTTCTCTAGTTACGAAGAATACTCTACTGGCGGAACAAGTCAGCAAGACTAAAATGGCCTCTTTTCAGCCTACAAAAGCACCATACCACATGATCGTCCGACCATCAGACAAAATGAAAAAAACGGAGCTCTAGAGTGACAAAAAAGGATTCCAGAGCTGCCTGATCCTAAACCATGATTAATCTCTCAGTATAGGTTGAATAAACTCGTCGCACTTCAGGGACAAACACTGGCGTACTGTTGTGCAGTATTATATCGCTCACTGAACAGCATTATGCACCCCTCACTAAAAAACCTTTACTTCTCATACTTCGCTTGCAATAAACCATAGCGGTAACTGAAGTTACAAAACATGCCACAAATCTGTGGAATAGCTGCTAATATAAACGCTAGATTATTACCCTGATGGTTTAAACCTACAAAGCATTTTTACATTCTGGGGATCTTGCAACCACCTTATGAAGAAATGAGGATGTTCAGACCAGTACTTGAGAGGGTGGCAGGTGAAGAAAACACTCGGCATTTCACGCTATGTAAATATTATGTACACAACTAATCATTTTAAGAAACTACCAGGCTGATCCTACTCAAGCAAATCGAAACCACTGGAAACTTCATCATTGGATTAGACTTCAATCTTCTGCAATGCCATCAAGCCATGCGACTAATTGCTGAGATGTTGGTCTTGACTTAGGAGCAGCGGTCACACAGAGGCATGCTATCCCGAGCACCCTTATCAACTCACTTTCGTTACCCTTGTCATGTATACTTGGATCAAAAACTTCAGTTTCCTTGTCCTCTTTCTTCATCTGAAGCACCCACGACACCACATCCCTGCTTCCTTTCGGCCTGCACATGTCCACAGGCCTCCGACCGGTGAGTAGCTCCAGCAGAACAATACCAAAGCTGTACACATCACCCTTGTAAGTTGCAACAGGTGACTGTCCATACTCAGGAGGAATGTAACCCAATGTTCCCACTACATCTGTTGTGACATGCGTCTCATATACGCAGATGAGCCTTGCCAACCCAAAATCAGCCAGGTGGGCTTCAAAATTCTCATCCAGAAGGATATTACTTGACTTGATATCTCTGTGTAATATGTGGGGCTCACATGACAGGTGCAAGTATGCCAGCCCCCTTGCTGAACCCTGTGCTATCCGTAGCCTCTTCCGCCAATCCAGCAGCGCACCACCATCGGCCCTCTCGTGAAGCCAGTAGTCCAAACTGCCGTTCTCCATAAATGAGTAGATCAATAGCCTGTCATTGCCGATCTTGCAGTAGCCTTGCAGCGAAACAAGGTTCTCATGTTGAGCCCGTGAAAGTGTCTCCACCTCGGCTTGGAACTCCCTCTCAACCTGAGAGTAGTCACCTGAAAGTCGCTTGATTGCAACTCTCCTCCCATCTGGTAGCGTTGATTTGTAGACAAGGCCAAAACCGCCACATCCAACTATATAAGCTTGATCAAAATTGTTGGTGGACTTCAAGATGTCCTCAATGCCGAGTTCTTTGTTGTCCTGGAAAAGCAGCACCAAGCTTGAGCTAGGAGACTCTGAGCAATCTTCAGCATTCGCAACCGCCTTTGGATTGTGCTCCGACATTCTTGAACGGACAATCCTTGATAAAATAACATAAGCACTACATAAGACAAAAACAACCCCCACTGCAGTTCCTAGTCCAAGTGCGACAAGGATGGCCTTGTTCTTCTTACGATGTGCTGTTTCCACAAATGGAGCATTTTCTGTGCAGGAGGAATTCCGAAGAAGGCAGAGTGCAGAATTCCCCACAAAATCCTCATTTGTGAATGTGGAAAATTGGCCCCCTGTTGGGATATCTCCGGCCAAATTGTTGTACGACACATCAAACTTGGAGAGGAAATTCAGTTTCGTTAGAGATGATGGTATGCTCCCATTGAGATCATTGTGGGCCAAATTCAACATTTCCAAGCTTGACATGTTTGACAACTCATCAGGAATTCGCCCCGAGAAGTTGTTCCAGCTCAAGTCCAGCACATGAAGCTTCACGAGATGGCCAAAGCCTGGCAAGACTGGCCCAGCAAGCAAGTTGTTAGAGAGGATCAGGGATGGTGGGAAGCTGCTGACTTGGTTGTACTGCAAACCTTTGCCAGTTAAATTCTTCCTGATGAATAATGGGAGGTCCTCTGTTGATGCCTGGTCACTCGAGCGATTACTCGAAATTAAACTCCTCATCCGTGTAAAGCTCTCAGGAAGCTCCCCACTGAACGAATTGTTTGACAGATCAATGTAGAAGAGATTGTTCAGATTGCCTAACCATGGCGGGATCTTCCCATTCAACTTGTTCCACGAAATGTCCAGCATATTGAGGTTCTCCAAGTTCTGCAACCAAGGTGGAATCATGCCCGAGAGTGCACAGTTTGCCAGGACAAGCACCTGCATGCTTTTGAACCCTTCGATGCCATCCATTGGCATTGTCTCACCACCACGGAAGTTCCTGGTAAGCACCAAGCTCGTCAGGTTCGGCAGGCTCTGCAAGCGTTGCAATGCCGATGACAGGTTGGTGAAGTCATTCCCTGTCAGCGATAGGTACGACAGCGATCTCAAATTCTTGAAGCTCTCCGGTATCTCTCCCTCAAGCTTGTTTCTTGCAAGGTTCAGCGTCCTCAACTCGGTGCACAATGCGAGGCCAGGAGGTATAGCACCAGTCAGCTTGTTTGTCCCAGCATCGAAAGTGGTCGTCTTTGGCAGCAATTTGAAGTCGATAGTAATCTCACCAGAGAGCGAGTTATTCCTTAGGCTGACAACCCTCAGCATTGGGCAGCTCGACAGGGAATCAGGCAATGAGCCATTGAACTTATTGGAGGCCAAATTTAAGAACTCCAGCCTCCTCAAACCCCCAAACTCATTAGGGATGGAGCCAGTGAACATGTTATACGACAAGTCAATGTGCATAAGCTGAGAAAGGTTACTGAGGTTGTCGAGGGTACCGGAGAGCCGATTTTCCTGTAAGCTCAGCCTCCTCAACTCTGGCATCATGTACAGGTCGCCGGGGAGGCTCCCCACGAGGCCATTGCCGTCTAGAGAGAGCTCGCCGAGCGCCGTGCACCGGCCGAAGCCGGCGGGGATCTCACCGGAGAAAGCATTCACTGAGAACCGCAGGACATTGACCGGCGCAACGCAGAGCGCGGTGGCGTTGATGCCGCTGGAGAAGGCGTTGCTAGAGATATCAAGAACCGTCAGGTTCGTCGCGCCGAGGAACGCAGGGTGCGGCCCGGTGAATTCGTTGAAGGAGATGTTCACAACCTCGATGGCCGGGAAGCCATCGTAGCTCGCCGGGAAAGCGCCGGAGAGCCCATTCGCGCTGAGGTCGAGAAACCGCAGCCTCGCGAGCCGGCCGAGCCCCGCCGGCGCCTGGCCGTGGAGCGAGTTCCGGGAGAGGTTCAGTGCCTGGAGGCCGTCGAGGGAGGCGATCGAGGAGGAGATGACGCCGTGAAGGCTCTTGTTGGAGAGATCCAACCCGACCACCCTCCCAAGATCGCAGGAGACACCAGCCCAGGAACAGCAGTAGGCGTCGTTGGGACCCCATCCAACGAGCCCGGCGCCCTTCCTGTCCAAGCCATTGGATAAGGCCAGAAGCGCCTTCAGGTCGGTGGGGTCGCACGTCTGGTTCAGGGAGTGGCCGCCATGGACGTGGAGCAGGACGGAGACGAGCAGCAAGTGGAACAAGGCGCAGCAGTAGCCTCCCATCTCCGGCGAGAGGCGGCGGCGGATTTGGGAAATGAGGCTCTTTTCCTGCAGGGCATGAACAATTGCGAGGACCCGGATAGGAATTCTCGGCTAAAACTCACACCATCTTGCAAGGCTGCATGAATCCAAGCATCAAGAACACACGCGCACAGATGGCAGCTAGCAATTGTCGGAGCAAGAACCCAACAAATGAAGGAAAGGCTTGTCCTTTTAGCAAGAGATCCAGACAAGTTCACAGAACAAAGAGCAGCAGCGCAAGGATGGAAATTTTTCCTCTCATTTTCCCTCTCGAGCAGAATCGCAAGATTTTGAGACGCAAAAAGAGGACGATCGAGGAAGGGGCCAGAGGGGGAAAGTCAGAAGAAAGATGGGCAGTTGGTTTTGACTCCAATGCGCTCAGCAGTGCGGATTGGATTTGTTTATCTCATTCTCTCTCCCCTCCCTTTCTTTAACCAGAGATTTATTTAGTATTTTCCTTTCTTTGCTTCTCTCTCTTCAAACTTTCTCGTGTGTTCTTCTCTCACTGGTAGGCGGCACCGGACCTAGTGGTGCATTTGATATGGTGACGCAATTACGATGGCAATTAATAAGCGGCATGCATTTCAGTGGAGGAAATGGGCGATCAAATGGGTAGGTTGTAAAAATAAATGAAGGTCCCGCTCATTTGATTTCTGGCTTATTTTTATTTTTATTTTTCCTGATTTTTTGGTTATTTTAGTTTTTTTGTCGGTTTTTTTCGTATTCGTTTACATTGTTTGTAATTGGTTAATCTATTTTTCTATTTTTAAATTTTTAAATTTAATTACGTTAAATAAGTCATCATTATAATTTCAGCTAACTACAGTGTAATTTTAGCGATAAGGTATTTTTTTAAGTTGAAATGAGCGGATGGGGCTGTTCGGTGAGCAGCACAAGGCAAGGCTTTTGACTTTCTTCTGATGTCAATTTTCAAACGAAATATTTTCTCAAGACGGGGTCTACAAGTTAAACATAGTACACATTAAAAGCCTAACATCTGTACCAGCTAAAATCATAAGTGAGTATCAATCTCTCCGTAATCTATACCGTAAACAGCCAAAATTCAAAAATTTCAGCCAAAAACTATAAGCTGCAGCAAAAAGAACACCAATGCAAAGATGACATTTGGACTTTGAAGAGAGAGAAAAGAGGGAGTTCAGAGTCAAGGCGATGGCGACAGCGCTGCTGGTGGAGCAAGCGGTGGACGAGTACAGCACAGCATCGCTAAACCGGTAACGGGTCCGCGCGGTTGTAGCCAATAGGAGATGAATTCAATGCAGTGAATACATGGAAGTATATTGCTGAATGTACAGATACGGAGCGATTATATACATGGAAGTATATATAATCTGAGTGAATCTTCAGGAATGTGTGCAGTTCACTTGGTAAGACAAATTGCTGTCAACATTATGACTGTGCATTTGTAGCAGTAGTACCTAATTTGTTGAACATGATGACCGTGGTCAGTTTCTGATTAAAATTGTACTATTGTAGCAGCTGAAATTGTAATATAGTGGATTTTAGTGTTTTTGGTTATTTAATTAAAAAAATTAAAAAAAGAGAAAAAATTGATACAATGTCTCTTGGATTTGGTTTATAAATAGTAACAGCTTGCAAAGAGAGATATTTACGTGTGATTTTGGTCGATATAAATGAAGTCATTATAATGTATAATATAATCAACTAGTAGATCCTATCTAAAAAAATACTTTAATTAAAAACTAGTTACTATAAAAAACAATCTTGAGAAGTCAATATGAACAAAGCGAAAGTCTTTTAAACCGGTTAGAGCTAAGCCTTTGTTTGACTACCATGCAATAAATATATTGGTAGTAGTACGTTAGTTAGTTAATGGCTGCCAGCTCAATCCTACATCGATGACTTAGCTGGGAAAATATGCTAAGCAATCTTTTATACTTGTATTACTATTGATGTTTGAGAAGTTGTTAGATACTCCTTGTTATATTGCTACCGCTTTTGATTTGCACAGTAGCAGATACTACCACTAGAAGTGTACAACTGTGGACTGTATGAACGATGAGACTTGCTATTCTACGGTGGATTGAAATTTTTTTTTATTTTTTAAATATTTAAAATTGTATTCTTAATTATTTAAAGTTGTAGTATACTAATTTTTTCTTTCTGAAGTTATACTCTCAATTACTTAAAATTATAATATAAAGAAGTGACTGAAAATAAAGAAAAAACAGTCACCAATACAATAGTCGAACGATATGCACTGTTTTGGTATGAGTATACCTTTGATTTTGTTGATTTTGACATGGACCTTTGCATGCATAGCAGAATACCTTTTCTCGCCATCCTCCGTTGAATTTGTCCGCTTGCATGTAATGATCGTCTTTATGAGGGATACAGAATTTAAGTGAACGGCAGGCAAGTTCGGTTGTTTGGGAAATCAGAGAGTAAAGAGCATCCAATGACAAAGTCAAATTCCCGCAAGAAAAAAAGTAGGAACTCCCGAGGAGTTTTTTTTTTTGTAAAAAAACAGGTATATATGTGGGAACAACTAGATATTTTCATTAGAAATGTAACTAAATTTAAGCTCAAAGACTCGAATCTAGATGGCTGGGGTGGAAAAAAAATTAAAGAAAGGAGTCAAACAATGCATCAAAAAGGGAGTAAAGCAGGGAAGGTGCTTGCAAGACAGTGTTAGGCCTACCAATTACCATTCTAATGATGCAGAGATTGTGTCGTGGCACTCTTGTCAAACATTTCATATGAGATACAAAATCCAAGTAGACTAGGCAGAATTTTAACTAGATGTAACCTTTGTTACAAAAAACTAGCACTTGTAGGTGATATTTTAACTAGATTCTAATTTTTTAACTACATCTTTTCGGCGCCGCGCTGGCTATACACAGTACTCTACCATGGCGAAACACCCATTCCCATCCATGATGAACGGTGCCGGTGAAGAAAGAGGAGCGCGCGTTTTCCCCATGGCGGACAGCGAGCAAACCCGGAAGGGAGGAGCCGCGAGCTAGGCCGCATGGGAGCGTGCGCCAAGCCAATCAATCGTCCCGTCGTGTCTCCTCCTCTCAACCGGCCGCGCCGCGCCGCGGCGAGCAGCGCCGGCGCAGTGCAGCGGCGCGCGTCCGACCGACCGACCGATCCGTTACTCCCGGAAAGCATCTCGGATTGGCTTAGCGCTCACGCCATTCCCTCGATCTCTTCTTTCCGCGCGCACCCGCTTTTCCCATATTCTTTGCTCCGCCCCGCAAGCAAAGCGCCTTCCCACGTCCGGCGCTCCAGCTGCCAGCTTTCGCGAGCCGTTTCGTTTGATTCTTGGTTTCTCCCGTCCGTTCTCAGCATCCTGCCATGCCTATTGTGTAAGCGAACACAAAATATGCAGTAGATATTGAGAAGCAAAGCTAGCTAATACCAGCGTTCTCATACCGAGATGAATCCGTTGAGAGTACGGACTAGGAATATACACTGCTGTAAATTATCAGTACACCGATTACTTCCGCGGCGTTTGTGACGGCCATGTGCCATGTGGGCGCACGCAGCCACGATATAGTATCTGTATGCTCTGCTCTGATTTCAGTAACACATGCATGCAATGCTGGAAGGCTCATGGAGTTGTTGTACTTGACACACAAAAACCTGCAAAACCAAGCAAGGCTGGAAGACGTTTTGCTAGCTAAATGCAGGAAACTCTGCACCTACTTGACTTGAGCAGAAAGAGGAGATGGACATGTGCTCTCGACGCAAATCTAGGGGTAACACCTTGCTTCCATGTCAAGCATGTTCCTCTTAACTTTCTACAAAAGGTTGCGGTGGTAAAATGGCCTCACTCATTTCGGTTTAAACTTCTAACTTCTGTCTTATATTTTACTATTCCTAAATTTTGTCTTCATCTGCGTTCAGCCCAAAGCGGCACCCTAATCGATGATCGCAGTAGTGTGTGTACGGTGTTTGGGCGTTGACGTCGCCAAGTCAAACAAAGCGTCGAACAGTGTGATATTGGAGCCAGTGGCGGAGGGAGGGAGGGGCTGGAGGGGGCCCGGCACCCCCCAAGCTTCTATTAATTCTCCATTATATAGCTAATTACATGTGTTTAATTAAGGGTTTAATTAATATGTTCTTTTGTCTAAATTATTTCAGATTTTCAGTATGAATGTTACATCATTTCTTCCAATTTGCAGGTACGTTGATGTGACTAAATCCCGAAATAAGAATGATAACACCACAACCTTTCACCATTACAAAGTAGATGTGTTTAATGTTGCAATTGATCAACAATTGATTGAGCTAGATGATCGATTCAGTTCTCAAGCGACAGAGGTTTTGTCCCTTTGTGCCTCTTTGGATCCAAAGTTGGACACTTCGACATAGCAAATATATGCACTCTAGTGGAAAAATATTAATCTGTCGATTTCTCAAGTCAAGAAAGAGCTCAATTGGAGTGCCAATTGCCACATTTTCAACTTGATGTATGCAACCATCCAGACCTAAGTGAATTACCATCACTTGATGATCTAACAAGTGGACTAGTTAAGACTAGTAAAGATTCACCTTATCCTATGGTGGACAGGTTGTTAAGATTATTCTTAACTCTTCCGGTTTCAACTGCAATCACTGAGAGATATTTTTCAGCTATGAAACTTGTAAAGACGCGACTTCGAAGTACAATGGGAGATGGATTTCTACGAGATTGTTTGGTAATTTATATTGAAAAGGAATTGGTAGAAGATTAGTAATGATGATATTATTAAGGCCTATGATCTTACTGGTAATCGTAAGAGCTAAATTTAAGTTAATAGAGATGTAAATTTCTTTGCATTGTAATTTGCGAAACATATTATTCTGATATGTGACCATTGGATCGGTAAATTTGGCATGGTTCATTGGTTCTACTCTTTGTCCATGTTGCCCGGGTTCAGATCGGTTGCGTTGCGTGGGATCACGAACATACAGTTCGGAAATGTAGAAATCCTTTTACTACTTTTGTTCTAGATCTCCTATCGTCAACAGAACAATCGGGCGGCTCTGAATCTCTGCATTCGCACGCAGACGGTACTTGTCCCACTGGCAGAGCAGGAGGGAGAAGACCCGGCCGAGTAGAGCTACTATTGTTCTAGATTGTTATTTTTCTGAGGGCACCGCAGGAGAATTGCGCCGTAAGTATATCAAGATCTTAAAGAAAAGATCATGTACGAGGATCCTTAAATCAAAACCAGCTAAAGAGTAGAGCTAGATCGATGAAGCTGCAAAGCTAAGAGTTCAAGAAAAATAAAGCAATTCCTGAAGAAGAAGAAGAAAAAAGAGGCAAAACCTGATGCAATTTGGAACTAAAAATTAGGGTTTTAGTTGAGTCGACATGATCACAAACTCACATTGTCTTGGGACACCCGCGATCAAGTCAACTTCACAATTTGTGTGGATGTGTAGGAATCTCTTGGATTTGCCAACTCTATTTTTTTCGACAAACTACTCCCATATACTAGTCCCCCACCCGAACAAGAATTTATGTGATTTCCAGATGGTTTTTTTCGATTACAAGGAAGAAGTGCATACACACACCACGCACTCACGTACGTATATACGAGTGCACTTTTTTTAGCACGTGTTTAAACAGACGGATGTGGAGAATAAATCTATTATTTCACAAAATTTTTACTTAAGTGTACTTGTGTTTGCATAAAGGTGCACACCATGATTTAAATCTTGGTGGATGAAGTCATACACCCACGACAATATCACCCCACCAAGAGGTGGTTCCCATTTGAAGATGATTTTGTAGGAGCGGTATGACGAGTCACGGAGTGAATGACTCTTTAAAACTTTTCTCTCAGGTATTAACAACTCTACGCAAAGGAAACACAAACTCACAAGCTTATAAAAGCCAAAATCCACAGATCACAAAGACCGCGCAAGACTTCCATCTCAACCGATTTGAACATCGGCCTGGAAGCGGTCTAACTGCTCGGTTCCTTGCGGTCTGACCGCTCGTCAAGAAACACACTGCACACAATCCTCGAAATGAGCTAACTTTTAAACCACTGATCCAAATACAATGAAACTTGGCACAAGCCCTCCTTAGGATGTCAGGAATCTATTTCAACCATGAATCATAAAGATCTATGCCAAAGTTTTAACCTTTATTCAAAATAAGAAATATCGTGTCAAAATTGTACAAAGGAGAGAAACTTTAATCTACTATAGCTTGTGAGTCATTGATGATTTAGATGACCTTGGATGGATTCTCATATATCATAGCAAGCTAGATCATTGCAAGACTCAAGCCAAAAAAACCCACAAGAGCAAAACTCCAAAATCACCTCTCTCTTAAGGAAAAATGGGTAAACCCAAAAACTCTCTCTAGAAGGAGACTATATAGATGATATATGATTTCCAAGAGATATATTCATTTCTTACATGTGCTTGGCACCAGAAAAGATCAAGAAAAGAGAAATCTAAACAACAAAACCAAGCAAATCAAAATCATAACGAATGATCTATGGCATAACTCACTTGAAAAACTTTGGATGTTCATTTCTCTTGAAGAATAATGTTTTATAGTCACTTCCTAATGGATAACAGAGTTCTAATACTAGATCACACACACACAAGACTCCACACAAAGGAAACCCTAATCTCTATCTCTCGAGTGTTAAGTGTTATCTCTCTCTTCATACACAAAGGCTTATATAGTGAAGACTCTCACCTCCCACTTAACCCTAACAATCAGTCACTCCTTCATAGATCACACCACTTACAAATGAGAAAACCTGGTAACCCACATACAAACGGATTTTACTCTCACACATACATGCACACTTTTCAAAGTGTGACTTACATGGCTCCAAGCTTGATAAAACACTTCATCATAAAAAATGTGGCCTAAACCACTTAGGCAAATGCCACGATTTTGTAAAACCACCTTTTCACATGGTATTGGATAATTTTCTCAATTACCATCCATCGGTCTTTACGAAGATGCGATGTCTAATGCCACATCGCCAAGATCATACATTTGCTTTGAGACCGTCACCACTTAAAACACCTGAGTCATGTGGCACATAATATCACACCATAGTTCGTGATGCCCAATTACTTGCTATTAAGATCATACGTCTGCTCTGAGAATTATCACCACTTCAAACGCATAAATTCAATTGGCACACCATATGTACACACTTGCCTCCTCACGGTCCTTGTCTTTCTCTCGTGCTTCTTTGCTTGAGATGATACTCCACTCGGACTTATGCGACATGCTATGGCCTTAGGACGTACCCCTTCTGTATCCTCGGTCTTGCCGCAGACCGCAACTATCATCAAACACCTACACATCAAAGAACAAGCCATCGATCCGAACACAAATGACACGTACTTAACTCTTATTAGCAAAATATATGCATGGACACACCATGACTAACACTTGTATGGACTCCGCCATGACTAACAACCAAAACTAGCACAACTTAGCACATTAGAATAGAGGCCAGTCTGAATGCCAACCACAAGTTGGTCAGACCACCAGCAACCGACTTAGAACACCCTTGGTAATAGGGGACCGATTTGACCGCAGCACCCATGTCGGTCAGATCGCCATGCACTGGCCGGTCAGACCGCTTTCAAAAATTTTGCGCAACTCAACGAGCACTTATCTAAAAAATAGCTATCGTTAACTACAGGTCGGTACTACCGCACACTGGTCAAACTGCCACCATGGCCGGTTAGATCGCCGCCACTCTGACAGTAAAAACCAGAGATAAAATGGCATAAAATCAAACTCAACCAAAAACAACAAAATATAAGTAAAATCAAATACTCATCATCATCGTAGGGCTACCACCATATGTTCTTACATATTTAAATTGTCTCAACTAATGTATGCAATATAATGATTCTCCCAGCAGGTCATACATATTGCCGATTACAATGGTGAGTCTTTAGAGATAAATTAATAGCGCACATATATGATGCCTCTGAAGCTACGCCCCTACATTATTCGATAATGCATGGAGTGGATCCTACGCGTCATCATGCACCAAGCCAGTCTATAATAAGCGAATGCATCCATGCATGTGCCAAAGACGCCTTGAGTTTGGAAGAACAAAGCATAGCAGCGAAATTAAGGAACTGAGGTTCAGTTACAATATTTAAGATCCCACCATTAACAATTAGAGTAGGTTGATTTGTTAGGTCCAAATCCACCAATTGTCAAACCAAAACAAAACAAGATTCGATTCATACAGCTTACTAATGGTTTTTGTATTAAGGCTCCCAACCCATAAGTCGTAAGTTCAAATAATCTAAAATTGGTTCTACAAAAATCATCTAAAATTCTAGTGTAAAATCCACACAAATAGCCACCCAACATGTAGTTGGTGAAATCAAACTATGGCTATATCAATAAGAGAGACAAGGTGTTACACCGCGCTAGGTTCAGCTACGGTTGGCTACAACTTACCACTAATGTTTATATGTACCCATAACTAGGAAAAACAACCGACAAGTTCAAATGTGAATGAGTTTGTCTTTCCAGAATATATGATCTGTATTGTTCGTACAATTTAGTTTGATTTACTCACAAAATCAAATCATTTTGTTATAGAATGTACTCGCAACAATGTTGTAGCACGGCGTGTCATGTAGAAGCAAGAGAGTAGTAAACATCAGGCTGTGCGTGCATGGGAGATGTTTATTTTTGGTCTCTTTTGAATTTTCTACGATGCATTTGACCTCCTCTTGGTGATACAGTAGTAGCATGAATACATGTGGGCTAGCTAGTTGGATTGGCCGCATCAAAATTGCATAGATCATACTGTTCCTCAGGTGAAAAATTAACGGCCAGCCTTCACGGCACGCATAGGAAGTGATCGCAAGGTCATATTATGCTTCAGAACGCAACATGCATGCATGTTCCATGCATAATATATAACCGTCAAACACAAGCTAGGAACCATGAATTAATTAAAGTCTATTGATCTCCTCCAGGGACCAGGAATTGCTAACAAGAGCACAATTTAGGGCAATATATCTTTGGGCATTTACTATTTGCACGGCGAATGCACCATCTAAGGTGGTGTTCGTAATGGTTTATTTTTGGTGGCTTATGGCTGAAAACACTGTGTGGTGGTGAAAAAAACATCAGAATGGTGAGAGGCTTATGTAACATAATTAAATTTAGAAAAATTGAAAAATATAAAAAATATGTTAGCCCATCACATACAACGCAAACGAATACGAGAAAAAAAGGACCGACAAAAAAACTCAAAAAAATCAAAAATTCAGAAAAATACGAAATTATGAATAGTGCAAAAATAAGTTTAAACCATAAGCTTAAGCTATATTGAACGGTGCCTAATTGTCGATTTGAGATCGAATTCGATAAAGCAAAGAACAAAAGAAGCGAAAGAGATGGACCTTGCATTTGGATTAGCACAGCCCGCCGCTGCAGCCTGCAGGCAGTTACGGGTCAGCCTCTCTCCGACCTTTTTCGCAGAGGCGCCACGCTTTGGCGTCTACCAGTACATGATGATCCTCTTCCGTCGGCACGAGAAATCGCTGGGCCAAGGCGACCAGTTGACCTCGCTTGATTGAGCCCCTCGGATTTGACGTGCATGACCATTAGGTGCAAACGGAGCGGATAATTTTTATCTGTCTCTATTCGTGTTTGACTCTCTCTATCCGTGTTTGACTTTGACTCTAAAAAAATATAAAAAATGATACGGGATAAATGATATCCGTCCGTATATATCCATATGTCAAGTGATATGAGGAAGTCTGTTGTGACTTCACCTAGAAACAAGGTGATATATAGATAAATTATCACATCTAAACAGGCGGAAGTACTGAGTGTTCTTCTTTCAACATCTCAGTAATTAGTCCCTCTATGTTTGCTTTGATCTGTCCAATGCCCTGTGCAAAGAAGCGGATAATTTCTGTCCGACTGATCGTTCGAAAGATTATGGAATAAATACGGAACGGAGAAATGGATATCTGATATTATCCATGTTCGACTCTGACTCTGAGAAAAAATATAGGATAGAATACAGAATAAGTGATATCTATTCGTATCCATTCTGATTACACCCCTAATGCCTAGGATGCTGCCTCTACCAATGGAGTATACTAATATAGAAGCAAAATTGTATTGTTCCGCAGTCCACTTGTACCCATGTGATGTATGCATGTACCTTGGACGACGGGGGTTCACGTGGTTTACTTTGTTACAGTAGATTTTAGCTATTTGCTCTACACAAATAATGTTTTCCGTTGATTGATACTCTCCGTTTACAGCGGATCGATTTGTGCAAAGCTCCGCTATAGTCATGGTCCCGTTTGAAACGCTGAAATTTTCTTTGAATCATGTCAAAATAGTTTCCGGTAAAAAATTCTATAAAATTGCTGCGTTCAGAACGGATCCTAAGTTTGTACGATTGGCTAGTGCACTGTGCAGAATTTGTAAGTATTATGCAACTTCGAGTTGAAATCGCCTACAGTTCAGCTGGTTGCACCAGTCAATCCCTCATTCGTGTGATCAGAATTCAGAAGGCCACCTGTGTCCATGGTTAAAAGTTGGGAGAATACGATTTCCTTGGGGTACTTGATTTGTAATCTTCAACTTCTGGATGTTTGGCCATCGATGAATCAACCGTACGTTTCCAAGAAAGAAAGTTAAGACCTGGCATCCAAAGGTTCTATTCCCGATCCTTGTTCCTACTGCGACTTTTGGAATTTGGAAAGAGACAATAATTTGATTCGTCTGCAAGAGGCAGTATTTTTCACCAGCCGCTTCAAAGCTCTTTCAGGGTTCAATGTCAAGAAGAAAATGGAGTACGTGATTCTGTTCCTCCACTTGCACAGCATTCTACTTTCTTGGAGTATAGAATAGGGCATTGTTCTCTTGATAGCTAGAACCATATTTTTTCTACTTGTCACAAGTGAATCTATGTAGTATCGTGGTGGCTAAATGCACAATGGGGAACATCAACCATGTCAGGAAAATTTATTTTGTATCCTGTATTGTGTTATGGGCCTTTTTTCAATTAATTATTGAATACATATGCATTTTCTACAAAAGGTTGTGAGGTCAATTAACCTAATGTAGTTTTTTCACATTTACACACGGATACATATACTATCACCCACAAACAGCTCTTCTGCTCCTCTCTTTTTTTTTTTTTTGTTTTATCACCCACAAAACGTTCGGCCAGCGGGGCCCAATTTCAACGGTGAGGAGGGTGAGGTGACACCACTAGTATTAGTGGATGTTAATGCCATCTGAACAGGGACAAAGTAAAGACTAAACAATGTGTTTCTCTGAGCTTCTTAGTGTTTGTTTTGATCAGAAAACAAACTGAACCGCAGCGTTAGTGGAGGCTAATGGAAAGTCTTCCGAGAAGTGGGGGTGTAGACAAGTAGACAGTCTAAGTGCCACGCTTGCTTGCGAGTGGCTGCCGGCCGGCCGGCGAGAAGGAAAGCGCCATGTGTGTGGTGGCTTCTCACTCATGGCCTAAGGCCTGTCTCTTCTTGCGCAATCAATCACGATCCGAGGTGGCAAACAGCATGAGATGCTAGAAGATAATGGCATGCTAACAAGTGCTCGATGGTTGATACATCCATCCGTCCATCCCCTTCGTAGCTAGCTAGCCTTTATTTCGATCGAAGCCTTCTTGAACCTAGGCTGAACTCTCTCCCCCTCTCCAGAGATTCTTCGAAGATAGGGGAAGAGAAGTCTGAATGTTCTCCATTCACAGAAGGATAAAAAAAGAGACTATTTTATGTTCAGAGTCGACGGGGTGATATAGTTATATCCTACAAAGCAAACTAATAGATCCCACCGGTTTACACCTGAGAGCTAGGCTAAAAGGACCCGCCTGTACAACGGCAAGCGACCCTATGCTTCCGCACATGAAAATGGATAACATCACATGTACAGCGCTAGAGATCCAATGGGAACAAAGGGTGGTCGATGCAATGGCTGTTACTCTACTTGCCCTTCTCTCGCGGAGTTGATAGGGCGATGAGGGTATCAGCTGCCAGAGAGACATTGCTGCTAGGCTCAACGCCTGCCCCAGATGATTTATTGCGCGCTCCGCATTGTGCAATCTGGTTTTTCAGCTCCCCAGTTACTGCAGTCAGTAAAGAAGCGTTAGCATTAGCGAAAACAAAAATGATGCTAGCTACAATATTCCATGATAACAGTTTTCAAGCACCGTACTCGTTGTGGGAGCATTATACCCCTTTGTGGCTGCACCCGGCGCTTGAGTGTGTTTGCTTTCTGGCACTGTGTCTGCTGTTGGAGCTTCATGGCATTTTGGCTTGTTACTTGATGATGGAGGATCATGGCCTTTTGGTACAATACTCAGTTCTAGATAATCACGCCCTTCAGTGGTCAAAGGTGAAGAATTTCCATGTCCTGCGTAATAATGACAGCCTTAATGATACACAGTTGGTAGGCAAGAATCAGTCTTACGGTGCTAGACATGATCCACAGTTAATACAGAGTTTACCTGGCGCATGGACTGGACGTGTGGCACCAGACATCAAATCATCATGGCCTTTGCCTGAATGAAGTACTGGGCTTTGTGATGCAATACTCAATGAAAGAAATTCCTGGCCTTCAGGTGTCATTCTTGGTGCAGAACTGAGAGTATGTTTCACACCTATACATTTGGAATTTCCCAGTGCCAAACTTGGTACAAGAGATTCACAGCTCTTAGGGCTGAAACCTGGAGCAAAAATCCCACGGCTTTTTGAGCCATTAGTTGGTGCTAGCGAAGCATAACCAGGAGGTCCCATGCTTGGTGCAACGGAATTGCTAACTTCCACAGTGAGAGATGCAGATTTTCCAGAAGACATCCTCAAAAGGCCATCACGAACTATAGGTGCCATTCTTGCTACAAAAGGATCTTGTTTTTTCGAACTACAGGTTGCAGAGTTTTCCCGTGACATGGTTTGTATAGGGGAATCCCTGCCTTTGGGTTCCACACTTGGGGAAGCCGGGCATACGGCACCAACAGAAGTAGACGTTTCAGGCACAACACTTGGTGCCAGAGAATCATGGTCTTTGGGCACCATACCTGTTGCAAAAGTATTGCATCCTTTGGTGCTAAGAGATGAAGAGTTTTCAGCCAATGCTTTTGTTGCATGTGAATCATCATGGTTACCACTAAGAGTTAACAAACAGTTCTCGGTTGTTTCATCCAAGGATATGTGTTCTCCTGCTGAACTTGAAGGATCTTCTGCTGCTGTCCTTGAAGGATCACTAGACTCTTCAACAGAAGATTTATACCATAATGATGGCTGCAAGAAAAGCCAACAACAAAGCGATGCTAAAAATAAAACCGTACAAGCAAAGAAAGGTAATTAGCTAAATAACTACATGTAATATCTGTACATATAGCTGGTGTAGAAAACATAACCAGATGCCTGAGAAGAGCGAGAATATATTAGAAAGATTTCTCTGTGCATGAGTGCTCAAGGGACATGTCACATGCCTGTACCAGGCACATGTTGTTGCATGATAGTTTCCTACATTTTTCCTGTCATGAAACGTAAACATTTCCAACAAATAAAATGTCAAAAATAAGATATTTAGCACATGATAACCTTACTTGAGGTTTGTCAAGCCTTCCTTTCCTTAAAGGGTCATACATGCCTCATTTGACAAACATCGTGCTTACAAGCCATCTTTTAACAACTGATGCACCACTGAAGTTAAAAGTTTCTAAAAGTGTGCACTGCCACTACTCAGAAATGCAAATCAAAATTACTAGAAAATGCAGTAGTTAAATATCTACTGATTTTGCCTCTGGAAAGACAACAGGTGTTGGTCTTTGAAAAGGTGTCCTTTTGTTATGCAACCAGATTCATGCATTACATGTCACACAATCGCAAAACTGTGGGTTTTATGCTGTACATGCATAACATAAATGCAAGATGTGTGCATCGAGTAGTAACAACCTCACAAATCACAAATGTACTTATGACGAATTCGCAAACTTCATGTGCGGCCTGTCCTTCCAATACAAACTTCTGTCTATCTACTTGCACTAGCATAAGCCTTAAGAGGTTCCTTAGAATGGAGGTGAACTGAGAAACATGCATACTACTAGAGACTTTTTTACGAGGAACAGCAGAGAAAAACACTACAATAAACTTACACAGTAATGAAGTTCCTTCAAGGTTTCCAAAAGTATTTTTTCTCCAACTATTATTATCATCTTCTTCACCATTTCTTCACGAGTAATTTTGCTTTCCTGTCAAATAGAAAAATTGAAATGTTCCATTGCCCATCATACCAACCACAAAATCAAAGCTAATAGATACAACATAACTTGTTGACTACACAATACCTTCATCTCTTCATAGTGATGGACGAGCAATTCCCTTGCTACAGATGATATATTGTCTTGAATCATGGCAAATAGAACTCTAAAGGATATCCATGGGGAAGTTGGTCCTTCACCAGTTTCACCCAATACCTGCATACAGATCGGTCTGGTTGGATAAGGGGAATAATGTACACCAACTAAAACTATTTGTCATTTCAAGAAGCAGAGAAGCGAAAGCATTTGGCAGAAAAGCTGGACTTCTGTAAGAACAAGCTTCTATTCTCCCATTGTGATCGGCAGACATGCATCTAACAGGAAAACTAACATGTCGATGGAGAACAACAAGTGACAAAAATTAAGTGGCCTCACAGGTTGAAGAGTAGAAATATCCACCGGAACTTCCTTTGGTGATGGGTAAAACCATAAACCCTTCAAGCCAAGCAAATAATCTGAAAATAAGTGCACCAAAAAGAAAAGATTCACTCCACTTATCTCAATATGTCATGAAAAAAGTCTTTAACTCTTATTAATCATCCTACCTCGAACTTTTGAGACAAGCCTGAAACTAACAAGATATTCTAAACGAATGTGAGTGCCAAGATGAGATGGCCACATAACATAACACTTTGGGTTTGAGCAATCATCAACGCCAGAATCATATATCTCGCTGCTCGGAAAAGAATCTTGTGATCCAGGCGTGACCGCTTCCATGTTGCCCAATATCACTCGGCACAACAACATATACTGCACTCCTTTTTCGTCAACATCACAAAGACCGACACTGGCAAACAATGAAATGTGATGTAATATGCTAACTACTAAAATGGAATGGTCAAGACATTTGAGTTAAGATAATGCACCTGGTAAAGGCTCGGTCTTCTGGTGAAAGATAAACACCAGCACTCAAGCCTGCCTTCTCAGCAGGTTTGCCAGGGCTACCCAAACCATTAATCAGAATCCTAACTATGTCATTCTTCCTAGATCCCAGCCATCCATATCTTACATTTGCATCACCACGTTCTTCTTTGGTAGTTCTCATTTGTCTTTCAAAAGCTTCAAGTCTACACTGTGCAGTGATATCATTTGGAGAGTAGCGGTGGATATGAAGTATGTTATTTAGTGCCGCAAATGGACCCATACCAGAGAGGAAAAGGTTCTGGACAAATAGAAAGCCTTCACTTCCTCTTTCCACAGATGTTATCTTCTTACGTAATATGTCTGCAGCGGACGGTTTCTGTGGAACTGGAGGGCTAGATTCAAGGACAACTTGCTTCACCACTTCTGGCGGAGAAGTTGCAACCTTATCCAACATTATTCCCTGTGCACTGCCCTCAACATTACCAGAGTCCACATTGGCCATTTCATTAGCTTCCTCATCAAAGAACAGAGAAGGGAAAAAGCGCTTGCCAGTGTCATCAGACCAAGCAACAGATCGCTGCTTTCTGGTTTTTAGGTTGACCAGGGCCATTGACAAGAAATCAACAAGAACCGGCTCATCGTCCATCACAGCCACAACACTAGATTTATCGCTTTTGAATTCTTCAATGAGGGACTTCATTATTTGCTCAGGAAAATTGTGCCAAGAGCCTTGTTTGTAAAACACGATACGGCTAGGAGCTCCACTTTTCAGGTAATTGACACAGTCGCTAGCAAGGTTAGGTCGCGTGCAACAACAGTTGCAACGTTTAGCAGACGAGTCAGATGAGGGTCCATTGTCAACTTTGACGCGGCGAGATTTGCACTCCTTTGATAGGCAGTCGTTGACAAGCTTGCGCTTCAAGCACAAGGAATTGGATTCTTGCGGCGATGCCATGGGATGGATTGGTTCCTACCAGAACAAATGGAGAAAGAGAAAAGAAAAACTAACCCTAATATGGTACACAACTTAAAGATCTCCCTTCATTTTGACCTCAAGTGGTAGAGAACGCCCCTGTATAAGGCAACGAAAAAATAGATATGTGAAGGACAAAAACCAAGTGTGCTTTTTGACGACAATCAGTACAATATTTGATTACTCATTTAGTCATCACTCATTTATTTAGACAGTATAGCATACAAAATAAGTGCTAAATGCTCTTAGTGCTATTGCAAAAGGCATTTACAAAAAAAAAATCAATTCAATCTTTTCTGCTAATAACAAAAGATGACAGTTCAATTCGAGCAATTTCTTGCACAATTTTGTGAAGAACTACCTGCTAACCAAGAAATCCTTTTATATAAGTACCAATATACTTCAAAAAATTTAAGATATTCTTGACTCACCATTCCTTCTGCTACATTAAGCCATAAAAATTGAAGTTTTTTTAATAATAACACTAACTTGGACATATAACAATTTGCGGACCAAGAAATTGTTTTTCATGCGCTCAATATAAGACAACGAGTGGTTCACAACACTATTCATCCAACAAATCAAAATAGGTCTGCACTAATGATACCACAGCATATTTTATCTACTCAGCAAGGAGAACATGTGAGTCAAATTGGAATTAACAGGAATAACATCCCAAAACAACATAGTACAAGACACTCAGCATTACAGAGAAACAAACCTGGCAGTTTTCTTGCGTATTAATTGAACAATATGATGCATGAAAACATAAATAGCAGTAGGCAAAAACTATTTCATAATGCTAGCAACTTTGCAACATGCACGCATCCAAACCCTTAAAATCTGTACAAATGAGTCACATTAAATTATGAAGGAAATACCACCTCTACCAACCTAGTCTGATAACATCGAGAGCCAAAATTGAGGTTATTACTTGCAAAACAAGAAATCCTTTTCAATAAGTACCGATATAAGATACTCGTGACTCAACTTTTCTTCTGCTATATTAAGCTACAGTAAGTTATTTAAATAGTAAGACTAGTAGACTACATGGCATTTCAATCTGACCAATGTCTTGCGCAATAAGTAATAACTTCCCATACAAGTACTTGTGGACCGCGAGGTCCTTTTCCATAGGTTTAACAAGACGATAGGCGGTTCACAACACCAATAATCCAATAAATAAACTTTGGTCCACACTGACGGTACTATAGTGTGTATGCTATCCAATCAACAAGTGGAACACATGTCTCAAAATTGGAATTAGCAGAAATAACATCCTGGAACAACAGAGTACATGACATTCAGCATTACAATTCATTGCACAGTATGATGCATGAAACCATAAATACCAGCAAGCAAAAACCATTCCATAAAGTTAGCAACTTTGCAGCCAAACCCTAAAATACTCATCTCTGTACACACAAATCAAATCAATTTCTCTTTAAAGACAGGGGCGGACCTAACGTGGGACATGGGGGTTCAGTTTGAACCCCCAAAAAATTTCGAAAATAAACTGCTATTAGTACCCCACCACGCAACAAACTGCATGGATTGGAGAATCGATCCCAGAAAGAAAGATTTGGATGAGATAGCTCAGAGCAAATAAATGATCCCCCACGAGGATGTCGACGGGGGATCTCCGGCTTGAAGCATCAGTTAGAAGGGAGCCCCAAATTAATCCACACATAGAACAAGCCCTAGATGCGGGCGCTTACTTGCAGAGCTTGAGGATGTTCTTGCTGGCGAGGGGGCGCAGGTCGGTGTGGAGATCCTGGATCTCCGCGATATTCCCCTCTCTCTGGCGGCTAACGGACGGCCGCGGGATGTGAGTTGGGGAAGACGAGGGCACGCACGGAGAGTGCAGCGTTGTATGCTTCTGGAGTTTCTTAACCTAGGCCGGAGGCGAGGCAGCCCGTTGGAGGTGTGGACGCCGGTGGAGCGCCGCCGAGGAGGCACGCCGTCGCCAAGTCCCAACCCTAAGCGATGCTAATCTAGTGGGGTGTTTGGTTTGGAGAAGGGGGAGGCAGATACCGGCACCAAGTCACTGCCGAGGGGAGCCCACCTAGGTCTGGGCCGTCCGTTAAAGATCGGACGATCCAGGCTTCAGAGATCATGTTTCTGTTTCTGGTATCCTATCAAGTGCAATTTGCTCTCCAAACCTTCTTCAGCTTTCATTAGCTACCCTCTCACCACCTGGTTTGCAAATTTTTCATCCATATTTGGAGAGAGTTGGGCAAAAAAGTTAAAACATAACTTTAAGCGGTGATGGTGTATCTGCCATTAGACTGATCATCAGAGATCATGCCTTTAAAATGGTATTCAACCTTATGTCCTTAAATGGTCTTCATTTATCTTTTTCAGTGTGTCGAAACCTTCAGCAACTGTCCCAAGCACCTATGATGATAGAGCAAATAGATGAATCATTGCAGATAAAGCAAATTGTTATATGTCCAAGTTAGTGTTATTATTAAAAAAACTTCAATTTCTATGGCTTAATGTAGCAGAAGGAAGGGAGAGTCAAGAATATCTTATATTTGTTGAAGTATATTGGTACTTATATAAAAGGATTTCTTCGTTAGCAGGTAGTTCTTCACAAAATTGTGCAAGAAATTGCTCGAATTGAACTGTCATCTTTTGTTATCTTTACTCCTTAAAAAAAGGAGTTAGCGGTCATCGGTGCGTTCTCCACTTCGTTGTCCGTCCTCACAAAAAAACCTTGCACCGACTCGTGGGCCTCCTCCCGCTCTCCTCTCTCTGATCTCCCCCCACCTCGCGAAACTTCCGCCCGAGACGCTGCTCCCTCCCCACCCCACGCCGCCTCCCACCTCCTACTGCTGCCTCCGCCTCACCTCTTCCTCCCACCCCACGCCACGCCACCTCCTCCCTACTCCTCCGCCTCCACCGCCTCCTCCTCCCGCCCCTTCTCCGCCTCCGCCTCGCCTCCTCCTCCGGCCCGCACTACCGCCTCCTCCTCCTCCCCACTCCTCTACTCTACCGCCACCCCTCCTCCCAACTCTGCGTCGCCGCCTCCTTCTCCCCCACCCCTCTCTTCCAGATCTGCCCTACGTCCCTTCCCGTCCTCCCAGATCCAAGCGTCAATTCACCGGCGCCGTTGCGTAGGAGCCGAGTCACGCGGTGACCTTCCCCACCCCACGGTCATGGTAAGATCCGTCGGGGAAGTGGCAGCGGGTGGAACCACGGCTTCGCACTCCTCCAAGTCTAGATCTACAACTTTAACTCCTTCTGATACTGATCCAGATCTGCATCGCCTCATCACCTCGGTGCCACCTCCATCCCTTGAGCACCTCCTCTTATGGTGCCACCTCCCGAGTGGATCCCACATCGCCGACTAGAGGGTCTCCTCTGCTCCTCAACTTGCCACCTACCTGACCCACCGCTTCCAAGAATTCCAGTGTCTCTCGCTCTCGCTTTGGTGTGTGACTCTGGTGATACAGTGCAGGTAGAGAAATCGAAATCTGCGTCATCCGTCTTGTCCTCAGCCCTAGATGTCCTATGTCCAGCTTCATCCGAGGACTCTTGGTAAAGCCCTAACCTCAATTAATTCCACTATCCACTGTTTTATGTTGTGATCAAATTTGTGCTTTGATTTCATATGCAATGGGATATGTTGCAAAATTAAATTGTAAGCAAACATAAATATATGCTGGACAGAAATTAAATTAAGACAATTTGTTTGCTCCTTGCATATACACATAATTCAAGTATTTACCATGAAACAAACGAGGCTGTCAGACCCGGATTTTTCAATCCAGAATCTTCTGTGATTACGGCATTATTCCCTGGATCAGTAGATAATGCCCACATGTACATTGCTGTATCATGTCATACATCGCTTAAACAATAATATTACAGACCATAGTTCCAAATTAAACCACGTCGGGCAATAGTTTACAAAAGGGGGCACTTCGGCCGAATGTCATCATTACATGCGAACAGCGGAAGAGAAAGCAAAAGTAGGGCCATAACCTCAGGCAAGCGACTGGGGGGTAATGTGTGCAGTATATATTACCTAGGATAGGTAATATACGTGCACACAATGCCTTAGGTCTAACTTGTCTAAGCTCAGAAAAATACGCAAGACGACCTAATTTCCATCGTCCTTCTCTCCTCCTGAGACCGGGGCATCTTCATATGCATAATGATCCTGCGTCCCTGTCTCTGTTTTGATAATGCGAGTGTGAGCACACTAACCACCGTGCTCAGCGAATCATCACACAGAATGAAGTAATAGAATGTTGGCTGATCAAGGGAAGGCTCTAGGTTTATTTTATTTTGCCTGGAAGCGCCTTTTCAATACAATACTCGTAAATCCCTATGACCTAGCAGTTTATGAAGGACAAAATTTTACTGGAAATAATTGTATTAATAGTGCACAGAGTCCATCCACCGTTACATAGCCTCTGCACTTTACAGCACTTTTTAGCATTATAGCTGCCTATCTTACCACTGGGACGACACCCAGGACAATTCCAAACTAGGGTCTTTCCTGCCCTATGTTTTTCCAGTTTACCCACAAGTTATTTCTGAAACAGAACTATATCTAGTTAAGTCCCCATGTCTGCCCATGACCGTGGGCACGGCTATTCGAATAGTTTTGACTCTGCAGAGTTTGTACACATTCCCCACAAGAGACTGCCAACTCGTTGCCCCACATGATTCCTTAGTCATATGGTTGAGCAGACCGTCACCGTAACCTTTCAAGATATCTAGCCTCTTTCGTCATCTCACCCTATGGGCTTATCCCACTTGCGGTGGGTCCCATACGTTGCACGGGATGTTTTCCACAGTCACTAACGCAGCCGGGCTCCACTTCCCGCAACGCTTAGAACAGCTGGAAAACTTCACCCTCCCCTTGGTGTCCCTTTAGGCCTTCCTTGCCCTTGCAAATCCACGCCTATCCACTACCAGTGAGATGAGTCCGGAGGTTTCGATAAATCTACTTAGTCAGGTTGTAATTTACAGACTTGTGGTTGTATTGTTTTACACGGGCTAACATGACAAGATTCAGTCCTTAGGGTTATCTGAGTGGTTCTACCACACCCCACATTTTTTTGTGCTTCCCCTGCACCACATACCAGCCCCCACATCATCCACTCAGATACTAAGCAAGTTTGAGGCTTTTGGGAGCATAAAATAACAGTTCCAAATTTTCTCCAGTCATTCCCACCATGACTGCCCAAATTATCGTCATATTTGCAAATGAAATATTTTGGGATAATTAGCATCCCCGTTTATCTAGCAAACTAAGCAGTACGATATAACATCATCCTTATTTGTGAAAAACTACATTACGCTAGTTTTGCTAAGGCGACAAGGTTTACATATCTCAAAGGTTTCACAGGTACTACTAACAAGCATAGTAATGGGTCTATATCTAGAATCTAAGAAATTTGAACATACTTTAGCACATAAAATAATAGCATGCACTTGGATAGTTTAAAGAAAAGTAATTTGCATAAACAGGGTTCAATATGATCAAGTGATAACTCGCCTTGGTCAAAGTGCTCAGAGGGTTGGGGTTGGGATCTGCAGTGCTGCCTCGGCCTCTTCTTCTTGAGCCTCGTAAGCTATTTAATCCGTACGCGAAAATTTGCAATTGAAAGTAAAGCAACAAATCAATCCAAATAACACCAGAAATTCAGATAAAATCTAAAAATTATGATTCCAGTGCCATTTGATAGATCTTGAATTTAGATGAATTTATAAATTTTCCTCACCCGATTTGGAGTTAAAATGAAGAAGTTATGCATTTTCAAAGTTCTCAGTTCAAATAAATTGCTAAAATAACTAAAATCTGACAGGTGGGACCCACATAGTTATTTTATATTTTCTTTCTCTTTCTTGTACCATCGACGGGTGGGGCCCATCGGTCGCTGGCTCGGGTTCTGTTGCACTCGGCCGACGGTGGGGCCCATCTGTCGCCAGCCCACGGACCCGCAATGGTGACAAAGTGGGCCCACTGTCACCCGAAAATAAAAGAAATGGCTCAACCAGTAGCGGAGCCGGGGCTCGAACGCCACGGGAGCCGGGGAAGAGAGATCGCACTGGTAACAAGTGGCGGGAGGCTTTGCTATCCCTTATGCACGATTTATCCTCTTGAGGTGGCTGCGAGGGTTGTGCAGAGGAGGCCGAGGCCGGCGAGGGTGGCGGTGCCGGCGGCGAGCGAGGGCCTGAGGGGTGTGAAGGAAATGTAATCCCAAGACCGGTGGCCGGTGGAGGGTCGACGGGGGGCCGGGGTGCACGGCGGCGAGCCGGCGACGGGCAACGGCGGCGGCTTGGGTGGATCTTCGGCGACGGCGAGCTAGGGGAAAAGGGGAGGCTCAATTGAGTGCTGTAGAGGCTCGTGGGGCTGTGGGGAGGGAGCTGGGGGTTTCGGGGTTCTTATAGACGCACGGGGAGGGTTAGCACCGAGTTGTCCCGTCGGCGGCGGCGGCGGCAGAGCAGTGTGCGAGAGGGGCATGATGGCCTTGCGACTCGAGGAGAGGCGAGAGGGTGGAGCGGGGTAGAGGCGGCGGCAGCAGGCGAAAAAGAGGTAGCGGCGGCAGAGCGTAGGGGGTGGCGTGCTCGGACGGCGGGGTTCCGACAGGCGGCGGACCGGTCTGCGGGGAAATCCACAGTCGGTCCGGCGCGGGATGGGTCATGAGCGGGCGAGCGGGCGCGGCGGCGGCGCGCCCGATGGGGGGGCGAGGAGGAGGAGGCGGGAAGATAAACAGAGGCGGGCGGAGTGGTGGCAGCGGAGATTGGTGGCTCACTGGGTACCTACCGATCCCCGATCCCCTTTTTATTTTTATTTTATTTCATTTATACACAAAGATACATATATATATATATATACCTATATATTTTTACTCCTAATTTTATGAGGGTTTTGCCTACAAATATTTCTTCATTAAAACCCTTTTGGTTATTTCCTTTTCCCATATGCAATAGTTATATTTACATATATACTTGTCCAATTATTCCCTCTCATTGCTTTTGTAAAGATTTAACCCTATATATATAGTCCATTATTTAGGATTCATTAAATTCTTTTTGGCACTGGATCATCTTTTCAGATTCTCCTCTTAACATTTTATGTTCTATTGTTCTATTTCTTTTGCCTATTGGAATTCTCCGTTCTTTAATTAGGAAAAAGTTTTAAAGAGAATCAATTTTAAATCAAAACAACAGCAATTATTGCAAGAAAACTTTATAATCCAAAATTTAACTTTTCAGGGTGTTACAAACCTACCCCCCTTAAAGAGAATCTCGACCCCGAGATTCAGTCTAGTTGGTGAATAGTTCGGGTAGTCCCTCCTTACCGATCTTCACGCCCCGGTGGCCTCCTTCTTGGAGTGGTGACTCCATTGCACTCTGCAGGTACGGATGGTTTGATTCCTGGTCTTCTTTTTCACAGTATCCAAGATCTTAATTGAACGCTCCTTGTAGGTTAGGTCGCTCTCGAGCTCTACTGCTTCCATCGGGGTTTGATCTTCTGGTACCCGAAGATATTTCTTGAGTTGAGACACATGGAAGACGTTGTGCACATCTGACAGACTTGCAGGCAACTCAAGTTGATAAGCGACTTCTCCCTTCTTGGCTATGATTGGGAATGGCCCGACATAGCGAGGGGCAAGTTTGCCTTTGACTTTAAATCGTCTGACTCCTCGTAGGGGTGACACCTTCAAGTAGACGTGGTCTCCAACTTCAAAACTTAACGGCCTTCTCCTTTGTCTCGCATAACTTTTCTGTCTAGACTGGTACCAATAACCGATCTCGATCAGCGAACTTTCTCTTCTGCTTGCTTTAGAGTATCTGGCCCAAATATGTACCCTTCCCCTACTTCTGGCCAATGCAGAGGGGTGCGGCACTTTCTTCCGTATAATGCCTCAAAAGGGGACATCTGAAGGCTGGTCTGGTAGCTGTTGTTGTAAGCGAATTCTGCATACGGCAGACACTTATCCCAGTCCTTGGAGAAATCCAGGGCACAAGCCCGAAGTATATCTTCCAATATTTGATTTACTCTTTCGGTCTGACCATCCGTCTGAGGGTGGTAAGCGGTGCTAAAATCCAGATGGGTACCCAGGGCTTCATGTAGGCTAGCCCAGAAATGCGAGGTAAATTGGGACCCTCGATCTGAGACTATCCGTTTTGGCACACCGTAAGCACACGATGCGGGACATATCTGATTCGCCAATTTGTCTCCCTTGTAAGTTGTCTTGACAGGGATAAAATGGGCAACCTTGGTCAGTCTATCCACCACGACCCAAATGGAGTCGTATCCCGACCTGGTTCGGGGAAACCCCGTGATAAAAGAGGGGGAGGAAGTTCTGGGACCGGAATTATCATACTTAAGTGTAGTAGGAACACTTATGTATTTAGCAAACTACACTAGACCGGACATTGCATTTGCCGTAAACCTACTAGCAATGCATAGTACAGAACCTACCAAAAGGCATTGGCAGGGAATAAAGGACATCTTCCAATACCTCTAAGAAAGTAAGGATCTTAGGTTATTCTACAGAAAGAACCAAGACTTGAATATAACTGGCTATGCAGATGCAATGTACTTGTCGGACCCGCATACCTTAAGGTCACAAACATGCTATGTATTCCTGTGTGACGGAACTGCAATTTCATGGAAATCGTCTAAGTAAAGTCTTATAATGACTTCGACGAACCACTTAGAAATCATAGCGCTGTACGAAGCCGCACGAGAATGTGCTTGGCTCCGATGAATGATTCAACACATCCAGCAGTCATGTGGGATGAATATCATGCAAACTCCCACAATTATCTATGAAGATAATACAGCTTGTGTTGCACAAGTGCAGACGGGCTACGTGAAGAGTCATCTCACAAAGTATATCAACCTCAAATTCTTCTATGCTCATGAATTGCAAAAGATAGACGAAATTAAGGCACTACATATGAAGTCATGTGAAAATCTTGCAGATTTATTCTCACTCCCAGCATCTAGTTTTGAAAGATGCGTACGAGGAATTGGAATGATGAGGCTTAGAGAAGTGCAGAATTCAGGAGGATATTTTTTTCTCAAGCTCGTTATTAAAGCTTAATCACGAAGATCGAGCACCCAAATAATAAATCCTGAAGATTAAATGAAAATGGGTGGATTATACTCTTTTTCCCTTGACAAGTTTTCCTGAAGTTTCTTGGCCAAGGTTTTTAATGAGGCAATTCGTGCAACACAGCATAACATGTATCATGCACTCTTTCTCTAAATTTTTCCACTGGGTTTTTATGGAGTTTTGATGAGGCATGAACGCGTCGGATAAGTGCCCAAGGGGACTGTTGGGAAACTTAGGCCTACACTTGAAGCCTTGGTCTATGATGAACACCTCACCACTAGGCCATAATTAGGGAGTACTATTGACTATTTTGTATACGGATGAGAAAGAGAAAATAATAAAGAAAGACCATGAGTTCTCCTTATCTTTGTGTTTCAATCTACTATTTGTATATTCTATAACTGATCTATATTTTGTATAACAGAGAAATCGATCGAATTAGTCACTAGCGACGGTTTCTCAACAGTCTTATTGGGGTTTTTTTTGTCTAACTGCATCCATGTTGCCAAAAAAAAAGACACGTACCACTTGTGGCCCACAAGCCGGACTCAAGTCTCCTTCCAAGCGAGCCTAGTATAATCTGGCTCGCTTCCTTGTAGAGCCGAGCCGCGGTTCCGGAGGGACCCCTGCCCTGGTTGAACCCTTCATGGCATCCACAGTGTATAAAAACATAGGGTCTTAAGTCATCTTAAGGTCGACCTTATACATTACAGGGTGACCTTAAGCAGGCCATAGGCAAAAAAAACTTAAGACCAGTCCTCAAGCTAAAGACCTGGCCATAAGCATTAAAATATATTTTTTCTTTATCTGACAAGTGGGACCATCTTAAGGCCTAGTGGGTTATATACATTACAGCATTGGCCTTAAGGTTTAGATAGGACCCACCTTAAGACCTCTTAATTATATACACTATGGATGCTCTTATGCATCAAGCAATAACGACCAGACCTTCATGCATCAAGCAATAACGACCAGACTTTTACTTTAAAAAAGACCACTGTATTCGAACTTGGAAGGCGCCATGACCATCGTTGCGACAAGCCGTTCGCCCACTGCAAACTCAAGAGAGAGTTCATGAATCGATCAGATCTCTCGTACTGTGGCTGCCAGGGCTTAACTTTACATGGACCAAGTCTATAGTAGCTCATGTCACTGTCCGCTCCTCCTAAACCAAGGTCCACTGCGTTCAATCGGTGAACCGTGCCTACATGACCGGTCGATTGTAGCACGAGTGCGTGCAGTCTAAAAAAAGAGCAACACGAACGCAGTTTCGGAAAAGAAAAAAAAAGGACGCACCGACCTCACCACGGCGCCTTTCCCTTCCGGCCTTGCCCTCCCCAGAAGCGCGCCTCCACGAAGCAATCCTTCTCCTTCCTTCCAACCCCGATCGCGCCGTCGCCTTCCCATCGGTCAGTTCCATCCATCCCATCCGATCGGATCAGATTCCTTCCGATCCCGATCGCGCCGCGCATGGCCGACGGCGACGCGCCCCCCTCTGCCTTCGCCTCGGCTGCCGCCGCGTCGCCGAGGTCGCCGGCGCCGCCGGAGACGCCGTCCACGCAGAAGAGGAGGCAGCGGGGCTCGTGTCGCGGTGTGGAAGGGCATATTCGGGGCCGTGAGGACGTCGAGAAGCTGCTGCAGGCGCTCTCCAAGGAGGAGGCGGCCGTGCGCTCCCGCCTCCAGCGCCGCGCCCGCGCCTCCCGCCAGTCCGCGCACAATGTCCTCGGCCTCGCCGCCGCGCTCGAGGTCTCCCCATCCCTCCCGATCCCATTCCGCTTCCTTTGCGCCCCAAAAAAAAAAAACAAAATAAAATTGTGGCAAGTATTGTGTGTTGTTGTTAGCGAGCAAATCGCGTGTTTGGTAGGTAGACAAACGCACGTCCATCCTGCAGAATGGGGGAATTCAGAATTCTGTGTTGTAGGGTAAATCTGCTGTCTATAACACGCAGGGCGGTCAATTAGTGACCGATCGTTTGGTCACAGGAGTAGCATGTTGCGGACTTGTGCTATATTGTTCTACAATTTGAGTGTTGCGACAGATGCTGTGATGCATTGCTGGGGACAGGACTTAGGAATAGTACTCTTGCTGGATGGAATTACATTGGAATCAGTTCCTCACTGGCGTCTTTAGGGCCATGGATCCGGGTGAATTGTTTTTTTGACAGGGTTTTATGTTTTTCTTTGTTGGAACAGATTGTGGCTGTCGGATATGCGATTATGACTACGAGATCACCAGACCTCAGCTGGCAGATGAGAGCAACCCGGGTGCTGCCCATGTTCCTGATTCCTGTTCTAGCTGCTCTCGTTTACTCTACTATTACAAGCCTCACAAAAATGCGTAAGTACACTTGCATCTGCATTGGTAACTTATCTTTCTGCATGCGTATGTTCCGCTGTTGCACATGTAAATGCAGCATTAGGTTCTAGTTATGTTTTCTAGTGATTGAAGCTAACAAATGCAGGGCAGTAGAATATGTTACTGACATGTTTTCCGTTACCTTTTCAAGGTGTTACCAGTTTAACAGGTTCCTTGCATATAGTCTATTGATCATTCACTTAATGAATGGCTTTATGAAACAGCTAAAATTCCACAGGTGTACCATTAGCATGAGCCATGACCTAGTAAATTGCTTCAGCTGATACAGCTTATCCTTTATGTCTAAACTGCTATGGTCTACTTTATCTTGCAGTTGACAATAGAGATCAAAATACTCTTGAAAAACTTCGTGCTGAAAGGCAGGCCAAGATTGATGAGTTGAAGGAGAGAACGAATTACTACACTACTCAGCAACTTATACAGGTGGGCTTGCTGCCCTATTGTATCTCCATTTTATGGCCAGCCAGTTGTCTCTTTGTATATGAAGAAACATGCGTTCTATTCCTCTTCTTTTTTTTTCGTGAAAAGAGTACACCTTCTACATACTACTGACTCTTCATTTTGGTCACACAGAGATATGATCTTGATCCTGCTGCAAAGGCTGCTGCAGCAACTGTTTTGGCATCGAAGCTGGGTGCAGATTCTGGATTGAGAGTCTTTTTGGGAGATGAATCTAACAGGGATACAACAGTGAGTAAAAGTAATGATGCCCAGCTTGGACAAACTACTGGGCTGAGGCAAAGAAAACCAGCACACTTAAGCAATGGCACTGGAAGGATCCATGCCTCTGAGTCACTAGATGACCCAAATGTGTATGATGGTAATGAAGGCCTCGCTACTCCAAATCAGAGGACTGTAGAGCACTTCAGACGTCCAGCTGGCAACGATGGGGGATGGATGGCACGTGTGGCTGCTCTGCTTGTAGGGGAGGACCCAACACAGTGCTATGCACTGATATGTGGCAACTGCCATATGCATAATGGTAGGAAACTGATTTCTATCCGGCTCATATGACTACTTCTAGTTGTGTCTCTATTAAACCAGTTTTACTGTAGCAGGTCTTGCAAGGAAAGAGGACTTTGCATTCATTACATATTACTGTCCTCACTGTAATGCCCTCAATGGATCACGGCAACATGAGGACCATGAAATGGCATCTAATTCTGGCAAGGAGACCCCTATATCTCATTCCGATGGTAGCATTGGCCATGCTGGTGCAAGCCTCGCAAGCTCAGATGTCGGCAGTCCTGTTGCGAGTAGCTTACCAACTGTTGAAGAACTACCTGCAGAAAGTCCTGTGGCAAGCTTACTGACTGTTGAAGAACAACATGCAGAAAGACCTGTAGCGAGTAACTTACCGACTGTTGAAGACCTACCGCCAGAAAGTCCTGTTGCGAGTAACTTAGCAGCTGTTGGAGAGCTATCTGCAGAAGATACCGCGGAGAAGGCAAGTAGCGATCAACCTGCCAGTTAATTTTTTTTTGAATTTCTTGTAAATTATTGTATCTGTGAGTTATTGCATTTGTACCACGGATTGTTCTTGGACAGAAACCATTGGTTGCATTGCTCGATAGCACACCAGAGCTTGTGATCAAATTTTTTTGCCTACCACGTAGTGTATACCACATGTTGGGGGTTATTGGTGTGTAAGACCAGTAGCTTGGGTGGTTTCATTCGTGGTAATGCACCAGGATGTTCTCCTTTTTTTTTCCGCTTTTCTCTTTAGTGTATATGAGCGTATAGCATTTGAGAGGCATTGGGGGTCCTTTTCTTTTTATTTTAATAAGCTGGATTCTAGATTTGTTGTAGTATCAACTGGCAATGTGCACCCTTCTATTCTCTTTAATATTTATGTGGACACTTACTGAAGTTTGGAATATGTTGCTGCAATATTAATGTTCGTGTTTGACTATCAAAGAATCGGGATACACGTCCGAGTAGGTCTGATAGTTTCCCGCAATTTGGGATAGCAATGCTGTGTGGTCGGTCACTTGCCAGTCTCTAAATTCGTGCTCCGGCCAACATCGTTGGCTAGATAACGGCGCCGAGGCCGCAAGAACCGAGCAGATGGTGCAAATGGCGCGGGGGGTCAGGGGAGAAACGGATAAGGTAAAATATAAGGATGATTAGAATTAAGGTTTCAAAATCCGGTACCGAGAAAAATCCTGACCGGCGGTCGGTAACAGTAACCGGTCGGTTATTGAAAAAACTGGTAAAAAATCGGTCATAATTTAAAAAGCAAAACTTAAATTTTAGGATATTTTGAAACCAGAAAAACTGAAAACAAATCGGCCAAAACTGAAAAATAAAAAAATGATACTGACCGATTTTTTCGGTTACTAAGTCTCCAACGGTAAAATGGTAACCGGTGTTACCGGCCAGTAACCGCCGAAATTTTGAACCCTGATTAGAACCAAGAATCTGCGGTGATTCTTGTCAATAATTCAGACTTCAGACACGCAACATTTCCTCCTTAATTTTCTTTTTAAAAATTTGGAGTTCCCGGAAAAGCTAGAAGCCGAAATTGTAGAAATGCAAGAGAAATTTACGCAAACCTCAAAACGGGAAGCCCCTGGAACGCCGTTTTGCTGGTTTTACCAACGCGGCTGGGTGTTCAAAGTTCCTACCGTCCAATATATCAGGCAACGGTCGCCTCGTCGCTCTATGGGCCCAGTCCAGTGCCCATTGTACAAACTGGAAGCAAAGCAGTGCCCTTCTTTTGGAAAAATATATTCACGACCAATGAGAGAACAAAACATGGAACGCCTCCAGCCATCCAATATATACAGTCAGTGACTTTGCAGTCCCGAATCAAGTGTGTTTGCTGGATACCGGATACAAGAGTAACGGCAACGACTCGCTCGCATACCCCACGACCGCAGGCTTCTTCTTCAACAGGGGGCGGACAAGGCAGACGGGTAGGACACGGTCAGATCAGATCAGATCACTGGAAAAAAAATCTCTGAGGAAGTCCATGGAGCTCAGTCAGTAATAACAGCTCTTACTGACTGAAACTGAAACTGGGGGGAAGCTCCAGCCATCTGGTCTTTTCTCGTTCTTCTTTCAGTACATGGTGCATTATTAACTCCGTGGTTCTTGCTTCATATGAGCGGCGTGTGTTGCGCCATACGATGTAACCTTCAGGATAAAACAATGACGATGAAGTAATTAAGACGTTGTCGCTAACTTTAACATGGTAATTCGTTTAAAAATGATGTGCAAATCGTGGACCTCTCCTGCCATCGACATGTTTGTGCGCTCTTACCATTCTGTCCAGTTGAAGAAGTGATTTTAGCTGGTCTTCGTTTACACGCTCTGGCAACGGAGGCATCTGACCCATGATGCCAGGTGTCTTGCTCATTCTGCAACATGATGCAAAAACAAGATGTTACACAGAGCCAGCTAGAAACATAAGTTGGTTACAAAGCATTACCACAAGGTTTATTTTCCTAATCTAATGCAAATATTTGGAAATGAACGTCACATCCCACTGTTCAACTTCTGCCTACCAAATATGGCACATGATTGCATACAAGTAGATGCTCAGAATAATTATCTCATGCAAGAGAAACTAAGAGCTTCCTAAATTGAGGACTTTTGGCTGCAGCAACTTATTTCACTATAACACAGAAGCTCCTTCGGCCACTCAGCTATGATATGATATGTTCAGATTTGTAAAATACAGGCCATGGCTTGAACATGTTAAAGATGAGTAAGTGGCGGGAAGTGAAAATAGTCCTCCTTAAGCATATGGGGCAAATGAGACTAAAGAAAAAGCCTACGAGCAAATATATCGTGAACAAAAGGCATGGCAAATATGTCAGTACTTTACCTGCTTAAAATTGTTTTGATGTTGCTATTCGTCTGAAGAAAGAGATCCGTGTTTTTCTCAATCTGCAAGAAATTCAGAAGTTCAGGCATGAAAATAAAATTATGAAATGTGTCCCATGCACGATTATCATGTTCTTTAAACTTGTGAGGGCTACTTTTAGCCTTCATGAAGCCATGAGAGTGGCCTCCAAAAACTAAAAATAAAAAATCAAGCCGTGAGAGCGACAAGTTTCAACATATATTAAGCGTTTGCTCGTATCTAGTACTTGATGGCAGGTGGCATTATTTGGCATGATGTCCTCTATTATTGATGTTCTTGATGCAATAAATGTCCATCACAACCTTTTGAGGCATAACCATACCTCCATTGTATATCTTGATCCAAAGATCAAGAATGACTAAAATTATCTAAGAAAGAAAAGGAAACCTCAAAGCTGGTAAAATTTTCAGGAAATTTATGGTTACAGACAGTGCACCCAAAACAAAGAGCACTTCTATAGCACATGGTTCTGATGCACGCAAATTTTGAATATGCAAGGCATCACCGCATCAGGCACACCGCTTGTGTTTGATATGCTTATATAAATTTCTTGATTCAATTTGGTCCAAAAATCCAAATAGTACTACTACAACAGTTAAGGATCATGTACATTTTTGGTGGAAGGAATAGTTGTGAACACAAATCATCACAACACTTTTAATACGTAAGACAACTGTAAAAACAAAAGCCATAATGAAATTCAGATGTTTTGCAGGCACCATATGCTCCTTGACTGACACTCAGGTACTAAAAATGCAGTAAGTTTAGGACCCAAATATGGGAGGTTTATCAACATACAGACCTTGAATGTTTCAATATTTGCAGCAATCTGGTTAAGAAACTGATTATTTTCCTCCAGGAGATGCTGGGTTGCACTGTCCACAGCAGGAGCTGCTTCAGAATGGAACAAAATGATCATTTTTAGAACAAATAAGGCCAGCATGAGATAGATGCATGCAATCAAGGTTCAAAATTCCATTTCAGGGGTAAATCCCACTGGGACCAGTACCGGTTATCGGCCGGTAACCAGAAAACCCAGGAAAATCTCGGTCAAATTTTGAAAACAGAATTTTAAAGTTTGCCAGAAGCATGACCGGTAACTGGACCGGTTACCGCTGGAAAACCGGAAAAACCGGTAAAAAAACCCGGAAAAAACAGCTAGAAAACCGGAAAAACCCTTTTCAAAATCATCTACTACTAATTGAAGCATATTTACCTCATACAATAGATAATCTAGCACAAAAAAGCCCTAAACAAACCTTAGAACTGCATTATGCAGTCCTAAACCACTCGAAAGCCGGAAAAACCCTTTTCAAAATCATTGTACTATTAATTGAAGCATATTTACCTCATACAATAGCCAATCTAGCACAAAAAAGCCGTAAACAAACCTTAGAACTGCATTATGCAGTCCTAAACCACTAGAAAACCAGAAAAACCCCTTTTCAAAATCAGCGTGCTACTAATTGAAGCATATTTACCTCATACAATAGCTAATCTAGCATAAAAAAGCCCTAAACAAACCTTAGGACTGCATGCAATTACATGAGAAAAATCAAATTCAAATTCAACTACATGCAGTCCTAAATTCAAATTCAACTTTGAAAATTTTCGGGCGGTATTTTCAATCCCGGTTCCAACCGGATTTTCCGGTTACCACCGGGATTTTGAACCTTGCGTGCAATTACATGACAAAAATCAATTTTCTATTGCTATTAAAGGACTACTTCAGAATGAAGACAAATGAGCCTTGTTAGAAGAAAAAAGACCAACATGAGATATTGTGTGTGATAACATTAAAAGCCCAAGATGTTTTATCACATTATCTCCCCAAAAGATTATAGTGAAGCGCAATAAAAAACTAAAAGGCAATAACAAATATAATGTAAGCAGGGTGGACAATGTAGCAGACTCTTTGCTTCCTTATATGACATGTTAAGAACCTTTCACGCCTATAATTTAACACAAGTATATGATCTTCAATACAGAAACTCCCTTTCTCATTCAGTTATGGATTCTCGCTACCAAGAAATACTGGTACAGCTAGCTAACCACTGCCAACTGTTAGGGTATTTCATAGAAAACAGAATCTAGAAATGTATGCTAATGGATCCATAATCCTTTGTTAAAAATGTTTAGCACGAAAATATTGCTACTTGCTTGTGTTTTGTCCTTGTTCTTTCTTACGTTGTATCGGCATCTAGGAAATGCAATCTTAATATAGAAACGCAGTGAAGGCATCTGAAGGTTGCTTCCAGAAGATGCTTGTACTAACTACAAAGGTAGCAAGCAAAAATCAAGAACTCAAGCAAATGAAGTGTGCTAATCCTCGGAAATCGTCAACCTCTACTCAGATTGTAATAAGAACATCCGAAGAGAATTGTCAACCAGTGCCAAAATTTAATGTTTACTCCACAGAGTTGACGTGTGAACCATGTCTCTATGAGGAAAATTATACAGAGAGATACACTGAGGCTAACTGGTTTCTGATAGTTTACTCCATTCAATATCTAATGAAATTGCTATTTGACAACTTTGGACCACACGGTGAATCAAACCTTAAACTTGTTAGACAAAGTGAAGATGATACTAAGAACTGCTGAACAAAAAACAAGAGAACAAATAGAAGTTAGCGATGAGGGCTAACCTTCCTTAGGAACTTGACATTGTTGATTTGGATGTTGCATCGATATTGAGAAAGGGGTCACATTGTTTGCAGGTGCCATGTGAAAATTAGCCATCGAGGCAGATGCAATCATTTTGTCCTGGATTGGCTGTCAAGAAACTTCATCAGAAAGGGCATGATTGACACTTGGAAAAGAAGTGAAGAACACTAAACAAGTCAAAAGCTACACGAACCAAAAGAGATGGTGTTCTAAATGATATATTCATAAAAAAAACTACCTTCATGTCTCTTATCTTTTTCCCAGCATAAAATCCATCTGGTTTCTTCCTTCTATCTTTACCCTGTAATAATAACATGTCACCAAAACATAGTGGCTTATATGCATGTGCTGTTATACTAATGTAAGCCAGTAAAAAGAAAACCAGTTGGCAAAGCAATGTCAGAAAGGAAACAATGTATGCAGCAACAAATAGCAATCCCCAATATTGAGTTGCATGCACCAACCAGTTCACCCAAAAGCTTAAGCTGATGAGGAAAGATGGACAATTCACTTATACTTCAACACTCCCCTCACGTGTAGGCACCCTTAGGCCTAATACGTGGAATAGAAGTGGACTGCAATTAATTTTTTTTAATTGCGTCAGCCAGGTCTTGAACTTGGGACCTCTTGGCTCTGATATCATATTGAGTTGCATGCACCAACCAGTTCAACCAAAAGCTTAAGTTGCATGCACCAACCAGTTCACCCAAAAGCTTAAACTGATGAGGAAAGATAGACAATTCACTTATACTTCAACACTCCCCCTCACGTGTAGGCTCCATTAGGCCTAATACGTGGAATAGAAGTGGACTGCAATTAATTTTTTTTAATTGCGTCAACCAAGTCTTGAACTCGAGACCTCTTGGCTCTGATACCATATTAAGTTGCATGGACCAACCAGTTCACCCAAAAGCTTAAGCTGATGAGGAAAGATGGGCAATTCACTTCAACACCCAACACTAGACATCATGATATTTATATCCAGATTTGGAATCACAATGAACACTGCACTTCTTATAGAAAGAAGAGACATACATTTTTAGCCAGGACAAGCCATTAATATGCAATTAAATATTAATGTCATACTTCATCCACCCGTTAGTAACTGGCCATCTAGTAGAACTTTGAAAGTAACATATCCTCCAAGTTATTTCTTCTTTCGAGACAGATTTATATGTACAATATCTCAGGACATGGCATGGGCAGATTAGCAGGTAATGTATGAAATCACTGACACAGGGAAATGAAGCAGTACAAGCAAAAAAAAGGGAAAATAAACTTATGAAAAGCTAAAGATCCTCTCTGGAAGGCAAAGAGAATGTGGTGAGGGTGCAAGGGGTGTTTAGTGTTTAGTGCACATCTCACTAGAATTTTAGCAAAATTAAGATGATGGTCTCACATAAAGTGCAGAACAAGACCAGTAACAACATACATTAACATCAGAATCGAACAAGTATGAAGAAGAGACACTGAGAAATTTGAAAGAAGTAACTTAACTGTAGCCCACCAGCACCGCAATGCAACATCCCTGATGGTCCTGTTGGGCAGCATAGCCGCTATCTTGACGTACTTCATGATATTAGGTTCACGAGCGTATCTGCCATTGCCATTGAAGAAAAATTAGCAGCCGAAAGGAAATAAATAGTTTCTCATATATGATTCGCAAGTCAGATGGTGAGACACTTGCATGAATTAATCAGCTAGAATTTGGTGAGATGATTGGTAAAGAAAAATACAGTCATAGGGTACTTAAGTGTGGCTATTAAGACATGCTTATGGCCAAAATCAAGTGCTATTCTACAGTATGCTGAATAATGACAAAAGCGGCGCTATAGAAGGTTCATTTGATATTGCTCAAAACTCAAAAGGTAAAAAGGTTCACTTGCATAAATCCTGCTTTAGAATTCCTGATTGATGCTCCACTAACTTAAACACAATAGAGGGGGGAAAAAGAAGCTTGCCACATGACCAAATTTCATCAGCACAAGCAACAAGTCACACTAGCACAGTGCAGGCCATAGCAATTCAGCAAGCAAAAAGGGGAATGAATTTACCTCACAAGCCCTTCCTTCAGTATATTCAGCTCACGGTCACTCCAATCCGGAGGCGAACCAGTGACAAACTTATACTTGGGAGCCACCGAGCCATGGAACACATCTCCCGACGAGCTCCTTGACGGGCCAACCACCGATGAGTTGCCGAGCACGCCGGTGTTCGGGGAGAGGAACAACCCGGCGCTGCTACTGGTCCCACTCATACTCCTCGGAGACATGACCATACCACCGGCAGCGCCGCCGCCACTGCCGCCGATGCTTACGTCGCTGTTGGATTGGAAGGAGAGCATGTGGTGGTTGTACAAGGAGGCGGTGATCCCCTGGTGAAGCCCCATGCTGGAGTCAGCGGCCATCACACCAGAAAACAGCTAAAATTCCCGATCTAATCGCCCATAAACACACACTAAATCCTCCAGGAATTCGAGGCGCTCAATTTGGATCAACCTGCACAAATCGAACCAGAAAAATCACACAATTGAACGAAACAGGCAGCTCACACAGAGCTTTTCAGCAGACGATCGAAAAGCTCCCGAATCCCACGAACCCCAGCACGAACACCGACGAAATTCCGCCTCGGGAGTCGTGCACGCAGCGCCCTCAACCCCTGCAGAAGCTTCGTATTCACGACTCCCGAGGAGGATCCGATCGAAGCCCTGGGTGGGAGGCGACCAGGAGACCCCACCCCCACCATGACCCAGCCACTACAACCCCCGTACTAGCAACCACCACCCCAGCGAAAATCGCCCAAATCCAGAAGAACACCCGGGAATCGGAACCCGGCGACTCACCTGCCTCCGGCGGCGGCTAGGGATCGCCCTCCGCGCCGCCACTGGCTCCCTATGCAGTGGTGGGAGGAGCTAAGCTGCGACGGAGATGGCACCTTCCGTCGCAACCACCACCACCGCCTGAGGAGACAAGGCGGCGAAAATTCCACCCCCGAGGCCGCAAATCCAAATCCAATTCGAATTCGAGCTCCACCACCACTGGCCTCGCTCGCGGGTTGGATGATTCAGAAGGTGCGAATCGAATGAGATGCTCGCGTCGCGGCCTATATAATAGACCACGCGAACCGAACCCAGAATAAAACCCCCCCTTTTTTCACCGGCCCGTTTGATCTGAACTAATCGCTTCGGGTTTTGGTTTTGAGTCTTCGTATTTAAACAGGCTAGGGTACTAGTAGTCTAGTAGACTCCTACCACTAGGCTTCATCACGCCCATGCCTTTGTTGTATAGAGGCTGTCCATTTGGGCCTAGGGTTCGGATTAATTACGGGGTGCCATTTGGCGGGCAAAGTGTCGGCCTATGAAACGTATCGAGTGGGACGATGCGCGTATCCGGGCCGTTGGTGTGTGGACGGTAGAGATGCGGTGGTAGGATGGATCGGACGATGAGGGTGGGTTTGAACCAGGCTGGATGGGCCGCCTCGTCGCGTGGGCCCAAGGGGAATCTCCGAATCTTGCCGCCCTTTAATGGAATCACGAACGGCACTGTGCAGATGGGTATATCGTTACGCGTACTAGGTCTCTTCGTGGAATTTTACGATAACGCTCATTTACAGATGGGCCCAGGATGAGTTTGTACAGAATCGCTCCCGGTTGTCAGCGTGGTGAAACTTGTGGGAGAGAACATTTGTACCCTTCAAAAAAAAAAACTGCGCTTTGTTTCCTTGTGGTGGTGGGGGCCGCAGCTGAAAGACTGTTAAATCGCCTGCTAGCAGCCAAGACAAGACTACACTTTGAAAAAATCACTAGCGGCTTTACAATGATTTTGTGCTCCTCTCAACAGAATAAAAATTTAGGAGTAGCTCTAAAGGGAAAGAAGTATATGTAAATATCCTATCAAATCATATTTTTATGGAAAACTAAAGATATTGATTTGCTTCTACTCTTTGGTATCTTCTTTTTTGCTGCGGCTTATGGCTTATAGCTTTTGAGCTGTTTGTAAGAGAAAGTACGGAGTAACAGAAACTCGCATGTGGTTTTGGTCGATATAAAAGAAGTCGTTACAGTGTATACTATAGTCAACTTGTGGACCTCGTCTTGAAAAAGACACTTCGTTTGAAACTAGTTACTGTAGAAAAACAAAAAAACAGCTTTTAAAAGCTAAAAAGAACAGGCCCTTTAAAGTGTTGTGGTTATACGATGAATTAAGACAAGATTAAAATTTTATGGTACACATTCATCCTTATTGTGATAGAATTTATCCAACCACCGATCAACAGACTGTTTTCTTCAAAATCTTCGCAACTCCAATATAAAATAAGGAGAAGCACTAACCTATATATACATTTAAGTTAGGAATAATGGTCTTGTAAAATGTTTATTTGTGGGAGCATAGATATCTTACTATGAAAACCTTACAAGCCAGTGACAATAAACAAATAATGACTCTAAAGAAAGATCGCCTGTGTTGGAACTGTATAGTATTTGAATTAAGGAATAGGACACAACCAAACACCTAAGTATTTCATAATCTTAGATGATACGTGATTCTACACGATTCTACCATGATTCTACCATGATTTTACCGGGTACAATTCAAGATGCGATTTGAGTCGGATTGGTTTCACAGGATCATAGAATCGTACGATTCTACAACTATAATCACGATTTTAATAACCTTGCTGGTATGATTGAAATTGGTTTTCTAGGATGCCTAGGTACCACCGTACCAGATTTCCAATGATCCGATTTACGACTTGATTTCCAATATGTCTGGGGTCAGGAAGTACATCGGATTATCTATTTTGTACTACTCCATGTTGAAGGCGAGCTAGATTATCATGGTGATAATTAATTTTTACCTTCGAAATTTGATCATTGTTGTCTAATATTTAAGTATGTTGTAAAATTGTTACAGACCCTCTTGCATGTTGTTAAAGTTGATCCGAATTCGTATCATATCCGTGTAGAACGCTGCAATGTCTCATGCCAAACATGCGTCTATTGATTGCTGCCAGAAGTTCGTCATTGATTGAGTTGCTTCTACCGATCTTGGGTACTCCACTAGCATTGAGGTTTGACAGTCTCCTGTTACTCCGCATGATCGGTCTGACCGGTTTTCTTTTCTTACTTGGCCCTTTACAAATTTTCTATCACCTAATGATTACAAAACAACATGGAATTTGCTAAAGGTGAGGAGTTTCCAAAAAAAATATTTTTCGCAAGTCGCAAGTCATACTTATGTAATACTACAAACAAGATGTACGTGCATTACAATGGAGTACCAAAAAAGGGTGATTCATATCATCTATGTAACATTAGTATGGTAAATTAGTAAAAAATATCTAAATATATCGCATGGTTTCTTATAAACTTATCTGCTTGTGATTTATATCTTATTTATACTCAAATTCACATTGAAAAAAGACACATAGCTGAGCAATTATAGATGTGAGCTTGAACGCATATGTAACTATCATATCCAAAGAATAAATTAAAAGAGAAGAAAAGGTGCTATGGCACTTCGGAGACAAAGAAGATTGACACAATTACCAATCCGGTGGTACACCATTTTAAATTTAGCTAATGCACCAAAGCACTAATAAGGATGAGTGGGATTAGATGATGCTTACCATTTGATGGCAAAAAAAATGGTGAGTAGCCCTGGAAATGACAAAATAGAAGAGGAGGCAGAGAAGAGTAGCTGCAAAGAATAAGGTGCCCATGCAACAGACTCCTGAACATTATACAAGCTTCCATTAAGAACATAACCGTGCTCTTTAAAACCTATTAGCAGTTAGAAGACATAGATGAGGACTTTAACAAATAGATTCTAAGTTAATTGAGTTCTCTATATATGAATCGACTCTAACAAAATTCCCTCATAACGAAACTTTAATAGGAGGTGCAATGTGTTGACCATGAAGCATACAATGCTAAGAAATGCACACTATACTTGTAAAATCAAAGACCAAACTTACTACATCGTAGACCCATATGTAGCTCTTTGTTTAACGAGGGAATACCATACAGAGAATGAATAGAGTAATGACAAAATTAGGGGAGAATTGCTTCAATTTGGAAGTTTCAGTGAAACAAAAAAAATGATGGCTGCACAAATGAAGCGAGAGCAATGCAGCAATAGATCTTTTAATACAACGCAGTAAGATAACTATAATTATTGGAGCACCTGCATAGTAAAGGAACAAGCAATTTTTTGATAGAACACCACAAGGCAACATAGACCAAAATTTAAAAATTACCATAGACATGCACATGCATATTAAATATAACTTCTGAAAAGATTATTGCAGTCACAAATAATTCCCAAAGAAAATCTCCTATTCAGCCCTGCAGCTAATGATATGCAATATGAAAAACAAAGCACCGAACAAAAAATATGAGAAAACATTCATTACATGGCATCTCATGCCATCCTTACAAAAGTTTTTTTTTTTGAAATGAACATGTATCAAATCTAGATAAAAAGAATTCTTGACACATGACCAAGGACATACATCACAACAAAATTTCAAAAACTGAAAGTATAGCATTGTCATGATACAATTTTCAGAACTTGGATCTAAAATATAGCCAGGTTCCTGTACAACTTACAAAGATCAATTTCTAACATTTCCAGCAATGGTATGCCCCCTCAATATCTCTAATCCCATGAAAAAATAATTGAACACAACACTATAAAACTGCATGAATGTCCAATTTGTCGGTTACTACATATTACTAAATAATGATGTTTACGTGAAGCTCACTACTTTGTATATTAAAGAATGAAGTGATCTGAGGAGCTCACTGATTTTCACATCTGACTGAAATCAATTGGAAGGCCGTAAACTGAATCACCTGACCAGAACGCAAAATGTTTTGAAACAACACAACAAGATAACTATAATTGTTTGAGCACTTGCGTAGTAAAGGAACACACGATTTTTTTTCATAGAACACCACAAGGGAACATTGACCCAAATTTAAAAATTACCACAGAAATGCATATACATATTAAATAGAGCTTCGAAAAAGATTATTGCAATCACGAACAATTCCCAAAGTAAATCTTCTATTCGGCCTTACAGCTAATGATAAGCAATATGAAAAACAAAGCACCGAAAAAATTAGGAAAACATTATTTACATGGCATCTCATGCTATCCTTACAAAAGAATTCTTTTTTTCAAAATAAACATGTATCGAGTCAAGATAAAAATAATTCACAATTTGGCAATGCATATATGCGCAGACTACCGATGAGTCAAGGCTAGGCCATTGCACAGTGCTTGTGCTTCAAGGCCTGTTCTTTTTGGCGCGGTTTATGACTTTTGGCTGAAATTTTTGAATTTTGGCTGTTTGCGACAGAGATTACGGAGAGAGAGACACTCGCTTGCGATTTTGGTTGATACAGATGTTAGGCTTTTAACGTGTACAACAATTAACTTGTAGATCCTGTCTGGAGAAAATACTTCATTTAAAAGTTAGGTACTGTAGCAAAAGCCAAAAACCGCTTTTAGAAACCGTAAAGAACGGGCCCTCAGCTTGTTCACTATCATCACGGTGCAATGTGTGTGATGCGCGCACCCATCCTTCGACTGGAAGAAAGGTCATCCACATGAGAGAACGAAACATTCGGTTAAGATTTGTTGTAACAAAAAAATGTTATCTACTATTTGTTGTAACAAAAAATGCTACCTTGAACGACAACAGTTAAGAAGGCAACATTCTGGTCTACTAATGACGTAATGAGGACCAGAGCATGTGTGTTGTGTCCTTGCTTATGCGTGACATGCATTTAGGCATTTTCACCAAACATGTGTAATGCATCGGACGGCGAGCGAAGACGGCGGGTCGCACGGGGGTGCAAGCAAGGAGACGAGAGGCGAGCGTGGGGGCGGCCATGTGGCCGGTTGTGGGCCAGGCGAGGACGGCGGGTCGCACGGGGGTGCGAGCAGGCAGCCAGGAATCGGGCAAGGAGGGGAGAGGAGGAGACGGGATGGAGGAATGGGCGCTTGAGGGTAGCAGGCGGACGAGGGTGGCACAATCAGGGAGCTAGGCGAGGGTGGCACGAGCGACGCTAATAGGGAATCGAGCAAGGAGGGTAGGGGAGGAGACGGGATGGAGGAATGGACACTCGATTTGGGAATGGAGGGGAGTGGAGGGGACCAGTCGGCGTGGATTACATGTGACCCATGGATTTTGATGTGATCTAGTCAGTGGGGGTGCGGCGCTTACGTGTTCTGAACCCATGGATTTGCGATGAACAACGTGGATTAGATGTTTTTAGAAGAGCAAATGAACCACTACCAAGGAGTTTTGGTGAACCATCACCATCAACTCTTTATTTTAAGTCATAGAGATTATACTACTCACTAGGTATTACAAATTTACAGTAACCCATTCTATTACTTAGTTTTTGTTGCGAGGAATTAAATTTAGATGTCGTGTGCATGTCTTGCACTGTTACCTCACAATCACTAGACATTCTACCAACCTATCATGTATAATATGAAATAGCGGTCAATTTGTTCGTCATAATCTATACATGTGTTCCTTTGTTTAGCTGCATCTCGGTTGCGTCAATGCACAGGTAGGAAGTTTGCATGTGGTTTGTTTCTACGCCTCTCATAGCAGACCGACACGTTTTAGAATCAGCTTAAATAAACTAGTTAACCACAATAAAGTATTAGGTCTTATTTCGCTTGGTCAACTGGAAAATTTCTGGTTATTATTTGTTGTACTTATTGTCATATGCAATGTGTATGCTGCCAAATTAAAAATGCACAAGCTGAAGCTCTAAAACTGATAAAAAAGAAAAGGTAGCCTTATTCTTTGTTGTTCACTCTATATATGCTCACTAGCTAGTGCTTGTTTGTAGTTTTTGGCTTAAAATTTTGAATTCTAGCTATTCGTAAGATAGAGTATGGAAAGATAGACACTCGTGTATGATTTTATTATAATCGATTTATAAATTTTATCTTAAAAAACATATTATTTAAAAGATGGTTACTGCGCTATTGTTGACGAGTGGATGCCATGTAGCGTTCTTGTGAAGCAAGGGAAGCCAAACTTAGAGAGGGAAGAAAATAGTATAAAGAGGAAGAAAGGGTGCGGGCCAAATTAAAGCATAGCCAACCACTGAAGGCGACACAAAATTCCCCTATGGGGAACACTGCACGCACGCTACTTTTTCAACGGACCAAAGAAAAGAGAGGGAAGAGATCGAGCTAGCAAAGCAAGAGGAGGAGAAGATTTGCATCCATGACCATGCATGACTGCATCTCCCAAACCTTGTGGAAAAGAACCAAATCCCACCACACAATCTAACAAAGTATAGCATCCAATCTTTCCTCCTTTATGATCTTTTTTATTTGTCGCAAGTTCTTATGCATAGATTCTACAATTTTTTAGAGAGGAAATGCATAGATCCTACTACTTGTGTTCCATGGGCAATTAATACACAGTGCTATTAACCAAAAGATCTTCAGGAATTCAGTCATATATTTGTCGATGAAACCCGCACTGGTTTGTGTCTATTGTATAACAGTACTCTACAGTTTGTCATTTGTGTTCTCCATTTGATCATTTTGATGTATGCCACTGCTGCATGTGCTATGTAACTCCCCTGTTTCTAGGAATAGGGCTGTCGTACGTTCCGCAACAGTCCAGAAGTTCCGTTGCAGACAGAAGGAGTATCATGCTTGCTCACGAATATTAAAAATGGTTAATTTGATTAAAATATATACCTAGCGGTTAACTTTACTAATTTAACAGGCGTCCAAGCCGACAACTTAACTTACAATCAGAAGATCCGAAGAAAACTCCCACTGGAACGTTTGAGTGCGGTTGTAACCCTACCACGAAATCTTCAAATGTCTTTTCTTCTTCTGATATATGTTTTTGTGAAAATAAAGCAAGACTGAGTACAACCAACCGTACTTAACAAGTCACATGGGGAAACACTATTTAAATATATGCTAGGATTTCCAAGAGATGAGGGCATATGTGTTTTAACATTTTATATGGATGCAGTTTTATTTGTAAACATTTTTGAATTTAAAACAAGACAACAAATCATATACTTCTTAAGGAATTTGGGATTTCAACATCTTGATTACCAAACTGCAATATTTCCAAATTATCCAAATCTACTTATGCATCGCTATTGGAATCACCCATTAAACACAGCTTCATTTACCGGAAGCACGACGTATTCAAATACCACATATTATGACTCTGTAGAGTTGCTCATCTTTACCCACAAGATTTCTTAACCCTCATGACTAAGCTAAGAGAACAAGATTGCTTCACTGCTTATCTCTTTATGTAGCCTCTACCCGATAGATTAGGTACCCCCTGTCATGGAATACGACAGCCTGACAATGCGGAGCCTACCTTTGTGAAAGTATGGTTTTACCGTTTCCATACCACATACTTCGCCTGCTGTTCTCTTTTCTGGAATAGTATATTATATACATATGTAGATATTCAATCGATTTGAGCAGTTACTAGACCAGATTTGACAAGTCAACGCTTGTGGTTGAGTGAATACTATGTTCTTTACTTAGCATAAGGTTCAAGAGCATCGAGTGATATTTGAGTGGCTTAAGAGCATCAGACGGTGTACAAGTGGTGTTTGCTCAGGACTCAAAGCGGAGCAGTCGAAGCTCCTCTCGATTACACAGTGATTGGAGAGTTCAAGCGGTGGAGCGGTCGAAGAGTTCAAGCAATGGAGTGGTCGGAGAATCCATGGTTGAAACAACAATTGGCGACCATGGGTGGGTTCCTTGGGCCGCAATGATTCCATTTCTGGACTTGGGAGCTGCTGGAAGTTAAGCGAATGTCGACGGTGAGGCCTTCTCTCTTCGGCACTTTTAAATGGCACATGGGTTAATGGCGGGTTCAAGGACAATAACATTTGCAATTGAGCATCTCTAGGAGTAGGGGAAACTTAGGGGTGTGGTGGTTTAGGTTGGGGATGGCTAAGTCAAGCTGCCCACGGTGGCCTCCCATGGTCGCACGACGGCGCTAGTCGCAGGCACATTAGGGGCTCAGGAAGCGAGGGCCTTGCTTGGGAGTATTGCTAGGGGCTTGAGAAAGCTGCGGGCAAGGACAATCGAAATGTAACAGGCCAAATCGATAGAATTGAATTCGGGGCTTACTTTGGGTTTTCTGGTGATCGCCGGTGGAGCTTTGGTCGCCGGAGCAATTGAGGGTGGGTAGCTCACCTCAGGTACCGATGCTTTCGAATGGAGGGGTTCGGGGGTTTAAATAGCACGAGAAAGGTGGTTTGGCACAGGACACGGGTCATGACGGCGGCGACGCGTGGCAGGGTCAGGAAGGCGTGGGAGGGCGCGGCGTGGCTGGCGGTGCAGATATTTGGCGTTTCCTCGGGCACGACATTGCGACGGTCAAAAGCTAAGGGGAATGTCAGGTCGGCTGTGAGAGAGTGAGAGCAGAGAGGGAGCAAAGAGGTCGGTGAGACGATGAGCGGCAGGGAGGAAAGGTGGCCACGGTGCTTGTTCAAGAGAGATAGATGGCGGGTGTGTACGGAGGCTAAAAGCGTTAGGAGCGGTGATCAAATATTATGGCTTGGGGTGGTTGGCTGTGAGAGAAAGCAGTGAGGCAGCTGTGGAAAAGTCTAGCCCGGGAGTTTCGGCGCAAGCCAAGGGAAATTAATGTGGTATCAGAGGCTCAAGGAAAAATGGTATGATCGACTGACCAAGTTGCTACAATGATTGGTCGAGGATTACGAGAGGTGGTGGCAAAAATTGTGGCAGTACATCAACGGTGAATAGTGGCGACAACTGGGGCTTGGCACAAGTGGACCGAGGAGGGGCAGGACCAATGAGGGAAGACGCCAAGGAGTGAAGAAGAAGCAAAATTGGGTAAGGATTCATGTGAAATCAAAGATTCGATGAAATTTAAATTATTTTTAAAATTCAGACTGTTTCATGCTATACCCTCAAGAGAGGCTGAATAGATCATGATAGTGTCGTTAATTACCGACCTCCTTTCTTCTTTCGGCATGACAAGCCAACGTGCAGCAACTTTGCAAACAACTTGCTTCCTGACATTGATCGCATCGCATGCAGTTGAAGCAACTTGGACAGCCAGCCGTACGTGTCGCGGTGTCAGTTGGCTAAAAAGATTAGTTGGAATTTTCCTTTCTCAGTGCACTTATGGCAGCTGTGACAATCTAGGGTCGTTGTACTACAGCGGAGAAAGCTCCTAACCTAGCTAGCCTTACAAATTTTCGTGGGGCGCATATACCATTCCACCTGACAGTGACTAAGAATTATGCTGGGATATATGCATGTACTTTTCTAGTTTGCTAAATACTGAGACAATAAATGACGTCAGTGCAAAGAGATACGAAAAAAAAGAGTACAAAAGGCCTTAAAAATTGAAAATCTAAAAAAATAATTAAAAAATAGAAATCAGAAATCAAAAGCTGAACCTTAATCGAGCGGAATGCCATATGTACGCAGCAGGCGTTGTATTGTTGTGCCAGTCAAAAAGGCGGCAGATAGGCCAACACACACCGTGCCATCACTTCATCAGCATAAACAGGTGCCGTCGCCTCTTGATCTCCGCCGTCTCGCGGTTGAGAGCGACGTGCAATTTTGCAAAACCAGCTTGCCGGTCAGAACATTCGACACCACACACATACTAGAAGCTCTCTTTTACGGTACATCACTGAAAGTATAAAGATGTGTACCAGACAAGAGGAATACTTTTTCCCTGTGTGGTGCACAGCGTACATCGTGCCTTCATCGGTGATCACTGCCTCCAGTACACGTACGCGAGTTTTCTTCCCCCGTATAATGCTACCGATTAACTAATGTCCCCTTGCTCTGCTAGTGGAAGCATCTTTCTTCCGGCAGTAACAATTTGTCCTAACCACTCCTTAAAAAAGTTAAAAATTTTAACCACCATTAGCGGCAACCGATCGCGTACAATATGCTTCCAACAGCAAGCGAACAAAACCCAGGACAACAAAACAACACAGGACGTTGCAATCGCATCGCATGGTAGAGTGCGATCGGAAGAAATTAACTACCATTAGCGGCAGCTTTATCTCGCATATGTCCACACAGTGACAGTGATACACATATACTACACTAATTAATTTTATCATCACATGGTTTGTTAATTAAAAAAAAATCGGCCAATGCTTGCTGTCGATTGCGGATAAGTACGGTAGGTACATGGTCAGAGCTCAGAATCTCCAAAGCTGGCCCCAGAAGAAAAAAAATTCCCTGTAAAAGAAAGCAATACTGGCTAGTGACTGCGTGGCGGCCTGCACGGCTGCACACGTCTTATACTTTCGGCAAGCTACCTAGGTGCTTACTGGGCAACATATATAAAGCTAGGCATGCGTTTTTAGAGGAACATGCATGATAGACATACGTAGCTTAAGAAGTGTTTTTATGTTTCTCTATATCAAGAGTAATATTGGTTTTATAGCGTATAAAAAGATAAATAGTATCTATTTACTATTTATTATGTTTTAAAAATTATATAAATCATTATTAAGAAAAGCATGAAAACACCTTTCATCTAACTCACGTCTCGTACCATCACATATATACATACACGTACATGTCTCATAACACACGATTAGGAAATTTACGAAGACACCAAGATCTTCCGAACACGTATCTTGATTGCCAATAAAGCAACATCTCATGAAACATTTCTTTTGTTTATGTTGCGATTGGTTGATCTGAGCTGCCCGGCCACTACTTACGTGATCCGACGGTCAGGACCACCTGCATGCAGCTTTGCTATAAACTTTGCAAACCAACGGTAGGTACAGTTCTTTTTGTCAGTAACTTTTGTTTTTTTAGTTTATCTTAGTAACCATGATTTATTAGATTAATAAACTATAATAAAATTGTAAGTCATAACTAAAAAACAAGCGTGTACTCATCTTGCAAGCCCAACACACCTACAGACCTAATAGTTAGGTCTCTAGCCTAGACATATACGTTAATCACAATTAAGTTCGAAGCGTTTAATTAATGAAACTAACTTGATTGCTATTTAGTTATCGATATCAAAGCATGCATGGCTAGATAAAAACCAAGGTACTGTTTGGTTCAGCGCTGTAATCGGAAACGTAAATGATATCACAATGCACAGCAAATATAAAAGGGAATGGGTCAAAACGAAATATGCTTGTGTTTTTGTATGTAACGGTATCAAAATTCAACACAACATCAAATCAAACTACGCTATGGAATTGTTATGTAAGACCAAAAAAAATGAAGGCCATAGAGAGAGCAGCATGAGGACGTCGCCGGAGAAGATCGAGTCGGTGTCATCGTGTAGCACGTCAACGGGGCCAAGAAGCCTACGCGCGTGAATCCCAATGAGGAGAGCGTCTGCGCCACCACCACCATCTGCCCGCCGTCAGCACCGCGAAACACCCAGCCTCCCGACAGTCCGGCTCGATGCTGGCTTCTGGGAGTGCGGTGATAGAGGAGGGGCGCAGGGGGTCAAGCGCGTCGAGGAAGGCGAAGAGGTGGTTGGAAGCCGATTGGAAGTAGACGACGACAGCCCTGCCGATAGACAGGGTGGCTGCGGTGCCTGAGAGTAGGAAGACAACGGTGGAGCGGGGCACGGTGGCGAGGAGAGTGCAGGGGCTAGAACTAAAACTAAAATGATCAAAATTTATCATTCATCATACATATAGCAATATATATAATTTTTAAATAATATTGTACTAAATAAAAATATTTTCGACGATTTTTAGCATCAATATTTTAACATAACCGATGATAGTATATGATAATAAAGAAGTAGTGATCAAAATACTTACTAAAATAAAGAAGCCTAATAATAGTATTGGTTAGTTGCAGTTAACTAAAAAAACTAAGGGTAAAAAACCACATACCAAAGTTGGTTAGTATGGTAAAATATATCATCCGACCTCAATGTTGTATTAAAAAAGAACAAAATTATTTAAAGTTTTCAAGTAAAAATAGTATAATGATCAAATGTAAGTTAATATCTTATCTTTTAATATTTACATTCTTTCAAGTTCATAAAGCGATGAGCCACAACATAATTGATAATTTTTGTCAACTCTTATTTTTCAACATAGCAAATAAATATATCATTCATGAAATCATTACCAATTAATTGAAAATTTTAATTAGATATTTGTATGTTCAATTGTTCAAAAATAATATAATAGAAAAATACGTCCAATGACTTACTTACTTGACATTGTGGTCAAATACTACAATTTTGCCTCCAATTTGCAACGAGCTATGCCAGCATCCAAAAAATCAAAATTAAAACTCTAAATCTTAACCTTACAATTCGTACAAAAAACGATCAACAATTATCATATCAAAACACTAACTCACAAACTTAGCCCCGTCATGAAATAAATTGGAAGAATTTGATTCGCTGATGCTCTCTTCCTTAGGATTCAAAAAAAGAACCAGATGCATTGAATTTAAGCTAGAGACTTTACATATAGACTAAAGATATTGATCCCGGCCTGCTAAAAATTTTGGATCAAGTGTCTTATGACATCGGGGTCAATAATTTGGTTCCGCATCTGGGAGAGCATGGAGAGGTCGATGAGCCACCGAGGACGCCGATGCTGCCTGCGCTGCCACTCACGATCGAGCGCATGGGGCAGGAGGGGGTTCAGTAGAGGATTGAGTAGCGCGTACGTGCGCTGTAACGTTTTTCGATTACACTCGATCTGGAGTGTATTTGGTTTTGTGTTGGCCCGTAAAGCAACCAAGGGAACCCGATTACGGCCGACCAGAACCAAACACGCGTTAACATAATCATCTTACGGCGTAATCGGATTACGTAGCAAAACTATCGAACCAAACAGCACGCAAATTAAGGGATATATATATACACTGCTTCGCTTACAAAGCTTGCTAGCTCATGCATGCATGATGCATCCACAAGGGGGAGCAGGCAGCACTTGTGCATAAAGGGACGCGAACTCCACCTAATCCATTATTGCCAACCGCGCATGACGTGAGGGACACGGCGCGCTCAGACTTGGAACAAAAAAAAAAAAGCAACCCCATTAATTTTTAGGATATGGATAAACTACGTTAACATAAAATAAAGAAACTATACGAGTAAGAGATTATAAATTGTTACCACTATACGTGTAGTGCAGCGAAAGTAGAGTTGAAGCAGCCGATTCAACGAAACCGGTGTAATGGTAGTAGTCGATCGTCCTCCGCCAACTGTCTCCTCGTCGCGATCATCCCGATCAACGCCGTAGTCGCAGCAACACCCCTACCAAGGTCCACACGTCCAGGGATGGAACACCGTGCGCTGGCGTGCTAGTACTAGCGTGCACGGCCGGGGTTATGAGAGGTGGCGGCTAGGGTTTCGACCGATGTATTTTCGGATGCCTCCCTCAGCCCCCTGCACCTCTCCTTATATACCCTACAATCATATCTTTATCCGATATGAGTAGATATCGTATCCCACTTGGAGACTAATATCTGAACCCTTATTGTTCTTGCCCATTAAGTGTGTGACCATGTATGTTCATGTATATTTTGCCATGGGCCGAAAACTCATTTCTGATCCATAAGTCAGTAGCGGTCCCTAGCAGGACATAACGACTCCCAAATATATATAAAGATCACATTGGACGAATCTATATAGTATTTATGTACTGATCCATTTGCCTCATGATATCAGATCGAACTCAAGACAAGAAGCGTGCCATCCTATGATAGCTCGATCCGTGGATTATTCAGTTGTGATTGACTCCTCAATCACATTTGGCATGGCCATACACTTCTTTAATTCAACCACATCGAATGGTCCAGAGATATCTCTCTTGTTATATAGGAGAGGCAAATTTCATCTTGATCGCTCAATTTTTTTCTCATGTTTCATAGTAAACTTGAAAGATAACTTTATGACCACCCAGTCATGGATTAGTGTTTGGTAACATATAAGTAAAATATTGCACATGTGAAAAACAATGACGATCTCAGGTTTAAGGATCCCACATACACTATGTAAGAGACCAACTGATGACACTTAAGAATATAACAACCCGCAGTGTCTCATATTGGGTCAATTCAACATCATGTTCTATAACTTGTGTCTACATTATTGATTTGATATTACATATTCGTGATCTGTGAAATATAATCATCAATCAATACATGTGTTGATCTATAAATTATAATTGTCACATATAATGATATAAGATCAGAGGTAATTTAGAATAACATCAAAACATAAATAAAGTTCTATGAACAAGTCACATACTTGTTGATCAATACGAAAAACATTTATTTAAAGGATAAAATAACATATTTAGTTAAAAGATCATAAAATAGAAATATTACAATTATTTTATAATTGCCTCTAAGAATATATGTAAACTACTTCACTTACAAAGCTTGCTAGCTCATGCATGCATGATGCATCCACGAGGGGGAGAAGGCAGCACTGTCTATATATCACTCGGATGTTTTTTTGCTAACAATCATTCAAATTTCGGATCGTTGGATTAGAGATCCAACGGCCCTTGTTTTAGGGGGAAGATTTTTTTCGAAGGGAGCGGAAAGAATTTATAGCCGTTAAATCTCTAATTCAACGATCACAAATCTAAATAATGATTAGAAAGAAAACATTCAGATGATATTTATCTATACCCTTTACAGAAAGGGACTCGACTCCACCTAATCCATTATTGCCAACCGCGCATGACGTGAGGGCCACGGCGCGCTCAGACTTGGAACAAAAAAAAAACAACCCCATTAACTAGTCTAATTAATTAAGAGCGTCTGCTCTAAGTAATGCTGAAAAGAGCATAACAAAGATATCTTGGCCCGAATAAACAACGCGAAAGCGCTCGTCTAGAAGAAAAAGAAACACTCAGTGTTAGTGTTAGCGGTGATGAAGTGGAGGGAGGGAGGCAGGCAGGAGAGGAGAAAGCGATCCAGATAGTTAGTTGCTGAATAGATGCGGGGCAGCATCATTAGCACGCGGGAGGCTGTACCTCAGAGTGAGTTTAAGGTTGACTGCTAACCGGGGAGCGCGCCTCGCCGGGATCTTAAAGTAAACCGCACGCGAACGCAAGGCTATCGCCATGCCGGCGTCTCATTGGCCGGCATCATGCGGCGTCACTCGCGGCCTTAATCATTGGAGTCGGTGCGTGTGTGAGCCTGACTGGTGCTGTGTGATAGGAGCAGTGCTTGCAAAAGACAGCATCTTCTCTCTCTCTCTCTCTCTGAAGAAGAAGAAGAAGAAGATGCAGAGACTTGCGTTGCATTGCATGCAGCTAGCCTGCTCCACAGAAAGTTGAACGGTCAGGATTGAATCAAGGGGTCGTGCATCGACTTCTACTGAACTTCATAGCTAGCTGGATCTGCAGTTGGTATTGTTCAGCGTACTGTACACTCGGACCATACACTGATGTATTCAGTGTGCACAGTGCAGAGCTGCAGTTGTTAATGTCATGCAAATGGAGGATCTTCTCCTTTGGGAGTTCTGGAACTTCTTCTTTGCTTACACTGCAATGGATGTTTTCAGGCCACAAAATTCGAGTACAGTTTTTTAAGGCAAAATAAGCTCCTAAGTTTGTTCTTTTTAGTTGAAGTTTATGACTTTTATCTATGGCTTTTGGCTTTTGGATGGTTTGTGTAAGAGATTACAGAGTAACAGAAACTCACGTGCGGTTTTTGCCGATATAAATGAAGTCAGTACAGTATATATTACAATTGATTAGTAGATCCTATTTTAAAAAGATATTCCGTTTAAAAACTAGTTACTGTAAAAAGTTAAAAATCAGTTTTTAGAAGTTGAAAAGAAGGATGCCATGACCATCATCATTACAGTTTGTAGGATATAAATTTCAAAGAGGCACGGGATGACAGGAAAATGTTGGGTCACTTGGCGCGAAGAATATATGTTTCCCTGTAGTGATCATATTCCATCCAACTGTTTTCTTCTTTTGAGAAATTACGTTCTAGGCCCCACTCGATTGAGCTAAAAAATAATAGCTTATGACCAAAATTGCATTGTAGCTGGTTGAAATTATACTGTAGCTGAAAGTGGCTTATTTGGCATAATTAAATTTAAAAAATAGAAAAATAGAAAAAAAAAATATGTTAGCTCATCACGGATAACACATACGAATACAAAAAAAATAGAACCGATAAAAAGCTTAAAAAACTAAAGTTCAGAAAAAGATAAAATTTATAAATAATAAAAAATAAATCAAGAGTTAAAACTCAAACCTAAATGAGCGGGCTAGTGTTCACCAGAAAGTGGGGGGTCGATCGATCCGATCGATCGTGTTGACTTGAAAACAAGATCTGATTCCTGCACTCGCAACAATTCTGGTGGTCTTGAGCGGCTTGATTCGCCAACTGTTAGTGCCCGTATATTATATTGCGTATATGGCCAAGGTATCTGACTTATCATCTTATTATTTTCTTTGCAGATATACAGAGTAGAACATTAGAAATGCCCTGGGATTCAGAGGATAGTGTAGTAGTGTGCATCAATTCCTGAGAGAGAATATAATAGTATCGTCTCATGATATGGGCCTTTGCAAACTGGACTGAAAGATAGTGGGCATGAACTTGCGTAACCGTGTTCCATAAGGCCCATCAGTTTGATTCGTAGGCTCCGTGGCGTGCAAATATGTGCCACTCTTTCTGTGTAATCCATGTTTCGATGGGCCCAAAATGTAGACAACGACAGTTGCTTCGGATAAACGACAAAGCAAACTTTTGAACTCTTAAGGCCTGCGCTGGCGGCAGACAGCCCTCCTCCTCGTCTTGTGGATATGTATTAGGGCTTTATTTTTCTGGCCATGGAGCAGGACAACAGAGTAGTTTGCTCTCTCAAAAAATAGCTTTACTGGGGAAAAAACTTCAGAATCAGAGGGGAAAGTCTCTAGATATCAGTTCATTTCACCCATTTGATTTTCGTTTGTCCTGTGAAGACTGCTGGCAAAAATATTATACTTAAGAAGATATGAGAAAAATAAAAAAAATGTGTTATTTAGTCTATGGCTCGATTTCCATTACAATTTAGCCAGTTCATACGACCGAACCACAAATACAATTTAGATGTTTTAATTGGAACAGTGAACTCTCTTAGCTACGAGTAATGAACATGTGTTGTTGTCAAATCCCCGAAAAATATATGAGAATATCTCTTCAAATTCTGAAAGTTGTTGAATCCAAATACTAAGCCCCCGCTCGTTTCGGCTTAAGCTTCGGGCTTATTTTTTACTATTCATAATTTCGTCTTTTTCTGAACTTTTGGTTTTTTTGAGCTTTTTTGTCGGTTCTTTTTTTTCCGTATTCGTTTGCGTTGTTTGTGATGGGCTAACATATTTTTTATATTTTTAAAATTTAATTATGTTAAATAAGCATCCGTCACCATGATTTTTTCACCACCACTGATGCTTTTCAGCCATAAGCCACCAAAAATAAGCCAAAATAATCACCACCTAAATCCCTGGTGTCTACCAGTGACTACTGTGGATGTGCCAGTCGATGGTTGAATCAATCGATGATTAACAAGGCATCCCAGTGCGGTGAAAGTGCAAATAGCTTCGACGCACGCTTGTTCCAAGCCGTTAGACGAAACGGCTAAGCCAAGTAGCAAACATGGCCGTCTGCCTGAGCAAGGAGCGTCTGCAGTTTTTGGAAGAGTGCTTCCACGTCGACCCCAAGCCGGACAAGCAGCGGAAAGCCTAGATGGCCGCCGCCATTGGCCTCGACGCCAAGAAGGTGGGACATATGCTCCCAGAAGGCCGTCGCGCCCGTGTGTAGAGGACGGCGAAGATCACCGACCTCGAAATCACCACCCTTGAGAAACGGAATGTAGCACTCTACAAACCGATGTGAGATACTACTACGGAACATCATCGCCAAAGTGAAGAATCATAATAAAAGTAATAATAAAAATCAAGAGTAAATAAACTTTAAAGGTAATTTACTAAAGAATTAACAGATGCTGAAATAAATGTTTGAAACATGGGACCGGAGACCGGTCCACTTCTAACCAAATAAAAACAAATAAAATAACAAATAGTGGTAAGCCACGGTATTGAAAACTCGAGTGCTCCCACCCATGCATGATGCTATCACTACACTGGTCTTTTAACTGAGAAAGAAAAGAGCAAGCGTAAGATTTAAAAATCTCAGCAAGTACCCAACAACGGTCGCAACACAGTGAGTAAATGACAGGTAATGCAAGCAAGACATGTAAAGGACTAGCAAAGCAAGCAAGCAAGTGATACAGGTTAAATGCAATAAAGCTAGGTTATTGGAAACATTGATACAGACTGAAGACATAGATCACAGGAACAGTGGCATTAAAGCTAAATGCTATTTAGCAGGTTATGATAGTGGCACCAGCGACCACTTCCCACACACTCGATTATACGAGAATAGTCATGCACGCCATCGTCCTCGACTGTATAACCGCCGATGGGGTGTAATATCCTGAGTAACGAAAATGTACGGTTCCCCGTACGTTACCAGGTGGGTGATAATCTCCCCTATATGTGGATGACCCCGAGCCTGAAAACTATCATCTAGTCAACCAGGATAATTGTTATTTAGCAAGTTGTGGTAGAGGCACTGGCGATTACTCCCCACATACCCAGTTATACGAGAATAGTCAGGCACAACGCTGTCCTCGACTGTATAACCGCCGACGGGGTGTAATATCCTAGGTAACGAAAGCGTACGGCTCCCCGTACGTTACTAGGCTGGTAGAAATCTCCCCTATATGTGGATAATCCCAGGTCAGGTAACCGTTATATTATAAACATGTTATACAGTGTGAATTTAAGGAACTAAGAGAAAGATAAGATAAAATTAGGTAAAGTGAGGGGATTTGCTAAGGTTGGAAATGAAGGCACATAATTTCCAGTATAAGGATGATACTATGGTGATAAGGTAACTGATACATCATGGACAGATCATAAAGTATGAATTTGAGGAAACTAAGAGATGTCAAGAATAAGACTATGATAAAGTTATGAGAAGTGGAAAGATGTGTTAGGGTTGAAAATAGAGAGTCATAGTCTCTGATATGAGGGCGATGTGGAATAATGATAAGATGATAGTGATATAGGAATTAACTTAAAGAGGTATTATAATATAGCTCACGTAAGGTTATTAACCAATCAAGTTTTATTACGTGATAAGTGATTATTAGTCAGATTAACAGGTTTAATACATATATTCCTCATGGCTCAAATACAACATTGTATAATTATTGAAACATACTACTAAGAAACTAAAACATATCAGCTCTAATATCAAAAGAGTGTCAATAATTTAAATCTAAGTTCAAACATGTTCATATGCTACCCCGTTAACAATTTAAGCATAGATTCTAAAACACCAATTTAAATGCATGAACTCTAGAACAATATCCTCACAGTTGTGCATCATGTAAAGGGCATACACATCCTTGTACATATCCCACGAGACCTTTTAGCCCTTAACAGGTCGGACGAGCTTAGGTGGGGCCATCCCTACTACATATATCATTCATGAAATTATCACCAATTAATTGAAAAGTCAGGTTAGATATTTGCATGTTCAATAGTTCAGATGACCAAATGTTAGCACAAGTTACAAACTATAGATGAAAATTTTGTTTGATCTTAACGTTGTCCATTTTTTATTTATGCAAGATGCAAGGGAGTAGGGGTGAAAACGGATTGGATAGTTTCCGACCGATCCGGATGAAAACGGATACGGATTGTGTCGGATTGGATTTTCTTCGGATAATTCTCGGATCGGATATGAATATGGATTTTTTTTGTCGGATACGGATATGAAAACCGTAGGCCTGATATCCGGCGAATATGGATACAAATACGGATTATCCGGATAATACGAAAACGGATATCCGGGATTTCAACCCAACATTTTCCAGCCCAAGTCAGCCACTCTCATCTCCTCTGCAACCAGCCCACTAGCCCAACCAAGCCATATGCTTACATTACCATTAGGCATTGTTCCTTAGTCATATTAAAATACAAGCATCACTAGCAAATATTTATGTTTATTAAAAACAAATTTAATATTATTGGTGGATTAAAATTTGTACCCATTAAGTGATGTACTTCCGTTTAAATCATTTTGATGCAAAATTAAATCCTTAATTAATTTATTAACCACATGTAAATGGTAGAAATCCATTAAGAATTATTTAGGATTTTAGAAAAAATAACTGCCACTTGAAGATTTAAAATCTGTACAACGGTATGACTATTATGGATAAAAATACTTATGCTTGTTTAGATTCATGAATGTTTTGATAAAATAAATTATTTATGTGTTTTTATTGATTTTAGATGTATAGTTTAAGTGGTTTTTCATGTTTCGATAAATATTCATGACCGTATTCGTTTCGATTCGTATTCGCTCCGTATCTGTATTCGATATTATTCATATTTTTATTTGTATCCAAGGTATCTATATTTGTATCTATATCTGAAAAAAGATATAATAGAGATACTATCTATCCGTATATCCGTTTGCATCCCCTAGAAGGAACGAGGTACGACGGGTCTGTCCACATGCTAATTCCCAACCTGCCGAAGATCCTGTTCACACAGATTTTCCGTATCCATCCCATGTTAGCAGTAGCATTTTTGCTGGCGGCCTGTAAATAAAGCAGGAAACGGCCCGGCTACCAATGAAACGACGCTTTTCCCTCTGATCAAACGGATCAAGCAAAGAGATTTGTATTTGATTGGCCTCTGGTATCTGCCGCTACGAAACGGCGTGCAGCTAGCGCGTGCGCCTCGACCCTTTTCTTCTTCCCAATGGTGCGCGCGTATGATTTATGCTAATACTCCATTTCGGGCTTCTAGATGCACCGTTCCTACTCTGACACTGTAGAAATCCATATTGGGCTACTTCAGCGTTGCATGTATGCTGTCCGCTGAAACTAGTTAGTCGTTTGGTCATAGAGAACACTACATGTATTCAATATGTGAGTTCTTATGCATGAAAGCTCAACAAATCTGCTACACCATTGTTAATTTGCTGTTTTTTTCTTAAAAAAACTGCCTTGCAGTATGATTAACAACACTCTCCTCCCACCCTCCATGTGAGCAAGATACTCAGAATAGTACTAATACTGATTAGTGATGTCCAATAGGGGTGGAAAAATAGTTCGAGGCTCGCAAGCCAGCTCAAGCCCGTAAATTTTTTAGCTGAGCCGAGTATTCTTCGTAGCTCGTAAAAAAAACGAATCGAACCTGAGCCGCTCGTGAGCTGACTCGCGAGCCTATTTGGCTCGTGTCTATAGTCGGCCCAGCACACTAACTCCCTCCCTAAGTCTCTCGTTTCGCGTCTCTCCCGTGAAATCGCGATCCCGATCTCGATCTGCCATTCCCCATATTTCTCTCCACTTCCATCCTGATGGCCGACGCCAACGCCCCTCCCTCACCACCCACGCCCGCGATGCAGTCCAATGCCTCCCCACCCGGCCACCCCCACAATCGTATCCGCCTGTCTATACCCGACCTCCGACGTCACCCCTGCCGCCGCCAAAACCCTCAATCTCCCTACACACCCGCCTCCGCTGACCCCGACACCCCCTCTCCGACGCCGATGCTTCCGCCGTCACCTCCTCTGACGCCACCGCAGAAGCCCCTCGCAAGGGCAAGAAGAAGGCCAAGCAGCCAGTCCATGCCCCCACCGGCGCCAACGGTGTATGCTTTGGTTTCGGGCATCCCTTCTCTCCTCTCCCGCCGCCGCTGCCATCCAGCACGAGGGTCTTTCTCTCCACTGAGCCGCCGCCTCCTTCGAGCATCAGCCATGGCGAAGCAGGTCAGTTGCCTCTCTTCTTCCACTGCATGTGCCCTCCGTCCGGTCGCATTGGAGACGTTTGGACCGCTCCGAACGTTCATTCATTCCGCGGCGTTCGATCGGTTTTGGATGGTCGATGGTGACGATGACGTTCGAACCAGGCCGAACGATCCCGCCATTGGATTGGCTAGAGACACTTGCAGACATTCGATTGACTTGGAGGTACAGTTGCGGATGAGTCGATCCCCTAACCTAACCCTAACCCTTCGACCGCTACGCTTAAATTCCCATTCCCAAATTCACAATCTGCATTCGATCGATCCCCTTCCACCGCGTTGCTCGCCACGCCGCTTGCTCCTCCCACCACGCCGCTTGCCCCTTCCACCGCGCCGCCCGCCCCGTCGCTTGCATCGTTCCACCGCTGCCCGCCACACCGATTGCCCCCGCCACCGCGCCACCCGCCATGCCGCTTTCCCCTTCCACCGCGTCGCTCGCCACGCCGCCTGCCCCTCCCACCTTGCCGCCACGCCCGATCCTCCCCTGGCCACTTGCCCCATCCCTGTGCTATCCCCCCTCAGCCTCGCTGTGCTTCCCCCACTCCTTCGTCCAACTACCATGCCATGGATCGCCAATGGAGCATGAAGTCTCCTGTGCGAGGGAAGAAGTCGGTTGACTCCAAGGCCTCCGGCTCTACACCAGCAGGCGAGCATGTAACCGGTCGACACCTCGTCAGCTCCTAGCCTCGTCCTGAACTCGGCAAACCTGCAGACTCGGTGAGGTGCTGTTTTTAAATTTTTGTTGATGTTTTGTAATGTATTATCTCTCATTTTTGTGAATGATTTTGTAGTGTGGCATATCATAGCTATTTATGACTTGCTTCCTTTGTAATCGTCATAAGGGAATTTTCTTTGAGAGAACTGTTTATGACACAATGTATGAACTATGTCTGTGTTGTGTGATTGTCTTGTAATGCTCTGAAATAATGTATGAACTGTCAATAATAATATGGCAATTGTCTAGGACATTACATAACTGTTTTTGTAACCTAAACAGCTCAGTTTAGTATTAACTGTTTTTGTGAATCATTTTTCTCTCATGTATTCATATGTTCGTAATTCATAACTCATATGTATTCAATAACTATACTGTGCTGCTGCCTGCTATTGTGCTATGTTGAAACCATACAAATTAAAATGAGCTAAGCTATGTATTGAATTGTGTGGTTTCTGTGTTGAATTGTGCGGCTCGTGAGCTGACTCGAGCCAACTCGAGCCAAGAAATGAGCTAAACCAAGCTAGGCTTTTAACTAGTTTCTTAAATAAATCGAGCCAAGTCGAGCCACAGCTATAGCAAGGTCGGCCGAGCCGGCTCATTTCTACCCTATGCCCAGGCTGCTTATTTTATATGTTTCCATTTCTTCTTTAACGTTTGACTTGACGTAGGCCACCTGAGGGAAATAAAAAGAAGGAAACAAAGAAAAGGTGGTCAGGTCAATGCAAGTTTACATCTAGACTCGGTCAAACGGTAGTTGGAAGGTTTCAATTTTCAAAGAGAGGTGAGAAGTTTCTACGCCGAGAATCCGCTCCGAATCCGATACATGGTTGACGCAAGCGCAGCAGCAGCGAGAATGTGAGATACCACCAAAGAATGCACACCGAATTAGGAGACTAATGCAGCGATCACCATCTCTTAAAGATATTCTAGAACAATATATAGGTCTGTTTTTTTATTCGGTTTATGGTATTTGGTTAAAATTTTTGAATTTTAGCTGTTTACGATAGAGATTACAGAGAGATACTCGCCTGCGATTTTGGTTGATACAGATGTTAGGTTTTTAACGTGTACTACAATTAACTTGTAGATCCCATCTTGAGAAAATATTTAATTTAAAAGTTAGGTACTACATCAAAAGCTAAAATTCGTTTTTAGAAACCGTAAAGAACAGACCCTATACTAGCTGATGACACCACACCATCGCTCTGCTCAAAACACTCGGGAATACATCTGCATCGCTACCGACCACAATCTATCGAGTACTGACCACCGAGTACTGATCGCTACCAACCAGCAAAGTCTACGAGTACCGAGTCCCTCTGACTATTGAGTACTGAGCAAACTACCATCCATGAGTACCAATCACATACCATAAGTCTTTGACAACCGACCACTGACCACAATCGCAAAAATCACTACTATCGAGTATCGAGTCGTTCGAGTACTGTTCACCAATCACCACCAGTCAATCCTACCGTTGGCCTAACACAAGTACTCGAAGTACTTGAAGATAACAAGAGTTAAAACACTTGTACTGACCATAAAGTCTACGAGTACAAATCGTGAAGCCTACGTCAATCGATCACAGAGTCTTCAACTTCCGACCACAAAGTCTACAACTACCGATCACAAAGCCTAAGACCACCGACCAGTAAAGTCTACAACTACCGATCACAAAGTCTTCGACTATTGAGAGCCGACCGATAAAGTCTATAACTATCGAGTACGACCAGTAAAGTCGACGAATATTGAGTATCGACTACAAAAGACTACGACTGTCGAGTATCGACCAGAAAAGTCTTCGACTATCGACTGGTTATTGTAGCTACAACTAGTTCGCCGGTCAAGATCGAATCTTACAGATTACCTAGCGTGATCGTTCTACCGTGGTTGAAAAGACCGTAGTCGAAGGCTGGCGTGGTCAAAGCCGAGCATGGTCGTAGTCCGACATGGTTGAAGTTTCATGTTGTCGAAGTCAGCCGTGGTCGAAGTCGGACATGGTTGAAAATACCATAGTCGAATACGTGGTCAAAGCCTAACGTGGTCGAAGTCTGCTGATCAGACAAAATTGTTCGGACCACTCGGCACAGAGCTGTTTGGACCAACAATACAAGGCCGTTCGGAACACTGACTACCAAATGTGGTCGAAGCCAATCGTAGCCGAAAAGCCATGGTCGACATGCATTAAGTGACTACCGTGGTCGATCTGTCTTGAGCGACTGTCGTGGTCGTAATGTTGAACTGAAAACTCCAACAAGATGAGCGCATCGATTGGAACTTTTACAAATACAAATTTCAATAAAACCCAAATAACAATTATTCATCATCACTAAATACTCGACCACCACATGGTCTAATAATTTTCTAGTTGCTGGTCAATGGCGTGGAGTGTGCCTCTGATCAGACGTCTTATTTAATTTTATGGTGTTGTACAAGTATTTGAAATACCTTAGGAAAAGTTTTCGAAAACGAAATTATCTGTTGGGGTTAATATCATTTCGAATGAACTGATGCAACGGTCCTTAATTTGGTAGAACAGACATATGATCAAACTGTATGTTTTTTTTGGTTTTTTTAATATTATGTACCTACTACACGAGCAGCTTTATTTTCGTACAGGGATGGAGTAATGCAATGTACGACAAGACGCAGTCGATAAGATCGACTTCCAGTACACAACCAAATCGAGCAGCGCCATGGCATTCATTCAAGCATGCAGTGTACATATCTCCGTATGGATCCCTCGAATTTATGCTGCTTACTGAAATCAGTATCGATCTGCGCGATGCTACTACTAAAATCGCTCTTCACTGTTGCTGCTGCTACCGAGCTGCAGGTAGTCCACTGATGGAGAGGCGACGTAGCGAGAGGGGATTGGACTCAGGATAAACCGATGATTTATCTTACTTTTTATTAAAATAGTAAGTGATGTCTCACTGATATGTGATTTTAATTGATGTCTCACTGATATGTGAGTATTAGTCTCACGTATTAGTGAGACATCATAAAGGGATTGGACTCATGATGAATTGATGATTTGTCTTTTTTATTGAAATGGTAAATAATGTCTTACTGACATGTAAATCCTGATCTCACATATCAGTAAGATATCACGAAATATTTTATTAAATAGTAAAGAAAGATAAACCAAATCATCAAATCTCCCATTGGACTCATCATCGGTCCGGTCGCTTCATTGCTTGGTCCCCAGTGGAAGATACCATGTCCATCGGTCGGTGGCGAACAGCCATAAATGGCCCCCGTCCTCACATCGAACGGCGTAACTAAACAGATGGCTTGAGCAGGAGCTCCCATTGACCTTCCATGCATGCCATGCGAAGCTCTCATGAATTAATCCTCCTCCTGAGATATTAAAAGATCAAATTTTGCAAATCCTCGAAAAGATTTGAATCCACACGGTACAGGTAACTCCTGAGATATTAAAAGATCAAATTTTGCAAATCCTCGAAAAGATTTGAATCCACACGGTACAGGTCACCTAGAAAGAGCCAGAGGGGAAAAAAAAAGAAGAGAGAAAATCCCCCAAAAAATCCAAAGAACAGCAGCTGCTCGCTCACTGCGATCGCAAACGTCTGGAAAAGAAAACACCGGGGAGGGGAGGGAAAAAAAAGAGACGGAAAGCGAAAGCGAGAGCCGAGGCAGGAAAATCCCGGCCGGATCGGCCCGCGGGCCCCGCGGATCCGCGCCCGGATCGAGCCAGGCTGTGGGCCCAGGGGTTTACTCGATCCGCGAGCCTCTGATCCCTTTGGAGATCTCGCAGGATCTCCTCCGCATTAATTTTCTTCCTCTCACACGCACATATCCACTACTGCTCGTCGGAGACCTCTCCCCTTCCCAGTCCTGCATATATACGCGCGCGCCTCCGCCTCTCGTCGCAACCAACCAAGCGCCTCAAGTCCAAGAGTTCTCTCACATTGCTCCTCCATTTCATCTACAAGAAGAGAGATCGCTCCATCTCCTTGTTGATCTTGTTCTGTTCGATCTTTGCCCAATGGCTGCGGCTGCTCCGGCTGTGTCCCCGAAGGTCGCGTCGCAGAAGGTCGTGCCGGTGATGGCCGCCGACGAGGTCGAGCAAGAGATGCACGTCCTGGCCGTCGACGACAGCTCCGTCGACCGGGCCGTCATCGCCAAGATCCTCCGCAGCTCCAAATACAGAGGTAACTTGATAGTACCCAGCTGCTGTTCTTGGATCAACGGTTCGGTGAAATTGTTCGGCGATTCGATCGTGGATGGATGGAATATTCTCTAACGTGGCGGCGTCGGGTTCTTGTGCAGTGACCGCCGTGGAATCGGCCACGAGGGCGCTTGAGCTTCTCGGCCTCGGGCTGGTGCCCAACGTGAACATGATCATCACCGACTACTGGATGCCCGGCATGACCGGGTACGAGCTCCTCAAGTGCGTCAAGGTAAAGTCGCACACCAAGCGATCAAATTCCTTCTTCTTGCCTGTTTAAAATGCAAGATTTGGGAAGATGCAGTACTGACTCCAAATTTGGCATATTTTTCTACAGGAATCGTCCAAGCTGAAGGAGATTCCGGTCGTGATCATGTCATCGGAGAACGTGCCGAACCGGATCAACCGATGCCTGGAGGAGGGAGCAGAGGACTTCCTGCTAAAGCCCGTCCGGTCGTCGGACGTGTCGCGGCTGTGCAGCAGGATCAGATGATGGCGCGGTGACCGTTGCTGGGTCGCGGAGGATTAATTCGTAGGATTTTTGCGTTCTTTTTTTACATTTCTTGGACATAGATCTGTTGCTGCCTCAAGCAAGAACTTTAACTTTTGGGGCCTAGGAGATGATTAGCTTAGGAAGTTAGGAATGAGGGATCAAGCATCTGTTTGCGCCCTTTTGTGCTCTGCGAAGATGCCGCCAGAGAGAGAGAGAGAGAGAGAGAGAGAGAGAGAGAGAGAGAGAGAGGGGATTCAACAAAGGGAAGGAATTCTTCTGATGTTCAGAAAAGTTTCTCTTATTACCTGTTGAAATGGCATCAGAGCAACCAGTTAACTGTTTCAAGATCAGAGTTTTGACATTAATTCTAGGCTTACAAATTAATCATCATTTATTCTCCTCACGAATACCACTGTTGTTCATCTACCTGTCCCTTATGATTGATTGTTAGTTCTGCAGATTTATGCCCTGCCATGATTCGTATGTGTGCTGTATTAATTGTAGTAGAAAAGTACAATTACAATCTTGTTGTGCGTATCGCATTAGTACATATACAATTGTTCTCGGCTGTCTTAGGTGAGATGTTGCATACGGTGTATAAAGAAGAGAAAATTCCCTACTAATCTCTGATTTACCACTAGAAAAAGTTCGCTTCTTCGTATAGAACTCTGTTTTCCATTGATCCTATTACCTTCGTTGTTAAATCCAAAAAAATCCCCATCTTACCCTCATCTTCGCCACTCTCCTCAAACCCTCTTTTCTTTCCCTGCCCTAATAAGCCACCTCCTCTCCCACTGCAATACAGGTCCAAATCAGTATCAATCAAAGGCGTTTTTATTAGGATTTTCAGGATACAACAGGTGGGTTCTTTTAGACTATGACTTATGACTTTTGGTTTATAGCTTTTGAATTCTAACTGTTTGTGAGACAGATTACGAAGAGAGACAGTTGAAAGCAATTTTGGCCAGTACAGTTGAAGTTGACACTGTCTGCCACAATCGACTTATAGATTCCGTCTTGAAAAGACGTACCGTTTGAAAACGAGTTACTATAGTAAAGTACAAAGGACAAAATCATTAAGCCGAATCGAACCCAGCCATCGTCGGTGGCCTTGCCGTGCTCTTGCTTGTAGCGCTCGAATGTAACCTTGAGTCGTGGCTTGCTCCTCGAGCTATAACAATGCAGACGGCGCGGCCATGCGGCGGCTACTTCTTGGCCATACCTCGCGTTGTGCAATTCAGCCGCCTCCACGATCACCAGGTTGTCGTCGACATGCTCCATGGCACTGCATCTCGCTGCCGCCATGCTTTGCATCAGCACGACAGTCGCCGCCTCCAAGGTAGCGCTCGCAACTGCAGAACTTCGAGGCAGCGGACGTGGAGCACGTTCTCACCGTCGATTGATGATTGACGTGGCAACCTTAGCCACCACGCCTCCTATTGTCGACAGGTGCCGTCGACCGAGCCACCACACCACCCGCAGTCGTGGAGTTGCCGCACCTCTCGTTGTCAACAGGCATCGCCAACCAAGCCGCCACATATCCCATCATCACCAAGCACCACTGCATCACCGAGCCGCTACACCTCTTGCTGAATCTGGGCACACCGTGCTTTCCGTTGGCTTGGGTCTTATTGGTTAGAGAGAGAGGAGGGGTGTCATTGCTACCTTTTTTCTGTTGGACCGGATGGGATGTCGGGAAGAGGAAGAGAATGGAAGAAGGAAGGGGGAAGAAGAAGGGTGTCGACGATGGAGTCACCAATCTTACAAAATAGTATAAGAAAGATGGCTAGATTTATTGAAATAAGTCAGCAAAAGAATGGAGATGATCTTTATTACTATAAATTGGTTACAAAAGAGCTTACAAAAGAGACTAAACTAGCCCTAATCTATCTTCCCACTGCTCTGGTTGCCTTGACTTGTTCTTTAGATTGTGTATCGATTTGATCATTTCTCTTCCTTGTCTTCTCTCGTCAATCCTTAAATACTATTGAAGGGGTGTCAGTTATCTATCTGAGGAGATGTCTTATTGAATCAACATATCCGATCAAAGGAGTGGTGCTGTCAAAGAGAGAAATATGATGATAACTGATCCTCGGTTGTTGTCAGTGGGAGATAATCGTGCGGCACAACTGCATGACAGCTGTTGTCAAAGATACATGGCCGAAACGCCATGTTGTTTAGGACGGATAAAAGCACGTGTCTTATCACCTCGATGCGGGCCCTCGTACCGGTTCACGAACCCTCCAAGTGGTCTGTTGGTCAGGCAGAGTGTACAATAGTCCTTCGACTAGGGTACTCAGGGACAGTTTTAGAAAGCTTATGACAACGGGATCTTAAGATCTTCATTAAATATTAAAGCCGTATTTAAGAAATTATTCATTCCTTGTCAAAGGGCAAAAGAGTCTTTTCGTGTGCCAGTTGACAGAGGAAGTGACAAAAATAGTATGAAAGGAAATAAAGAAGAAACTCGGTGACATACAAGGGATTGAATTTTTTTAGTGGCAAATCAAGGATCGATACAGTTCTCAATGGCATATAGAGAATTTTCTTTATAAAGAAATGAAAGTCCAAAGGAGGTAGCATATGCATATTACATATATGGAGGGAGGGGAGAGGGGATATCAGATATGATAATAAAAGATATTGGAAGGATCTCTTCAAAGATCTGCGTACCCCGAAGCAGATTCTGCAAAAGCGAGGCTGCATTGTATGCGGTCTGAGCCTGATGTGGCTGGAAGAAGGATCCAGCACGTTGGTGTGCAACTCAGTGCCACGTGAGGTCAGGTCCTGATTTTTTTTCTGATTTTTCCGCGTTAGCTACGTCAAAGTTGGAGAGCCTGGATTGTTTACGCGGTTGGTTGGAACAGTTTGGTTGCTTGCGAAGAAAAGTCTACGAGAGCGCTGTGCTGCAGCAGGGACAAGCAGGGACAAGGCATGTCTGACTTTGACTTTGAATTGTTTACGGGCGAAAAACGATCCGTCTCCATTTGATTATTATTTTTATGCACAAACATTTCACTTGGTAAATCAAACATGTTCTAGAAAAATAGACCTACTACGCCATGGTACGTCTCCCGATCACACTGCCTAAATTTGCGGTGAATTAGCTTTGACGGAGCGAATCAACTCGCAAGCTTGAAATCTATTGTCAGGAAATGGTTTGACAAAACTAATCAGCATTAAACTAATCAAGTTTGCTGTGATCTCATCGACAAGCACAGTAAATGCCTGAATGGTAAGCAGGACTGGTACGAGAGTACTGGGATCCTCGAGAGGAAAAGTGAGGCCGATTGATGCGCGTAATGGCTTCCGTCTCCGTACCGTATCACACATGCATGCTACGGCACATGTCGGGCACCGGGCGTCGTACTTCCTGCTTGCTTCAGTTACTACTACTACATTCACTTCCTACGTGATGCTCCACGGCCATGTAAAATAGTTTTTAAAGTTATCTCTTAAGGCTTTTGTGCCATCTAAAGACATCACTAAAAATAACCTTTTTAATGATAAATTATTTATCTAACTATTTTTCCTGCCTCATACTCCCTCATTATTTATGTTGGTTTATGGATTTAAATCGGTTTTTTATATGAGAGGCAATATGTTATCTTTTTCATCTCTTCTCTTCACTACATAGATTTTTAGGTATTTAATATAACTAAGAAGAAACTATTATAGATGACTAATTTATATGGGAGATCATGCTGTGTGTACGAACAAGACTTAGGTAAGAGTGGGAGCCGTAACTCATTCGTAAGTGTGAAGTTTAAGTACAAGGTAACCCGTTGCTCTCGCAACGTCTCCAATTAATGCAAGTCTTCAGGACATGCTGCTACTACTTTACCAGTGGAGTGGTGCACGGTGCCATGGTTGCAGATCAGGTCCTAAGTGTTACTAAAAACCTGCGCTTTTCATAAACAATTTGCTCTGAGTGATCCAAAGTAGAAAATGCCAGCAGGGAACTGCGCACATATTCTTAGGATTTCTCGTGACTCAATCGAGCGTACTCGCAAGGCCAAATGCGATCGTTGTTCCATGGGAAAACAAAAAAAAAATCTTGGGCAGAAAGAACCAAGTCACGAGGACGTGATGAGAGGAAGCAAGGCAGCCTGGCCTCAGGATAGAGTCCAGATCATCCAGATGGTGAACGCCAGCCTCGTGTTGGCTTCACGAGGGAAACGTGGGGGCGCGCATGGCGCGGAGTGGGGATCGGTTTGTTGGTTGGTGCGCCGGGTGCGTCGCCACGATCGCCGGATTTGACCGCGAAATCGCGGAGGAATCCATCCGCCGGTGGGCCGCGGGCCAGGCAGCCGATAGCGGCGAAGGCGATCCTGCATTCCTGCTAGTCCGCCACGCCCGCTCAGTGCTCTTCTCGAAAGAATCCAGCACGCCCATGCCACTATCACAGCGTGGCAGCTAGCAGTGGCTGGCTGACCCAGAACTAACTTTTAGAAGAGCCTAGTGGACATGACGTATAAAAGATAAATGAACTAAATATAAAATAAACTATATTTTATAATCTAAAATCACACATACTTAGAATATAAACATAGTAAAAATACAAAATACCATAAAATTATATCTCGATAACAGATAATGTGTCTCCAAAAACCTATAAACACATGTAAGCAACTATCTATACACAAAAATTAACAAACTTAGTGATAAAATCAGAAATTGTATTTATGAATAGTTATAAGACTAAAAATGATAAAACATACCATTAGCTAGGATTGAGTAGTAGAAATTGCATTTCAAAAGACTTCATTTAAACCATGCCATTGCTATTGATTTCATTAGAAAGAACTAAGTACAATACTCGTTATCTCTTAATGTAGACCTTCCCCAAACCACCTTCTAGCCATTGCAGTTCAAAAATCATTCAAAATTTGCCAACCTATTCCTCATTAGAAAGAACTAAGTACAATACTACAAATCACCAAACCACCGTCGCCATCCCCTAAATCCCCTCCCTGCCAAGCGAGGCCAAATCACCAATCCCCCTCCCTAAATCCATCCGGTCTTCGAGGCAATGCCTTCTCCCAATCGGCCTTCGCCATTCTTCCCGATCGACCACCCGCCATGACCGATGGCTCCACACTACTCCCGATCGGCTTCCCCAATCGATAAGACGGCAACCCCATCCTAAATCCTCCTCCCTGCCCGGGCCCCGTCTCCCCATCTAAATTCCTCCGCCTTTCTCCGGTCCCGACCGACCACGGCCTTCCCAATCCTCGCCCGGTCCCTCCAGCCTCCCTCTCTCTCAGTGCACTCATCAAACCTAGATCTGGGCATCTCACGGTAGCCGCGGAGGTAGAGGTAGCCCTTGACCCCGTTGCGTCCGCCACTGGCAGCTAGCGACTGACCTGACCTGACCAAACACTCAGTGCTAGCTGGTTGGCCTGGTCCGGTCCAGTCGGGTTGGCCTCGGCCGGGCCCCTACTGCTAGTGAACTGGTACATGGACTTTTCTTTTGGATGCTGTTTATGATGCGGTGGTAGTCGTAATTGATGGCTGTGCCGGTGGTGCATCTACGTACACTCTTTGTGTGGGCCTGTAATAAGAGGGAGAGGGACCAAGGAGTCAAAGATACTACCGTGTCACGGACTCACGGCTGCACATACGACATATCAGTCTCGAAGCACGTACCGGCCGACCATGCATGGGACTGGCAGGTGCGCTTACGATGCACATCGGCTCAACTCGTTAACAGGTACACGTGTCATGCCCCTGGTCTGATTGCCATGCCAGACAGATTGCCAAGGAACTAGATCAGAGAGCTCGTTGCTGGCCCATCTGTCATTTTCACGAAGACATACACACAGTGGAAGAGACCGGCTGCCAGACTTTGAACTGCTGATATTTTTCTCGAGCGGAGACTCGGTGCTGCTGTCGATCGATGCTTTCGAGTCTGAACCCATGTTTCGAGGACGGATGATCAGCTGCAGCATCTCGCGACAACGTTTAGTCTTTGCTTGATGCGACGAAAGTCGCGATGCAGATATCACACGATTTACTTTCCCGGCGGAACGAATCCGGCAAGTATACTTTCGATGCATCACCCCGTCAAGTCTTCGCGGACCCCGGAAGGAACGGATGGGATGTCAGTACGTGCCACGTCGATCGTTTTCTACAAGCCCGGTTTGAATCGATGAGACACGGTGTCTGTCCGGCGTGTGAAAGTATCAGTAAAGCTTCCGGGTGCATATTGCTGGCCTAGAGATGGCAATGGATACTTGAAATCTAATATTTGATGGGTTTTTATTTTATTAAGGTATAGATCTAAGTCAATTTTCTAACACATGGGTCTCTTAATAAGCAAAAAGCCCAACCCATCGGGTCTGCCGGGTTTAGGTATGTTCCTATAGTACCCAAGCCCGTAAACCCATGGGTAATATAAACCCAATCCATAGGAGTTATAAACCCAGGCTCCTAGGCAAACCAGCCTAGCCCATAGCCTATTAGTCAAATACAAAGAGCAGTTGATGTCTCTCCTTTTGGTTTTAACTGAGTTATAAACTGTGAACTTGTAATGATATACTATGCCAGTGAACTATTAACTGAGAATAGATGGAGTGAACTAGTGATGTGCATTGTGGATTTGTCGTTGCTTGTTTTATGCATAGTAGTATATAAATTGAACTTATTGTTGACTTGCTAAGACCGCATCTGCTTGCAATCAATCTGCAATTTGTTGTCGGACACAGATGACCGTGGGTACCCATTACCCGAGTGGGCATGGATCTGGATAAAAATCTGTACCCGTCACGGGCATAGGTGTTTTAGCGAACACGTCAAACTTTCATAAGCATGATTTAAAATAGCAAAATTCAATGAGATTTGTGTCCGTTGCCATCCCGCCCTGGGCCTCCTGCCCGGATGAACACGTAGGGGATGCGTACGTTATGACGCTGGTGGAGTACCACTGTTACATGTCGCTCTCCGGCTGCATACACAACTCAAGTGCTGCTTTCTCTACACTCTAGAAGCGGATTTTATTGCACGCTGCCAGGACTCGTCTTTCCGGCATGCAACCACCTACTACACTGTACAAAAGTACAAATACAGTAGGTAGGCGCGAGGCGTGCACCCTATTGCTAGCTCATTAGTACCCTATTGCTAGCTCATTAGTACACTAAACGGTACGTACATGTATTAGTATACTCTCTTCGGTTGCAAATACATATTATTTTAGATTTTCATCACTAATTTTATTATAATATTTATAACACGTTATACTATTATAATATTATAAAAAACTTTTTACAAATCTATACATATAATTATCATACATTCACTCTAAATATTTTAAAAGATATCGATATACAAAGTTTTAAAAGTTTAAAATATGTATTTATAACTAAAGAGAGTACGTGCATGTATTTATCACCAGAGTATGTGTTGGTGAATGATGCAGTACTTGTCGTACTAAAGAAAAAACCATACCTCTATCACTGCAATTTGATTGATTTCGTAGGATCTAAGAGTTGGTGCCGAGTCTACGAGCAAATCTAAGAGGACAGGAGTTGCTCGACAAAGGGATCCCAAATGAAAAAGGACGATCTTTGTGGTAGTTAAAAACTTGAAAGGACAGGACGGTTGTTAAGAGATACGTCAGAGCTAAAAACGCTACGATCGAGAACTACGCACTCATACGGTATGATCAAAGTGTAAGAGAAGCAAAGATGGCCTATACAAGAGTTAGTCTGGATCGGCCATATAATTTAAGTTGCTACAAAAATTTGGCCGAATACGATGGTCCTTGCCACGGCTGCCTTCCATGCAACGGACAGTGGTGGTTATCAAGCAGACAGGTCACATGGTGCCTTCGAATAAATCTAGAGCTGCCAATCGATGGCAGATAGTCCCAGCCTCACCAAGATCTGATTCGTTTGCGAAAAGTGCCTGTTTAAGATAAACACAACACGAGAATCATAAAATGTATAATAGCAATTGAGAATGCATCCAAGGATAATCACTAGGAAAAGTAGCATTTGATTTATTTGAATTGGCCCCATAAACAGGTTATGAGATACCAAGATCCAACCGACTTTCCGTATGTGGTGTCTGAGGAGCAATGATACCAGTCATTAGTGGGTTGTCGCACGGCCTAGCCTGAAACAAACATTATGTTGCCGCATGTAGGGTAGTCCCAATACAAACATATCAATTCAATATTGTAAATGGTACTCGTCTTTATTCTTGTTGCTGCAAGGAAATTCTTCCTCATTTCTCCCTTTTGTTTTTTCATTTCGAGGGGTGGAGTTGAGATTTTTTTTGGTTCAGGAAAACAGTTTGAAGTTTACTTAAACTGGCAAGACAATAAACCTGCATCTGAAGAAACCTCTGTTCGCAGGCAGGCCTGACGGATGAGCAGCTTTTAAAATGTGATGTTTTGTTTCAATAATCAATCTGCAAAACAGCACAAGCATGCCCTCTGGATGTGTTTGTAAAGATCAAAGATAACGATGATAACATGGAAAAACTATCTTTTGGACATGCCCTACGTTGCATTGTGCAGAGTTCCAGATGTGACTAAGCATACCTTTTCTTCGCTTGAGCAGAGTTTCCCCAGAGAAGAAAGACTGATCCTGATTTCTTTTGCGATAGTCTTAATGACAGCATCAGTAAACTGCTCCCATCCTTTCTTGGCATGTGAGTTAGCTTGATGTTCCCTAACTGGTAAGACGAGATGAAATCAATAAGCTAGCATCTAGCAAGATATAACTTCCAAACAGGTTGATTTTACTGCAATGTACAAGGACATCACTAAAAGTATGAATTTCAACGGTAGTAAAACTAAAGGGTAGAAAATTTCACTGATAAGGGTATAGAGCAATTTCAAGGTTACGCTTTCACACTAGCAGGAGTGAATGGGACACGAGAAAACACAACATCTATTCAGTATCAAGGGAATGCCGAGCCAGAATGTGGAAAAAACAGAATTGTTTACCATGCCCATACATAACACAAATTGCTGGTGCAGAATGGTAACATTTTATTGATATATTAGTTAACATCAGTCTGGAACAGCACTTGTAACCGATGGTTTGATAACCAACAATTCCAGGCACTTGGGGTGGAAATGTTTGATGTTCATACTCAAACTTGCAATGTGTAGTTTGCCACTTTGGATGGGGGAAAATTTTAACAATGATCAAGAGATGTAATACAAGTTTCTTTTAGTTGACAGCAAGGACCAATCTCAAATATTACAAGGAAAATGCAGACAGTGACAAAAATTGGAAATAAATTTGTTGCGTTAAGTCCTTTTGCACTTTCTTGGTGGCAATCAAGCTTGTTTTGGCATATTATACATGGAAGCTTTCAGCAAGGGCATCATTCAGAGGAGAAATGTGCAAGTACACTAGAATTGCATTATGCACATTATTGTCCTTATGATAAAGTTACAGGACAAGAAATTTTCTTATTTCTCTGATTCAAATTTGACAGGAAAACCTCGCAAAGACAAGACAACTCTAGGTCTACAGAGAAAAATGGCTACAATAATGAACTCCAATAATTTTCCAAGGCTTTCTCAACAAAAATAATAGGGAGGGATGGAGAATTAATAGGAGGAGGTGGTGGTGGTGGTTAGTCTCGGGGAGGGAACAGTGGAGGCGGCGGCAAAATTCAGAAAAAAACAAAATTAGTACGTGGGGCGCGCGCAAGGAAACGAGATTTGCCAGTTGGCTCGCCGCGGGTCGATGCGATCGATCCATCGTTGGTACGTTGCATGTTCGACCTCTCAATTTGGCCGCGGGCGCGCGTACCGTATCTTGCGTGATCGTTGATCGCGGAGTTGGCAGGCTGTGCTGGGCTTCGCTGGGGTATTGGACCTTGTGGCCGGATGGGCCACCCCCGAATTACAGCTTTTGTTTTTGTTTTCTTTTCGTTTTGCATTGGTGCAGTCGCGACTCATGACTCATGCGGAAATTTTTTCGTAAAAATATTAAACCTTGTTGCTAGAAAAAAAATATTCATGTAAACCATGTTGCAAGGAATCTTTGCATTACCAACTTCTGATCGTCGAGATTCCGCGCATGATCGTCTTAAATGCAGTGATGCGCAACGCTCCGGCTTATTCTCAAAAGAAAAGATTCTGCACGTGCCAATTAAAGCAAAACAAAAAGGGCTAGGAAAAAGAAGTATCGATAAGATAAATTAGTTCCAAATTTCATCACGGTATTATTATTATTATTATTATTATTATTATTATTATTATTATTATTATTATTATTATTATTATTATTATTATTATTATTATTATTAGTGGTTGATGAGGATTGAATAAATTCTTAAATATAGTTTTAATACTTAATTAAAACCAAAGGTCGTAAGCCTCCGAGGTCGCCTCGTGAGTACCACAGTGGAGAGGTGCTGTGCATCCTGCATGACTAGATGACCGCTTGGAGATTATATGAACTAGTATCTGGACCCCGAATTTAGGATATTCCTTCCGTACAATGGTAAAACACATGCCTTATCCACTTAAAACAGCACGATGTCTCAGCCCTGAGTCTCTGACAACAACTGCCATATAGTTGTCCCATACGTTTGTCTTCCACCGACGATAACCGATGACCAAACGTTCTCTCTTTGGCAATAACTATCTCCCTGATAGGTGCATTGGTTCTATAAGACGTCTTCCTCGGTGGATAATTGATGTCCTTTCAATGTAATTTAAGGGGCGACGAGAGAAGATAAGAGGACATTGAAACACATTCAAGGAGATTAAAGTCATAGCAATTCAATAATTCAGAGTCAAGTAGATTAAGCATATCATATTCTTCCATAAGATGATAAAGTTGTGGGTGCACGACTCTATTCGTTATAGCTTAAATCCTGATGCACACTTTTTACGCACCCCCCTAGTGTGCTCCAATAAAAACTTTGTGAGGACATCGTCAATTTAGATGTGTGCTAGGGAAAGAAAGCGCTCGCGCGTGTGTACGGTGTAGATGTATGGTGGTATACGTGCGTGCACGTCTTCCTTCTAACGGGAAAAAAAACGAGGACGGTCGCAAAGAACGCTCGAGGAAGCAAATCACAAAACGTAGAGTACAACGAATCTACGCCGCTCGACTGTTACAAGACGGGCACATAATTAATGGGGGGTTATTTGGTCACGGTACTCGGTTACCATGGCCGTAAAATTACAACCTCAACAGTCACCACCGTGTACTGCAAACACAAAGCTTAGACCAGAAACTGCAAGTACAAATTAAAGTGGAGAGCACAAACGACCAAGCGGAATTTTCGTGTAAGAATTTAGGACTCAAGTACGTGCGGTCGATACTCGCAACAGGACAGGGCGTGGTACAGCTACGATGCATGCTTAGTCTAGTAGAGTACGAGTTATCAGAGATGCTAAGGAAGGCGCGCATGGCGTCCCCACCGGGAGTAGCGGAAGTGTATGGGCAAGCGCTGCTTGCTCGATAGTGTCGGGCAGGGCTGCCTCGCCTCCGCACCGCGACAGCCGTGGGCGACGACGGCAGCGACCGGCCTGCGTACGCTTGCCGCGGCGGCAAAACTGTGCCTGCGCTTGCTTGCGTGACGGCTGCAACGACTGCAGGTGCAGGGACATGGTACTTGACCAGACTAGTTGTTGAGTGGGTGTCGCGGACACTTTACGCCTCTCCGCAACCTCCCTCTCCTCATCGTCGTGCCTTGGCCCATGCGCCGCTGACATTTTGACGTGCGGTTTGCGTCCGCGCGGACAAAACGGACGGACGTCTTTGTGGGGGCAGTTGGGAGAGGCCGCTCCGGCGCATGCAGCTTGTGGAGCGTTTCGGCTGTAGATCGCCGTTCGTGCCATTCAGCTCAAGGCTTCAAGAGCCCGCTCAGGTAGGCTAAATTTCACTATAACTGATTGAAATTATATTATTTTATTGGATATAATTAATTTAAAAAAGAGGTTAATCCATCATGTATAATCCAAATAAATATAGAAAAACCGATAAAAAAACAAAATTTAGAAATATTTAAAAAAAAAATCAGAAACCAGTCAGCCAGAAACCCAAATCTAAATTAGCGGGGCCAACTCGTTTCTTGCTTAGTTGGACTGCGCTCTGTAACTCCAGCGAGCATGCGTCTTGCTGCTCCGTCTCTCTCTCTCTCTCTGATGAAAGACCAGATTGACCAAATGCTGGGTAGGATTCAACAGTGGACTTCCCTCTCCTAGTATTCATTGGGCTCATTCTGAATTCGTGGATTAAACGAAATCTTTAGAGCGCAGCTCGCAGTCTCAGAGCCAGGAAAAATAGGGAGCCTGGATAAACCCAGCTTAACCCTTATTATGTGGCGCACTCCCCGCAGCCTGCACCCTGCCCGGCGGCGGACCTCCACGGATTGTCACTGGCAAGCGCGGGCGACTTCCGACGAGCCCGGGCAGTCGCCTGCGCTCGGCTGGAGATGGCTCCGCCCCTGCTTAGTCTCCTAGTAACCACATCGCAAGTAATGAGATTTCGTAAAAAATCGGCTATGGTTCTTTCAAGTTTCAACATCAAGAAAGAAGATATCCTGATCAAATTCCTCCTAGTACAGATTGTCATGCCGCAAAATTACAGAGCCAGGTGAACATCTGCAACAATTTTCCCACATTTTACGGGATTCAACATTTCTTTCCACAAGGGTGCAAAATGCAAGTATTCTCATATGATACGTGGCCTCCTTGACACACAGACAGATTACCAAACTCGCCCGACCCAAACCTGCTTTTGGCTAAGACATCACCCGATGTTGCCCATACAGTAACATAGTACGAGATTACGAGCATAACCTGACAGCAGTAACGGCTATTTACATCTCTTTTCGACGGGTCCCACCATGAAGCTGCCTAGCTCGGCGTTGCGGAGGCACAGCGCCGAGCGGAACACGCCGTTAACGGCGTCGGACAGGCGGTCCAGCCACACCGTCAGCTCCTCCGTCCGCTTCTCCACCTCCTGCGTGGCCGCCCGCAGCGCCGCCTCGTCGATGTCCCCTTCGCTGTCAAGAACCGACGCGAGCTTGCCGACCGCCTCGTCGACGGCATCCACCTCGCCGGTGTTGGCGGCGAGGCCGGAGAGCTGGCTGGAGACGGCGTTGAAGGCTTCCGCCCACGGGAGGTCGCCCGAGACCAGGGGGAAGGCGGCCTCGAGGGCGCCTCCGCCGAGGACGGCAGCCGCGGCTGCCGCTGCGAGGGAGGAGACGGCGTCGACGGCGAGGAGGACGCGCGCCGCCGCGGAGAGGCGGCCACGGGGTTGATCAAACGGGAGTGAAGGGAGCGGAGGGGGAGGGGACGCCGCGGCGCGATCCTCACGGTCGGCGAGCGCAGCGCGCGCGCGGCGGATTGTCGACGGGGTCGGGGAAGCCGACGATGACGACAGGAGGTGGAGCGCGAAGCGGGAGAGGAGGCGGCGGCGGCGGAGTCGGTCGATGCGGGCGGCGATGGCGTTGCAGGCGTCGAGGAGCGCGACGCCGGCGTCGAGGTGCGCGGCGACGGCGGCCGCGTCCCCCCCGCCGGCGAGCGCGGGGACGGCGTCACCGAGCGTGATCGCGAGGAGGTCGGCGAGGCGCGCTAGCGCGGCGAGCGGGGAGGCCGGCAGGGGCAGCAAGCTCCGGAGGCGCGCGGTGAGCGAGGCGTCGAAGCAGACAGTGGCTCCCAGCCTGGCCGGCGCCTTGCCGGGATGGCGGTGGTTGCGGTTCTTGGAGGCGGCGTGGTGGAAGGGAAGGAGGGAGTGGTACTTGTCGGCGAGGAACATCTGGCTGGCTGGGGGTTTGGGTGGAGCTCGCGGCGGCGCTGGATGGGGAGGTGAGGAGGAGAGAGAAGGAGATGATATAAAGGTGGCGGTGGCGTCGGAGGTGTGTGAAGGGAAGAGGGCGGACGTGAACGATGGGGATGGGAGGTGACCGCGGGGGCGGGGGAGGGGCGGTTTCCGGAAGGGGATCCGTGGGCCCGCCGCGTAAGACGCGTGCCTCGACGCTTCTTTCTGTTCTGTTTATCATCGATTTTCTTTTTAGAAAAATGAAGGGCGATTCAAACTACCACTCTAATAGAAACTTGTCTTCGGGGCGCTCGGTAGGACTTTTATAAGTCGGTTTATGTCTTATTTTTATTAATAGTTACTTTATTTTATATTATATCTGTTGTTGATGGTTTTTTATATAATTAAATTTAAAAAATTAAATAAAAAAGATTAGTTCATCGTAAACAATACAAACGAATATAGAAAAAGAAATGACCCTAAAAAGTTATAAAAAATGAAATAAAATGGTTAGAAGCTAGAATTATAAATCGACTTATATAAGCTAAAATAAGTATAGTAAAGACAAGCCAGAAGGTACTCGAACGAACGCTTGACTAGGCCTTTGTGATGCGGAGATATTTTGAACTTTATGAACTAGGCTGGGATGACTGACTTCTTATTCTTACTCACTAATAGACGCGGTTGGTGGTTTTTTGTCGTGTTTTTTAACATAGTGATAGTGATACGTTAACACAAATAACATATATAATTTTAGATTAAAAAACTATTTAGAGAAACACTGTCTTATTAAAGCCGAAACTGAAAGTCAAAAAAACAAAAAAAAACGCGGTCATTAGCGCTTTCATCCTTTACCAATTGCAAGTCTAGCTACATTGCAAGTCGCGCTTTCCGCACGGCTCGCGTCGCATCCTACCATCATCGTGCAAGTAATTTTCAGTGCAAGGCTTGCCCTCATCCACAGTTCACACAGAGCGAAGTGACTGTCGCATGTCATGTCAGTACCCACTGAGGCAGAATACTGCAATAAATAGGAGACGAGTACAGGGTACGGGCTATCCCACTGTGTATCCCGGCGATAAACCAAGTGACTTCTCGAAGCAACGCCAGGTTCTAAACAGAGATAACATTTTCTTTGCATAATAAAAAATTGTTTGCAATGTGCATGCCAGGCAAATAGTACGTCATGTAAAAACTAAAGTAGAAAACTCACCGCTTTCCACACGCTTTGTACTGGGCAGTATTGGCTAGCTACCACTCTATCTGTGTAAACTAACGCACCTAGATCGCGTGAAAAACATGCCTTTTATCATGATTTTTTTGGGACTTGTGCATTGTGTCCATTAGGACATCCACAGTGTATAAAAACAGAGGGTCTTAAACCACCTTAAGGTCGACCTTATACATTACAGGGGTGACCTTAAGCAGGCAATAGCAAAAAAACCTTAAAACCAGTCCTCAAGCTAAAGATCTGGCCATAAGCATTAAAATGTATTTTTTCTTTATCTGATAAGTGGGACCATCTTAAAGTCTAATGGGTTATATACATTACAGCATTGACCTTAAGGTTTAGATGAAACCCACCTTAAGACCTCTTAAATTATATACACTATGGATACCCTTACCATCTCATCTCATTTTCCAACCTTTTTTTCCTACCACCGTGAACGCCACCCAGCCGAGCACGGGCAATGCCACATCAGCACATCACTTGCAGGAAAAGATACTACCCCGTGCAATGGTACATCAGTACATCTAGCGGATCGTCACACGTGTTTCGGGGTTGTTTTTTTTTTTTAATCTGTTGCTGGCCAGGAGCGGTTTCGCGCTACAGTTGCCACCACGCGAGCTTCGCTTTAGCGCCACGCATCCGAAAGGAGGTGGGAGGGAAACGCCTGTTCGCCCATCGACTTTGACCCGGCGAAAACTTGAGCTGCACGCAACATGGAGATAGCGAGCAAGAGTAGCGATAAGAAGAAAGATTACAAGCCTGAAATTAAGGATCGTCGATGTAGACCCTTTCAATTCAGTCGATGTTCACAAGGGGGAAAGGTACGTCTGAAGTTTAAATGTATAATCTTAATCCGTAATCAAGCTGAGCTGACAAGTTACTGAAGTTCCAAAGTCAGCATTTCAGAAACTATAGGGATTAACAAAGGTTTCGAGCAGTCAGGAACAAAGCTGCATCGCACAGGCAGCAAATCAGCTAAACATCACAATCAAAACAGCTAAGGTTTCCTATTTTTATTTTTTCTAATTAGGTCGAGTGCGCTAAGAATGTTCTTATCATGTTGCATGTGATCAAACCGATCCAGGTGGTGGCCCACAATATCAGATTTTGATAGTAATCTGTTGTGCCACGAAAGAAGGCAGTTTTCTATCGCTAAGCTGGTTTGGAATTCCAGCAAGGTGGCGACTTGCTGCCGGATTGGTCCGGTCAGCTCTAAATACCAGAATTGCAAATTCAGACTTCAATGTTGTGGGTCATATGTGGACCCATATTGGGGGCAAAAAAGGACTATAACTTCCCACAAAATAAGGAGCAAAAAAGGATCGAGTTTCATTAGGTGGGACACACATGGAGTCCATGGTGGTCGACACTCGTGCGTAAGATAAGATAACAAACTTAGCTTCATCTACAAAGAAAGGGAGAAGGAAATATTTTTCTTTTCGAGGAATAGGAAACCAGGTGCAACGTAGCTAACGTAATTTTAATCCTACAAAATTAGTGCTGACTACTATTTGGGAAATGCTACGTCCCACTCGTTTTAAGCTTTAACTTTTAACTTCTGGCTTTTAACTTACTATTCTTTTATTTCGTCTTTTTCTGCTTTTTGGCTTTTTGGGGCTTTTTCGTCTTTTATTTTTCCCCTCGTGTTCCTTCGCATTGTCCGTGATGGGCTAATATGATTTTTCTATTTTAATTTTTTTAAATTTACTTACACTAAATAAGTCACCAGTAACTACAGTAAAAAATAAGCTAGCTACAATGAAAAGGCCATAAGCCATCGCCAAACTGTAGCACCATCTTAATTCTGCTAAATGTGGCTGTTGATAAGTGGGCATCAATCATACTTGTAAGTTGAGATGGATAGATGAACAGTTGTCTGTATATTGCTCAGCCCAAAGGGGCATTATATAGTATATGAGATATACATACAAACCTAAACGCTAGACAATAGGAAAAAGACATTAATACTCTTAATACCCCCTCAAATATAAGGCATATACAATAACATTGTATTCGGAAGGGTTGATATTAAAATAGGGAAAATCCAAAGTCCAAACCTTAAAGATGTTGTCATAGCGTGCGGTTCTTGAAAAATTGTGTCGGGTAGCAAAAGATCTCTTTCCATTCAGAATCATGCATCAGTCCAGAAAGCACAAAGTGTAGCATATAGAAAAGTAGGGATAAGCACTACTACAAAAAGGGTCATCACAGACGGTTCGGAATAGTCATCACAAACGATTTTTCGAAACGTCTAAATTTATAGGTCGGTGATAATCGGAGGTTATCACGGATGATTCGTGAGCCGTCTGTAATAATCACAACTCAGACGATTTGTAACTAGAACCGTCTGTGAAGAACACTACCACAGACGGCTCGAATCAAAAACTACCACAGACGGTTCTAGCTACCAACTATCTGTAATGGATGAGTATCACAGACGGTTGGTAGCTAGAACCGTCTGTGATATTTTTCATCACAGATGGCTGGTAGATAGAACCGTCTGTGATGTGCTAGTATTACAGACGGTTTTAGGTTTTGAGCCATCTGTGATAATCCTTCAAAATGATTTATATCACAAAATCATATGAGATAGTTCATTATATACCTAATTTTTTCTTTTTTTTCTGCTAGCATCAGAAAATGTTAACTATGCCATTTAAAAACAAGTAAATACAGTAAGAAACACAGTACATATTCTATTTTTGTTAAGATTAGAGCCTACCATTACAATATCCCAAAATAATGAGTGGGTTACCCATCTAGCTAACATAACAAGAACAGAGAAAAAGTAAATATTCTCTATGCCTAGGCTTTTGTCGCCCCTGATGCAGCGCACGAGCTGTATGTCTTTGACGTCCACCATCGTCGGTGTTGATTGAGCGTCGCCTTGGTAGCTAGTTGCTTCTGCGGTGTCTTGCCTCCCGTAAATTTGTGCGTCGTCTGCTTCGTGCGAGCTATTATAGTAAGGGTCAAGGAAGAGGAGAACAACAAGGAGGCTGGACTTGGGTGATTATTTATAGGGGATGGACCGGCGGGTGGAGGAGGGGCGACGGACGGTGAGGCGAGTGGGTGGCGGATGGAATGACTCGGGGGTACGGAGGCGGCGGATGGAAAAAGGGCGTAGAAGACGGATGAAAAAGAGATTGAGGTGGGGTGCGGGGTTATGTGTAAAAGGGCATTAAGGGCCTGTTCTTTACCTCATAAGCCAGCAGCTTTTAGCTTTTGCTACAGTACCTAACTTTCAAACAGAGTATTTTCTTAAGACGGAGTTTACAAGTTAAATGATCTACACGTTAAAAGCCCAATATTTGTACCAGCTAAAATCGTAAGTGAGTATCTGTCTCTCCGTAATCTGTACCGTAAACAGCCAAAATTCAAAAATTTCAGCCAAAAGCCGTAGCCGAAAAGAACAGGCCCTAAGTTTTGAGGGATTCCATCCGCACAGATTTGAGGCTTAGAAGATGGATCCGTCGGTCTTGATTCGTGTTTGCATGTTTGCACTAAAAAAGCCATTTGCACTAAATATGCTCTTTTATATATGTATGCATGATGTTTTATTTGTACTTCTTCTCTTGTTTCAGTTCAAGGGCATCTTTAGCGTGAATTTTGTATTTTGATTTTATTTCATAAAGTTATAATGAGTTATATTTGAACTCTTGTACTATAAACTTTAAAATTTTGAATACATAATTTTACATCTCTATTACTTAAATCCTATATACGCTCTATTACTCAAATACTGGCTACGCCACTAGCGAAGTAGCAGGAGCGGGCGGTGGTCGCTCCCACTGCCGCCATCGACGAGGCGGGAGTATTTCGGGAATAGTGTTTCTTTATGGGATCCTTTTGCAATCTGAATACGCGTACGTGGCAGTATTTTTGCTTAGCTTATTCTCCGGGTTCCCGGTGAGTAGAATTGTTGAAACAATTGTTTCTCGTGTAAAAAATACCTTGCTCCCTGAAACGACCAAGTAAAATTCACAACCATTCTAATGTAGGTGTATCATCATCTGTTGTTGGGGGCTCTGCAAGGTTCAGTGGGAAACAAAGGACTCCAGCATTATTTCCCATGGGCAACACAAGCAGGTCTTAAGTGTATAGATCTGATGTCTGTGTACTATGAGAAGCACTTTCATGAAGATTGGGAGGAAGTGAGGAGAAACTGGGGGATTGTACCATGCCCTGATCCAAAAAAAAGAGCAGTGTTTAGACTTCAAACAATAACATTTGTTATGCTACTGGTACCTTAGCTTAAATAGTCATAGCTTTGCACGACAACAAAGCATGCATTGTTGAATTTGCAGTACCCCCAGAGTCGATAAGTTACCTTTATGTGATTTATATAAGGTTTACTTCAATATCTTTTTTTGTTCGAACTGGTAGTTTTAAATCAGAATTCCGCAGAACTTGGTACAGACGGGCGTCAACATAAAATGGAAGGAGTTGAACAATATATTTTTATTAAGATTAGAGCCTACCATTACAATATCCCAAAATAATGAGTGGATCAATCCCATATTTCAAACATTTATTTCAATTTCTGTTGGTTCTCTAATAAAGTGATAATAAAGTTTTATTTTTTTTTTATAATTTCTATTATTGCTCATATTTATTCTTTACTTTGACGATAACATTCCACGGTAGTATTTTATATAGATATGTGAGGTGCTACAAAGCATCAACCTACTGCACATATGTATCACGCCAAAAGAACACAATAATTACAGGGCTCAAACTTACAACACAACGCATGAGAACATGGACTACTCCATACGGAATAATTTATGCAGCAGCTGTAGTGCACAATACACAGCGCATTCGTGACTCGCCGGAGGGGGAACCATCGTCGTCCCCCGACCCATCGTCACTATCCTGAGCATTACTGTTTGATTTCATCAAGTCTAACCCACCTTCGAGGCAAGACAGATGATACGCGTGGCAGCAATAGAACACAATGACAGAGATGTCCTGGATAGACAAAGGATCAAAGCACAAGCAACACCGGGCACCACATCTCGTTCTGGATTTGATCTCGAAGGTCCGTACACTCGATGATCTCTCGCTTGCTCGTGAAGATCCATCTTCAACTCTGGTTCCATGCATCTCCCCATCCATGCTTGCCATGCAGATTCCACGCCGAGCCTCGTGGTAGTATTTAACCAAAAGGTTAACACAATCAGCCTGTACAATGCAGGGTCAGCGAACGTTAAGATGGATGCCAGATAGGGCACGGTAGTGAAATAGAGACAGTTAACCTTAAGTATATCGTTGCATCCATGTCTCAGTGAAGTTTCTGTTCGATAGTCTGTCACAATTTTCACAAGGCGATCCCGCAACCTATCAAAAGCGTTAGTATTCGGTAAATACTTGAACCGGGGAAGGAAAGGGTTAGATTAAATGATGGTGTATATCAGCTGGATTCTACAGTATCAAAATAATCCTATAGTGGTCATGATAAGCACGCCGCGGGGTCATAGGCTTATAAATTATTGGTGGATCCTGATAGAAAAAGATCATTTGGTAAGGGCGTAAGGTTTCTGTTGTGTATGATATTTTGTACAATCCATGATCTTTGAGAAGTAGATTTTGGTGAGAACATACCTTGGAATTTCTAGTCCATCAGGAACCAAACTGACAATGTACAGAGGGTCAAGATTGCCAACAGTATGTTCCAACAGCATCCCAACCTGCTCAACAGTCACATAAATTGAATGAAAATACTGAAGGGGTATCAGTCTCAGGAAGATTAAAGGAATCTGACTCAATTACCATTTCAGGCTTTTGGAGGCACTGCCTCATCAGTTCCTCCCATAGTTCATCATCGTGCTGCTCCATAACAAATTCAACGGCCTGCATACAGTTCAATATTTCTGTAATTGTAATCCAACCCATAGACTCGAACTGGTTAACATAGCACAAGATATCTTAAGAAAATGATGATAACCAGGTTAAGACCTCCTGTATGTCTTCCAGTTTGTTTATAATTGTATAAAGAGCTTCCTTAGCATTTCCCATGCGACCAAGGACAAAAACTTGCTCCCTTACAAGTTCCTTTTGTGCAAAGATTTCATATGCCTGAAATAACCACACGCCATTGCTTTTGTAATTAATGAACAACCAATTTTATGATTAAAAAAATAGAATCAGGACCTTGTCAAGCCTGTAATGCTGACTGGTACGGAGGAAGGGTAATAGCATCCTTGGCTCATACTCTGCATAAAGCTCCACCTATAACACAGATAGTTTGGGGTTACCAGTTCATTTCAAAACACAAGCTAGAGGGACAAAAATAGGGAAAATGGGCAGAATGAGAATATGGTAAAGACTGTATATTAAAAGGGGAACAAAATACCTGCATATCATGGAAATCTTTTCCAGAATTCATGTCTGTCTCAAACAGAGCATGCAAATATAGATGCAACGAATATTTCTTGTCGCAACTTTTACTAGTATGCAATAATTGCCCCACAACTTCATATGGGGGAATGATGTCACGATGTTGGATCAATAGGTGAACTGTTATTTTACTATCCAATATCATAAGATTGACAACCTGCACAATATATAAGATCAATAAGTAAATACATGGAGGATATGGGAGGCTTTGTCTTTGTATAATCAGCTAGATTAGACAATAGACTAGGCTTTCTTGCCACATTTAATTCTACAACTTTCAAAATATCAGACTTGTAATAAGTTTTATCATCTGTTTGGGAATCCTTACACCATACCTTATCATGAATGGCATGATGCAAGCCGTGCTTCTCAATAAACTCAAATACTTCTGGCTTCAGGAGCTGAACGAAATAAAGTTGGATTAGCAATACAGACATGTATAAAAAGCAGCACATACTCTTTCACAACTTCAAATTAATATGAAGCTTTTTTTACTACAATTCAGGATGTACTTACTTCAGCATAGAGAGAGAGGGCATTTTCATACTGACTATCGATCACATACAATTCAGCTAAAGCCTACAATGCAAACAAGACCAAGATATCAATCAATTAAAAAGCACAAATAAATTAAATGTATAGGTTTTACATGCATGAAAAATGTTCCAACTCTACCTCTTTCAATGAATCAGTCATCGAGGAGGAATTGAACTGTGGCTCAATGGCAGATATGACCGGTGAAGCTGAGTATAACGTAGGTGGCCAATGTTTTATCGTAGCCAAGAGAAGTTCATGAAAAGAAGGATTGGTAGTTAAAGCTAAAAGAGCAACCTACATAAACCAATCAGAATAGTATTACAAAGAGATAGGTGTTGAAAAGAGCAAGCAAAACCCCTCCAAATTTGTGCAAGAACCTCATAAGCAGTATCACTCAGCTGTGGATTCTCCGTAGGTATGCAAGGGACCAACACAGGAAGTTGACGTAGATGAGCAAAGTGAAAGACCCACCTGTGGCATGAAAGTTTTGGTTACTGCATACGAAAAAATGCTCAATTAACACAAATAATAAATATATGCTCAATTAACACAAATAAACCAATCAAAATCTCACACGGCAAGGCCTGTCTCGAAAGGGGGGATTTAAATCCAAATTCCAAATCCTTAGGATTTAGTTCAAATTTGAACTAGATCTTAAAAAATCCTATAGCAATGCCCCTCTTCGAAAAATGCCCTAAATGTTATTATAGCTCACATAATGAAGGTGTCAGGTATTGGGCATTGAGAGCGAAGGCGGAATGGAAGCATTAACTCGGAAGAGTGCGGATTGCGCTTGGGTGCCGTGGTGATGCTCAGCTAGGGCAAGAACCCTAGCCGCACGGGATGAAGGCGTGAGGTGGGGAGGCGCAAGGGATCAGGGAAGTTTCCAATCCTTGCTTATCTTCTTATTGATTCATATATCTCTTTATATAAGAATACAATTGACTTGGTAAGGAAGGTATATCCTTCTTGGACTCTAATTGCAAACTTCCCAATGCAAACCTTCCTAATTGCAAACTTCCTAATTAGATACAATGGGTGCCGACCCTGCTACCTCTAGGGTCGGCTGCTTGTTGGTCTTCTGGCGCCGGCCATAAACCCAGCCCCACATGACATCTCTCTCCCCCCGTTGCGGAACAGCTTGTCCTCGAGCTAGAAGAAGGATAAGAATCCTGAAAAGAACTAACATCTTCCCATGACGCATCGGCCGCTTGGAGATCCTCCCACTGGACGAGAATTTGCCACTTGTCCTGAGACAGTCGTGCACGAAGCACCTTGGTCGGTGTTGGCAGAGGCGGAGTTGGGCCTCGGGCTGCCGGGACAATGGCCCGAGGCCCAGATCAAATTCTCACTACAAAACAATGTAGCCCAAGGGAAGAAACTGGACCTCTGCACTCTCCATGGGCTGGGCCCAAGGCTGGCTTGCTACACCCCTGGGTGTTGGAATGACGTGGCCATGAAGAATAGGCAACAACGATGGCTGAGCTGCTAGAGGAATGCCCTCAAATTTCTTGAGTAGATCCACATGAAAGACATCGTGTAAGCGGGCAGATTTCGGCAAGTCCAATTGATACGCAACCTCATTGATCTTGGAGATGATGCGATACGGCCCATAGTACTTAGGGCCGAGCTTCCTGCGTCGGGCGCCTGGCAAGGAGGCCGCCGCCCTGTGATGCAGTCGAAGCCACACAAAATCACCTACGGCGAAGTGGACACTGCGATGCTTGCGGTCATAGAAGGTTTTGTAAGACTCTTGAGCATGTTGTAAACGTCCCCAAACATCAGATAGGAATAAATCACGGTCTTGAAGCTCGTGCTCCACTGCCGAAGTGCGGGCCTCGCCGGGCTCATAATCATGAAAAGCGGGGGGATCCTGCCCATAAACCACCCGAAAGGGAGTAGTACGTAGTGCTGAATGGTACGTCGTATTGTAGATATATTCAGCCCAAGGTAACCATCGAATCCATTGGCAAGGATGATCTCTCGTCATACAACGGAGATACATAGTAATGACCCTATTGACCACCTCGGATTGCCCATCAGATTGAGGATGAAATGCCGTGCTCATAGCAATGGTGGTGCCGCAGTGCTGAAAGAGGTCCTTCCAAAAGTTGGAGGTAAACATCGGATCTCTGTTAGAGATAATAGACACCGGTATCCCATGCAGACGAACAATTTAAGCGAAGAAAACTCGGGCCACTGACGAAGCCGAATAAAGGTGTGCCAATGAGATGAAGTGAGCATATTTCGAGAATCGATCCACTACAGTTAATATAACTAACTTCCCGCCCACCTTTGGCAAACCCTTGATAAAGTCCATTGAAATATCAGACCAGATGAGGCGGGGTATCTCCAACGAACACAACAACCTGGCCAGCTGGAGTTGTTCGGTCTTGTTGCGCTGACATATGGCGCACGCCCGGACATACTCCTACACCACTGTCCTATCCTGAGGAATATGGAAATTCTGACGGAGGCGGTGCAAGGTCTTCTGAATGCCCTCATGTGGCCCATCATGAATTGCCGCCAACACCGTCGAGTGGAGATGTGAAGATGCCGAAATGTATGCACGCCGATTGAAGCATACCATGCCGTCAATGAGTGACCAAGGAGCAGTGAGTTCACCTGTCTCAATGCGCACACGTAAGGCCAACAGCTCGGGCTCGTGAGTGCGGCCTATCGGAGCTCATCAAATAAAGTGAACCGTGGGGCAACAATGGCGCAGATGGTGCCTGGTTCAGTGTCCTTCCGTGAGAGGGCATCGGCCACGACATTAAGGCGCCCTGGCTTAAATTCAACAGAAAAATCAAAGCCAAACAATTTGCTCACCCATTGATGTTGCAGAATCGTAGACAGTCGCTGGTCAAGAAGAAACTTGAGGGCATAATGATCCGTGTAGACCTTGAATGGGCGTCCCCATAGATAAGGCTGCCAATGTCTCATAGTCTGGATGGGGCCAATTAGCTCGCGCTCATAGGCGGCTAACTTGGCGTGACGTGCGGCTATGGGCTGATTGAAGAAAGCCATGGCGCCAACACCTTGATGAAGCACAACACCGAATCCGGTGCTCGAGGCATCGCATTGTACCACAAATGGGGTAGCAAAATTTGGCAATTGGAGCACGGGAGCCGAAGTCAGCGCCCCATTCAAGGCTGCGAATGCCGCGTCGACCTCCGGAGACCAAGCGAAGCCCTCCTTGCGAAGAAGTTGTGTGAACATTGTGTGTGTATTCATGAGACCCAAAGGGCAATATATATAGAGAGTACAAGAGGGTATATGGAAGGAATACAAGTCATATAAGGAAATAAATAAGAGTCTTATTCTATTTCCTATTCTTATCCTTAATAGTGTCAGCAGTGTATTCATGAGGCCCAAAGGGCAATATATATAGAGAGTACAAGAGGGTATATGGAAGGAATACAAGTCATATAAGGAAATAAATAAGAGTCCTATTCTATTTCCTATTCTTATCCTTAATAGTGTCAGCGGTGCCGCAATGGTGCCATAATCCTTGATGAAGTGTCGATAGTAACCGGCCAGACCCAAGAAGCCGTGTAGATCATGTACGGATCGGAGTCGCGGCCAGTCCAGAACGTTGTCAACCTTGGACTGATCCATGGCAACGCCCTCGGCCCGGATGACATGGCCAAGGTACGTCACAGACGTTTCTCCAAAAAGGCATTTAGATTTTGAGGAAAGATGATGTTGGAGACAATGAAGCACCGCCCGAACATGTTGCAAATGATCTGCCCACGAGGAACTGTAAATCAAGATATTGTCAAAGAACACAAGGGCAAAACGATGTAGGTATGGCCACAGAACCTTGTTCATGAGAGCCTGAAAGGTCGCCGGTGCATTGGTTAAGCCGAAAGCCATAACCAAAAATTCAAATAAGCCCTCATGAGTGCGAAACGCGGTTTTCTCCACGTCTTCTGTAGCCATCCGGACCTGATGGTATCCAGAACAGAGATCTAGCTTGGTGAAGAACCGCGCTCCCTTGAGCTCATCAAGGAGCTCCTCGACCACCGGAATTGGAAATTTGTCTTTGATAGTTTTATCGTTCATGGCGCGGAAGTCGACGCAGAAACGCCACATTCCATCCTTCTTCTTGACGAGTAGCACAGGAGCTGAAAATGCCGAGCTGCTGCGGTGAATGATTCCTTGGTCCAACATAGCAGTGCATTGTCGCTCCAGCTCGTCCTTTTGATTGGTCAGGTACCTGTACGGCCGAACCACCACCGTGTTGGTGCCAGGGAGGAGGTGGATGCGGTGATCGTAGCCACGAGGAGGTGGAAGTCCTTGTGGTTCGGCGAAAACCGGCGTGAATTCCCCAAGGAGATACTCCAGGAGCTCCCCTGCGGCCAAAGCTGAATGGAGATGAGGCGCCAGCCGAGATGGAGCCACGCCATGCCAGGTGATTTGGCGATCCTGGTCGTGGTAGCTCATTATCAACAGGCCGAAGTCCCATACAATTGGACCGAGTGAACGCAGCCACTAGACTCCGAGTACCACGTCGAAGCCGCCCAATGGGATGGTGAGGAAGTCTAGGACGGAAGTGTTCGCTGTCGATGGAGATGGGTGTCACGCGCACACCCCACCGCTCGCCACCCTGTCCCCATTGGCCACGACCACGGAGAGGCCCGGGTGTGGCGCTAGCGTCAATCCCACCTGATCGACAAGCTCGGCAGCAAGGAAGTTATGCGTGGAGCCCGAGTCGACCAGGGCCACCAAGGGGACGCCATTAATCAGCACGGACAGCTGCATCGTCTCTAACTTGCGAATCCTGATGAGGGCGAGGAGGGAGATGGTGGTGTCCCCATCCACCTCCTCGACATCTTTCTCGTCCGGTTCGACCTGTAACAGGAAGATGCGCTTGCAGAATCGTTGATAGCCCGGTATGAACTGCTCGTCGCAATTGTAGCAAAGGCCCTTGTGGCGGCGTTCCTTCATCTCGGTCAGCATGAGGCACTTGAGTGGTTGGCTGAACCCGACGCACCCGTGGTTGTGAAGGAGGGGGCCGGCGAGCCTGCTGCTGCCACTCCGGATGCCGCCGTTCAAGGCATGGATGGCTTGGAGCTTACTGTCCTGGAGGACATGGTGGCAGATGCTGACAACTGAGGGAACAACAGGTGTTCGTAGGATTTTGCCAGGTCCATGGCGACCTCCAAGTCAATTGGCCTCTGGAGCTCGACGTGTGTCTTCAAGGGCTCCCCAAGCCCTACCGTGAACAACATGACTTGCTGCTCCTCGAGGTGGCCACAACGAGCTAAGAATGTCAAAAAAATTCGGTGAATTCGGCCACCGACGCTATACGCCGCAAGCCTGATAGTTCGCCCAGTGGGTTGTGGCATGTGGACGACCCGAACCGACGGTTAACAAGGTCAGTGAAGTGCCACCAATTAGGCATGCTATCCATACGCTCAACTCGCATGTATCATAGGTGTGCCACACCTGACATGTGCTACGTCGTGAGCCACACCCTGTCCTCCATGGGTGTTTGCTGCGTATGAAAAAATTGTTCGCAGCGGTTGATCCACGGTAGTTGATCCTCTCTGCCGTCAAAGGTTGGAAAATTCAGCTTGATGTAGCAGGGCAGGTTCCGTTGGTGTCTTGCTCCTGGCACCTGGAGGTGCGGGGGTGGCAGTCATAGGGGAAACGCCATGGAGGTGATGCCCAAACCGTCGTTCATGCGATGCTGGTTCGTGGCAGTTCCCCGTCGACCACCCGTCGTGGGGTGGCCTCCTCGTCGTCGCCGCCCTCCTCGCTGGTGGGCTACCCCTCCATGCGAGCCAGGCAATTGTCATACCATGCCAGCCGAATGATGTTGGTCTCAATCAAGTCAGCGTGCCGAGCGAATTGGTCGTTGATGCTAGCAAGGGATTTCGCCGTATCCTCGGCGAATTTGCGCATCACCTGCTGGAAATCCTCATTACCCCCGTTGCTTGCCATGTCGGATTGAGCAATGGTTGGCTCTGATACCAAGATGTCAGGTGATGGGCGTTGAGAGCGAAGGCAGAAGGGAAGGATTAACTCGGAAGAGTGCGGATTGCGCTTGGGTGCCATGGTGATGCGCAGCTAGGGCAAGAACCCTAGCTGCATGGGATGAAGGCGTGAGGTGGGGAGGCGCAAGGGATCAAGGAAGTTTCCAATCCTTGCTTATCTTCTTATTGATTCATATGCCTCTTTATATAAGAATACAATTGACTTGGTAAGGAAGGTATATCCTTCCTGGACTCTAATTGCAAACTTCCTAATGCAAACCTTCCTAATTGCAAACTTCCTAATTAGATACAATGGGCGCCAACCCTGCTGCCTCTAGGGCCGGCTGTTTGTTGGTCTTCTGGCGCGGCCATAAACCCGGCCCCACATGACAGAAGGTAACAAATATCTACTTATTTTTCTCACCTCTCCCATGCTGAAGGAGATCCTCGCAGCAACTTTGGACAGAGTTGTGCAGCTTCAGCATATTTTCTTTCAATTATCAAGTGATCAAGGTATCTTGAACCTACCTGAGACAAAATAACATGAACAAAATTTAATAATTTAACTACTTTCTTTTGTAGCTAGGCCTCCTCTTCATAGTTGGATCCGCCCTTCCTCCAAAAATGGGCTAAAAAAGATAGGCCAATTAGATTACGTAATTAAACAACCCACACTTTAAGCTTCTGAAAAATGCAAGTGACTAGGATAATATATAATATGGAAAGCAAACAGGTATTTCAGCAGTTTATGCATAGTTGCATACTGTTCTTCATTTACTAATCAAACTTAACTATTTTCTACTTTACCTCATCAAGAAGCTCAGTTCGCCCTTGTCCTGCTTCAACTGCAGCCAATGCCTTTTCATGCCAACCATGTTGAAGCAGCCAAGCAATATGGTCTTCAGTATCTCTAATTAGAAGGCACATATTATATCAGTAGAAACATAAAAAATTTGTTTTAAAGATAAAAATTGTCAAGGATTTTTGTTGCGGTAAGGGCAGAAACATAAGCAAACTGCACAATATCAAAAGAAATTCAAATATCTATCTAACATGGCTATAATTCTTGTAGTTAAGAGAAAAATGAAATATCACTTTAGGAAGGTGCTTCTATGCTCTTCTCAACAGTGATTTGCACAATTTTTAAAGCACAATGAATAATGGATAGATGTTACTTACCTCTTCATATGCTTTGAGATTATTAGTATTACTTTTATTAGAGAGGAAAGTATAGAAGCACTTCTCCTTTGTTAGATATGTTACTGGAGTGATCTGTTGTCAGTAGCTAGCACTGTAGCACAGTTGCATATTACAATTACATCATTTAAACAGAATGATTTAAATCAATGAGGTACTCCAAGATGAAAATCAGAGAAAATATGCCTTGTTTTATTAGCGATTGTATACTTAGGGGCTAATACGAGATCTTGTTTTTCACCATTTTAACAAACCTTGGCTTTGCAACTACTATATCCTTAGGAGACACAATATAATACAAAGGTTCATCGCCAGCAGCCCACTGTCCACCTGCATTGCTACTTCCTGGATGAAAAGACAAGAGAATAAGGTTTCCTTCATTAGAAAAGTTTTGGAGAAGAAGGAAAGAAATGTTCATTCACTGTTAGAGCACAGTCCATTAAACCTGAGAACGGCGCGTGAGCAAGAGCATAATCCTTTGCCATATAGTGCTCATAACCATGGATAGGCAGAGCATCTGTAGTAAGTTCATCGTTTTTCGACGATACAAGATGTATTTCTGGACGCTGTGCAGTTCCCTACAAAATGTTCCAAACATAATGGAAAAATCAATAGAAGAAGAGAAACAAATAATGTGAAGGATAAGCAGTGATGATTACCTGGCGTGAAGGAGCAGAAGTACTAAATTTTCTCTCTTTGCCATCCTCTTCAGGAATATATGCAAGCACAACTAAAAGATCACCAAATGGGGCAATCCCAGATATGTGGCAGCCTAATTGGAACGATCCCACAATATCTACGTACTTCTCAGAACTTGCTGTGCTGATACTCCTCTGTATGCCATTGAGTCCTTGAGATAAATCTGTTCGAATTGCTGCAATATTGACACTTGTTCCCCATCCAATAACTAAGACTGTATCATCCTAAGTACGCAAAGACCAATCAGTATGTAGCATGTACAGTTTCCATTGAACACAGAACAGAAAAGGAAATGTTATAAGTCTTGCCTTGAATCAGATATACTAACAACAAGTTGGATATATATATATATATATATATATATATATATATATATATATATATATATATATATATATATATATATATATATATATATATATATATATATATAATTAACTGGGAAACCATGGTGCCTAAACACCATGATCTAAAATAGGTATTTCCTCTATATATTGTGTGCGAAAAAATCTGAAAATTTTTGGATATCGAGTTTAACTAGTTTACTAACTAATTCAAACAAGTGTGAACTGAAATTCAAATTGTAGTTGCATTTTTTAAAGATAGTTTGATTGTAGGTATGTGCTGATTATATATATGAATCAGTAAAGCATGTGATTTAAGTTCATTCAAAACTTTGAAATCAAATATATTTTTTTCAAAGGTATATGTTTCATTTGAATTGTTATATATAGTTATAGACCCTAAAACTGATATATTTAAAAAATACACCCGAATTTGGGTTGGATTCGCGCATTAGAAATCATGATACCCCATTTCAGCGTCCTATAGTATAATTAACTGGGACACCTTGGTGTCTAGGCACCATGATCTAAAATAGAAATTTCTCTATGTATGGTGTGCGAAAAATTTTAGAATTTTTTTGGATGTCGAGCTTAACTAATTTACTAACTAGTTCAAACAAGTTTGAACTGAAATTCGAATTGTAGTTATCTTTTTTTATGATAGTTTGATTGTAGCTATTTGCTGATTATATATATAAATCAGTAAAGCATATGATATAAATTCGTTTCAAACGTTCAAATCAAGTATATTTTTCAAAGGTATACGTTTCATTTGAATTGTTATAGATGGGTATATACCCTAAAACTGATATTTTCAAAAAATATACTCGAATTTATGTTGAATTCGCACATTTAAAATCATGGTGTCCAGGCACCATGGTGCACCATTTCAACATATATATGACGCAGAAATGAGGCACCATGGTGTCTGGGCACCAAGACTATTTGCTTTTGGATTGTTTTTAGATGCGTGCAAGTGCAATGATATATAATATATCAGGCAAACCCGTTAACATTCATTAATTCGAAAAAGCATCGATTTGGAAAAAAAGTCATTGATTTTGCATGTTGAAACTAATGTGCATCTTGAAAAATCATATATATATAAATAGAACAGCTATCATGCTCCTAGACAAAAAAACGATATGTTCCACCGATTCAGAAACTAATGTGCATCATGTGTTCTTCTTCTTTGGCTAATATTGTTTGTCTTCTACTGACCGCCTGACTCAAAACTACAGAGGAAACAAATCTACAATCCCTTATTGCACATATCAGCAAAAGCTTTGAATTTTACAAGATCTTTTTCTTTTGCACTATTATCGTACATATTTTAATATGCTGACCAGATCAAAATGTTCCAAATGTGCCACACTTGGTTAAAATAAAGTGTACATTATCCATATAAATAAAAGCATTATATACCTGCCAGACCAAGTGAAGAGGTAAAAACTCCGTCCGAGGAATTCCTTTTGGTCTTTCTATGAATGCAATTCCTTTGTCCATTTTCATATCATGCACTTTCACCCCTGCATCATTAGCCCAAGCAAGAAGGTCCGTTCTCCACTTCATAGAATGGATCGGTCCTTCACCATCACGCAAAACCTACAAGTAGGGATATTAGACAAGAACCATTAGAGCTCACTGGATCCATCAGATTATCTTTTATCCCTAGGAAACCAAGTGCACCTTTTTGTGGTAGCCTCCTCCCCAAGTCTTCTTTGTCAGCACAAGTACTTGGCCTGCTAAACCACCTGTAGCAAATCTTCTGTAGTTCCGGGAATAATTAGGGTCTAAAGCAATTGCTTTCATGGGGCAATGGTACTCAAATTTCAGTTTTTCATCAGTGAAGAGGCTGCTTATTACTACCGTGCCATCATCTGAGCAGCTGCCTATATATTCACCGTCTGCATCAAAACTGATGTTGTTGATAGTTGCTGTGTGAGCAGCAATTTCCTTCACCTACAAAACATATTGAACAAATGGATGGCAACTGAATATCAACACAAGAATGTGTCATTTTTACAGATGAAATCTACATGGGATGGCAGGGGCATCAGAACACATGCTTCACTTTACACATCATATATCATTTTTTGGCTCTATAATTTCCATGAAGCTATTTTAAAAAAAAATGTGCATCTAAGTTTTTCTTATTCAGATTTAGAAACTATAATCAGTTCAATTAATCGTAGCAACATGATCATTACTGATAATGTTCACATATCTTGAATACAAGCCATGATGAAGCTAGCAGAAACCTCAATTTATTCTAATATATATGTTGTTAGTTAAAAGGGTTCAGAAGCTTCTCGGCACACAGCTACCTCAACTCAGTTTCAGAGCTTAGCATACGATCCTAATCCGAGGTGTTCATATAGTTCACCAGAGGTACTCCCTCACGATTTCACAGATCGTACTCCTCACACCAACGCTGTCCTTAAAATATCTGCTCGAAAAGCTTTCGTGCGTCCCCCAAAATTTATTTCACCTTTGTAACGTCTCTTCCACAATTGGCAAGTAGTTTTGTAAAAACGAATCACTAGGCCAACGCTACAAGTCCGGACAAGTTAAGAGCAAGCTTTCAGAGATCATCCAATGCTACGACGAGCCCGGTTGCCTCCGCACCACAAACCCCAATTCCGCAAGTGCCCAATGGCGAAGGGTACCTGATTGCCCTGGAAGTCGAGGATGTGGAGGATGCCGTTGTGGGTGCCGAGCGCGACCATGCGGTCGGCGACGGCGATGGCCGCGGCTGCGTCGGTGGCGAGGATCGCCGGCACGCTCCCGCCCAGCCGCTGGTACTTGAGCCGCGGCTCCTCCTCACCGTCCTCCTCCTCCTCTCGCTCGTCGTCCCCGCCGCCGCCAACGCCGTTCTCCTGCGGCAGGTGGCCGCGCCGCGCGGTGGACATCTTCGCCCGCCGGCCGCCGCGGAAGATCACGACATCTCTCGTTCGGAGGCTTACGAGGAGATAAAAATTCTGGACAGCCGGGGGTTGCGCCCGTAATATGTTCGGCCGCGATTTGCTTCAAGTTGCTTGTGTTTGGATTGGTGTTCGTTTATCAATTTGTCGTCAAGGCTTTAAATTGCACGGGTAGACGACGAGTACGGGTAGTAGTTCGGACTCGAGCCGAGCTCACACACACCTTCTGGCGGTCGGGTTCGGGTCCTAAATAAACGGGTTGGACCGTGAAGAAGAATGCGGGACTCCAGTACCTGCTGTTTAATACTAGTAGTGGATTATGGTGCTGTTTTTTTTCTCTAAAGCTGAAGGTTTTTGGTTTTTATTATAGTATTTAATTTTTAAATAGAGTATTTTTTCAAGACGGGATCTACAACTTAAACGATGTACATATTAAAAGTCCAACATCTGTACCATCCAAAATCGCAAGTAAGTATCTATCTCTCCGTAATCTGTACCATAAATAACCAAAATTTAAACATTTCAGCCAAAAACCATAAACCACAGCTATTGCCAAACAGACCCTATATTAGAAGCCCAGCAATTAAGGTCTATTCGTTAGAGGTTCTGTTTTTGACATCTGACTTTTTACTTTCGTTTTTTTATGATATGTTTTTCTCTTATTTTTCGTTATGGTATATTTTAATTTTTAAATTTAATTACACTAAAAAGTTACCAATAAAGCTTAAAACCGCTATATTATAAATAAATTATAAACTAGAACTTTTAAACCTATGTAAGCACCACGTAACGATGGCGATCCAGCCTGAATTTAATGCGACGTGTATGATACGATTAGGCAGGATGCAGCCGTGTCAGCTTACTAATGGATGTAGCTTCTTGGCTCGCAGCTGCATATAATTGTGCGCAGGATCATTATGCTAGTATCAACTGTGGCAATTTCAGGCTCCATTCGAAACCAACAATTCCATATAAAATAATTTAATTCTTGTAGAAACTAAGTCCTAATGTTTGTCACTGATGGACGTTTAGATTGACGATGGTTTATAATTTTTTACTATAGCTATTTTATTTTTACTATAATTAAAGTGTTTTTTAGCGTAATTAAATTTAAAAATTAAAAAATTAAATTAATCAAAGATTAAAAAAGCTAAAAAATAAAAATTAGAAAAATAAAATTAAGAAATAGTGAATTAAAGCAAGAAGCTATAAGCCATCACGTGAATTGAGCTCTGCCGCGCGCGTGCTGAAACCGCAATGCCAGAGTGTGACTGGTTTTGCTCGTGTTTCACTGCTACTATGGTCTTTCGGTATCTTGTCCTTGGACCTCCAAGCCTCCCGTTATAGCATCCATCTGTAGATAAAAAATCGTATCTGCATATGGCGAGTGTGCGACCACCCAGCGTGATCCGGACGTCGACAACGACACGTCGCGCCATCGCGGCACGTCATGGAGGGGGAGGCACCGCCCTGTTCGGAAGATTCAACAGCCGTCTCCTTTCCCAGATTTTATAAGGTCTGGCCATCTCATAACCCCCAAAGGGCAGACGTCAAATTAGCAATCACAAGGAGCGCAAAAAAAAACAACAAAAAATGAAGTAAGGATCGTTTATTTTGACTTAAGTTTCGAACTTATTTTTTATTATTCATAAATTTTTTTTTGAACTTTTATTTTTTTTTAGTTTTTTTCTGGTTCTTTTTTCTCGTATTCGTTTTGTTGTCCGTGATGAGCTAACATATTTTTCTATTTTTAATTTTTTAAAAAATTTAATTACATCAAATAAGTCACCTTCAGCTATAGTGTAATTTCAAACAGTTACAATATAATTTCAGCTATAATCTACTATTTTTTTAGCCCAACCGAGCAGGGCCTAAATCCCGCTGCATCACGAATTCCCAGAGTACTTTAAGGCAGACAGGATGGTGTTTATTAGTTTCCACTCTTACTGGACATTGAGTTAGTTGGTAAATAAAATCAGAAATGAAATATGCGCGATCAGTCGTAGAGCACCCTGACCACCAAGGCACCCTTATGGCCACCTATGTGGTCGGCCATCTTGCCAGCTCCACGTCAATCTCTGAATAGCGATAGAGTGTACTGTTCATAGCTTTTTTGACCAGCTCCACGCAATTCCCCACTCGTAAGATCACAATGCTTGGGACTCGTCAGTCGTCACTACTCACTACTTTATGCATGCGCATCCCCGTGCATCTTCATTGTGAGGATTTCTTATTTCTTATATTAAGCTCCGTGAAACTACAATTTTTCTAATAAACTACCAGACAACTACATGTTTAGCTTTTAATTTTGAGAACTATACATTTCAGAACCAAAATTATCAAGGAACTACGATCAATTGCATGGGAAGTGACATCCCGATCCTGCTCGTCGGCCACGTAGGTTAATTTTGTCCCATTACGAATGTAATGGATTGTAGTTCCATGATAATTTTGTTTCTAAAGTGTGTAGTTCTCTAAAATAAAGGTTAAATGCATAGTTCTTTGGTAGTTTTGTCACAAAAAATTGCATTTTTATGGAATTTACTCTTTGATCAATAAAGGGTATAAAAATGATCTTTTCTAGTAACTTTATTTAATTTCCGACAATAATACGCATTCTATATACACTGGATACCTCTCCGTGTGTTAGTGTGTATGACACGTGGGCCTAGTCTGAATTGGATTGTTATGCCATCCAAAATCCATGAAGACTGATGCGTGGGGCTAGTCTCACAATATATGTGGGTTAGCAACAAGATTGCGTTAAACTTTGACATTTTCTTTATCAAAAGTAAGAGCGTGAACTATTACTAATAAATTAAAAGATGACTGCCAACAACCCCACTTGTGATTTGCGTCTCTAGTTTCGTGCTTCTCGCAATAAAACAAATTGGTGTGTTCGTTCAGTACAGGTTTCTAGTCCATTTTAAGAGGAACCCCCTTTTCTTCCATTACTCATGCTAGGTTTTCTTTTTATTCTTTTTTTTGTTACATATTTAAATTTTTTTATTTCAGATAACTACACATTTTATAGCAAAAACTATCACGGGACTAGAATATGTCACATTCATAATGAGTTGCAATTAATCTATGTGACTGACGAGTGAGACCAGGTTGTTAGCTAGCCTCCCATGTAATGGATTGTAGTTCCCTGATAATGTTTGCTCTTAAATGTATAGTTATATGAAATCGAAAGTTGAATATGTAGTTGTCTGATAATTTTGACATAAAGGCTGTCGTTTTGTAAAATCTCCTCTATTCCTTAGTGGGATAGCGGCATAGCACGAGTCTGCACACCACAAGGTCATGGGTTTACCCTTATCACCGTAAAATTCTGGGCGTATGCCAGGATGCACCGACGCATGTGCACATGTGTTTATCTTCTCTTTTTTATTTGAGAAATAACCCTCCCATTTATAATAATAATTCATAGATAAAGTACACGAGTATCTAACTTTTACATTAAATATTATAGATAAATAAATATGATGTCATCAAGTTCTTGGATGAGCGTATTAGACTTGTTTATTTTCCTCGTTGTAGACTCGGTGCACCGTGTGTTTATCTCGTAATTAAAAAAAAGATGAAGTGCGGCTTCCTAAGAACCAGGCCGAGTGCAGTTGCTGCCAAGCCGTGCCAAAGGATTGTCTCACGGCCCATCAGGATCAGCCTCGGCAGGGGACAACGCGTGGACCGCGGCTTGCTAGCTGCGAGCCTGCGACGCGGAGCTAGCGTTCCAAGCGCAGTGGCCCAAGCCCAGCGGGCCGGCGCTAGGACGTCGCACAGGCAAATTGTGAGGCCGTAAGCCTTATTTTTTTATATTGATTTTTTGAATATAAAATTATGTATGTCATTCACGTCTACATCGTTATTATCCATTGTTATCTTAAAAAACGTAGCCAAAACCAGAAAGGACAAGTCCTAAATTAATCGCGAGCACTGAGCCAACAGCTATTATCTGGCCCGAGATCAACCCACCCCCGCGAGCGGTTGTACAAGGAAGCAAAGGGTCGCTACGACGCCCGTGCGCATGGGCATGGGAGGTCGAGTGGTCCACGGTGACCGGTGAGCTCCTTACTGACCGCTTTGCTTCGATCCAGTCGATCTCCTGACTCTGCAAGGCTGCAGCAACTTGAGCACGGGCGTGTCGACAACCGTGCCGATTTCGGATTGAACGCAAGTGGTTTTGTCCTAGTCCATCTGGATTCTGGAGCTTGGTTGCACTCGATTTGGCCTCTAATCTTGCTTTGTATTTGCCACACCCGATTCGGGCCCAGTGGATTCCTTCCTGAACTCATCCTTAAACAAAGATGAAGGATACTGTGCCTGTGCACAAGTGTGAATGTGTGATGGCCAAGTACTAACACAAAAAAATTACTGCCACTGTGAGAACTGAGATCAAATGGTACGAGTATAGCCAAATGCTGCACTGTTACCCCCACCTTATGGACCAAATCACAGTGAAGTTACATCCCTGTCAATCTTGCTCACCTATCTCACTCACTCACAACCAACACCAAGACAAAGAAGAAGACCAACGCGCGCACCAAATTAACTTTACAAAAGGGACCGAGAGAAAAATGCAAGCTTTGCGACAATCTTACCAAAAAGATGTTGCCGATCCATCAGCACAACCTAGGCAAAAACCTACCGCCGGTTTGATGGCAGGAGGTGGTGCCGAAGGACTTGCTCTTTGCCATCTTGGACATCTGGCCTCTCATCTCCTTGCACACCCTCTCCAGCTCCACCACCCGGTTCTGCATCTTCTGCAGGTTCAGCTTGAGCAGCTCCTTCTCGTCCATGGCGTCGAGGTCCACGCTGCGGGTGCGCGCGCTGCCGCCGGCGACCCTTCTCGGGGTCTGCGACGGGTCGGGCCTGCCGTCGCCCTTCACGGCGGCGTTGGGCTTGATCTGGAGCTTGGACTGCTGCGAGGCCAGAGCTTGCACCGCGATCCCCGGCGGGATCCTCCCGTTCTTGGCGAGGTCTTTGCACGCCTCCAGTGTGAGCTTCTCGTAGTTCAGGCATCGGCACAGCGTTGTGCGCTCCTCGTTGGTTAGTCCCAGGTGAGACTGCATGCAAAGCATACACACACACACACCAGCTATATCAAATCCAGTCATTTTGAAAAAAATTAAGCAAAGGAGAGGAAGATAATTAAATAAAAGCCATTTGCACATAGAAAGCATCGAAGCCCAGGCTAAAGGCAAATCTGCTGGCAGCCGAAGGTGAAGGGCACTGAAAGGCTCCCTAGCTAGGTTCCATTGCACCAGTAATAAACAAAGGCGATATCTCAGTTGTAAAATGATCAGAGACCAAGACAAGAGGGGAACCGATTCGATGGACTAATGACAACATGAATCAAAAAGTGCACTGCAAACAGGGCAAAAGGTTAAAGTTACGTCTGCATGCATGCAAAAAAAAGTTTTGCTAACAGGCATGGCAGAAGAAAGTACTGTTGTAAATTAGGTGCACGCAAACTTGCTGAGCTGCAACTCAAGATCGCACTCACGCACCGGAGATAATACTTAGAACTAGGTGGAAACTGGAAAAAAAAATTGCATTGGTGAAGAAACGAAGACTGCAGAGAAAAGAGACGATTCAAAAATTCAGAACCATTGCAAGTAGTTCTCTGAGATAAGTACATTAATTCAGATAGCAAATTTCAGCAAGTTGAATTGATTAACTTGGCGACCTTGAAAAGGGCTGCATCTTAGGTGGACAGGATGAAAGGCTAAGACACAGATAAATCAAACAAATGTGTTGTTGCCTAATGACAAGGTTTACGGATCTGATGAACCAAAAGGGCACATTGCACAGTGCAAAAGGGTTAAAGGCATGGCAAATAAATTGTTCTACTCATAGCACAAAGTACTAGAAAATCTATCTGTTCATCATTAGCATCCCATGATAGCATCACCAAAACTATACTCAGTTGCTTTGTAAAAGACCAGAGAAAGAACATCCACCAACATATGGGAAAAAAAAAAAAAACGCAGCACCTAAAAGAAAATAATGTGCAATAAAGATGCTAAACGACAAAAAGGAAAGAAATGCACAGTCCTGGAGAAATAGTGTCTTCATGTCAGAAGTTCCAAGTATCAAGATAGAGCTGTCGAATATCTTGGCCATTAGCTACTCAATAGCATCAAACTTTTTAACCGCCAGTTATGATGCCCTCAATCATGAAACGAAACAGTAGTACTCTCATATTCACCACCAGGATGAAATATTTAACATATTTCACTTGAGAGATAAATTTCAACGAGCCAGTGCTACTTCCGAATCGAATTTTCTCAAAATATCTGAGTTGAGACGTCTTTGTTGAGCTCTTACCTCAAGGTAGATGTCCAATGCCCTGTACACCCCGTCGTAGCATTCCCTCGCCGAGTCCGGTAAGCTCTCGGCCACGGCGAGGAACTTGGACACCTTCAGCCCCTGGTCCGGCGAGATCTCCCCCAGGTACTTGTCGACCAGCCTCCCCACCTTCCTCATCCTCTGCGACGGCAAGTCGGCTTCCTCCTCGGAGCTCACGAACACCCTGACCAGCCTCATGACCAGGTTCACGTCGTAGACGCCGCCGTCGTCGCCCGATACGAGGAGGTCGTCGAGCGTGGCCTGGTCCAGCATCAGCCCCATGAGCCTCTCCAGCTTGTGCCTGCACTCTTTGCTCAGCCCCACGGCCGACACGATCCGCAGCACCCAGAAGAGGCCCCGGCACGAGAACGCCGTGCCCCCGACGAGCGCCACGCCGTGCACGGCCGTGTCGGCGAGGCCGGCGAGGTTGCTCTCCTTGCAGAGCGCAGGCATGCGCGTGGCCGCGCGCAGGTAATGCAGCAAGAACCGCGTCAGGATCAGGTTCTTGTTCTCGATGCCATAGCAGCCGAGCACTCTCATCACCTTCTCTATGGTCTGCGGGGACAGAGACGTCATGTCGTCGAACCACCACTCCCTGCCGAAGCCGACCGTGTCCGGCGACGAAGAGCACGACGACGAGGAGCAGTTCGGCGTCCCCACGGCGGCGGAGGCGGCGACAGGCGTCTCTGGGTTGGCTGTGATCTTGGAGAACAGAGCGGAGATGAGCTTTTCCAGGAGGCCGGAGGCGTCGGCCGCCGCGGCGAAGGGCTCGCAGCTCTTGACCGCGATGAGGACGTCGGCCCAGGTCCAGTAGTAGAGCCCGTCCACGAACGCCTCTGCTTGGGTGAGGAGGTTGCAGGTGCACACCTCCTCCGTCATCTCCAATAACACCGCCGCGCAGTGCAGGAGCGGGAGGTTGGAGGGGCAGAACGGGACGCGGCCATTGTTGTAGCAGAACCGGGCCACGAGCTCGAATCCCTCGGCACCTCCCGGGAAGTCGGCGAGCTTGATGCACAAGGCCTCTGCTCGGCTCGGCTTCTTCTTCTTCTTCTCCTGCATCACCATTGTCCTCAACCTCCCCGAGAAGGCGCACATCACGCTCTGTGGAATTGCAGCGGTTGAGATTTGGAAGCAAGAAAAGATGGTTTCTTGATTTGAGACGTTTCAGAAAGATTTTGGCAGGGCGCACGTACGTACCTGGTGGAGAAGAAGCGTGTGATGGCCATTGATGTGCACCTTGAGGTCACAGAGCTCATTCATGGTTCTTGAGAGGGAGAAATGTAGGCAATGGGACGTGCAGCCAGTGGAGTATAATATCTGGGAAGGCGAGAACCGAGAAGACTCGCTTGCTTGCTCAGTTCAGTTCAGCTGCTTGGGATGGGACCTCAAAGCCACGCACAGTCACAGGCTCACTGTATACACTACTGATGAGAGATGCATGTTGAGTAGTACATGTGTGCATGTGTCCTGTGGAAAGATATGGAGCACCTCATGATTCCTAAGAAGAAAACAAAAACAAGTTTTGGCCTGGGTAGGCTCCAGGTTCTCTGAACTCTTCGATGGTGGACTCTGAAGTTCAAAGTAAAATAGGGGAAAACTAAAAAGGTTCTGAATTGAGAGGATCTAAATGCACCAGAGCAAACAAACAAACACCATCCCTTGTTCTGTTCTAAATTGAGAGGATCTTATGCATGGCCACTGTGGGTTGAGCTTTTGCACTGTTCGGAGAAGTGCTTCGGAATCTGCATGCTAGTGGACGTGGCAGGACTGAATTGATAACATGCCACAAACTTCACATCAGAACATGGAACAAAACTATCTCTACCTCCCCTGTACTAGTTTTCCAGCTCATACTGTTCTTTTTTAAAAGGGAAGTTCTCAATGTGCAAATTTGCAATAGAAACACTTCAAAATGTGCAGTGCAATTTCTATGGTTGAAAGCAGGATTTAAAAATCAACCAGCTGTTACAACTTACAAGAGTGTTGATGTTCTTTTTACACTAGAGTCCATATAACATCCTAAACTTTGCTTAAAAACTGTATAATATTATGAACTATGAAATCAGACATTTAACCCTCGAACTTTGCAATCCAGCTCAAATAATATCCTGATCTAGTTTCGCATGACGGTATTATCCATGTGGCGCGATGAGTGAATGGTTTTGACACGTATGATGACACGATGACCAAGTTGAGTCAATGACGGCCCTGTTCGCTTTGGTTTTTATATGCCACTTTTCTACAGTAAATAATTTTTTTACAGTATTTAGCTTTCAAACGGAATATTTTTTCAAGATAGAGTCTACTAGTTGATTGTGGTACAAATTATAGTCACTTTATTTATATTAGCCAAAATCACATACGAGTGTCTCTCTCAACAAGCTATTACTATTCATAAAGCAAAACCAAAAGTCATTAGCAAAAGGTAATATGAACGTCCATCGACATGTAGAGCCTATAAGGGCTTCTCCCCCACCAAGCTACTAGCCGTGCTTCCATGGCACCATCCCCTATAGTTCCTACCCTCTCTATTTTGATTTGGGAGAGGGGACCTTGTGGGCTTCACCTGTTATTTACCTAAATTTGATTAACGTGTCATGCTACATGATAAAACTATTCACTCATCATGTCACACAGAAAATACCATCATTCGAAATTGGATCATGATGTTATTTGAATTGGATTGTAAAGTTCGAATGGTTAAATATCTGATTTTATAATTCGGAATGGTGGACGAATTTTTGAGTAAAATTCAATGTTTTATATGGACTTTTTTCCATTGACACCCTACATAACCTTAATCCGGACATGCTATTACTGTGCCCTGTTGAAAATCTGTACTGGAAAAATAAGCAAACAGAGCAGAGAGGACAGCAGGACACATCACCCTCCCATATAATTTGCCTATGAGGCCGTGACGATTTGTTCAGGCATATGTGCTTTTGTCAGGAGCTGGTGCAATTGTCGTGGCCGTTTTTTAGTACTCCAATAACCAATTTACGTCAGGTTTTGTCACATTGATCGCTTAGGCTATCCAACGCCTCTGCTTGGGTGAGGAGGTTGCAGGTGCACACCTCCTCCGTCATCTCCAATAACACCGCCGCGCAGTGCAGGAGCGGGAGGTTGGAGGGGCAGAACGGGACGCGGCCATTGTTGTAGCAGAACCGGGCCACGAGCTCGAATCCCTCGGCACCTCCCGGGAAGTCGGCGAGCTTGATGCACAAGGCCTCTGCTCGGCTCGGCTTCTTCTTCTTCTTCTCCTGCATCACCATTGTCCTCAACCTCCCCGAGAAGGCGCACATCACGCTCTGTGGAATTGCAGCGGTTGAGATTTGGAAGCAAGAAAAGATGGTTTCTTGATTTGAGACGTTTCAGAAAGATTTTGGCAGGGCGCACGTACGTACCTGGTGGAGAAGAAGCGTGTGATGGCCATTGATGTGCACCTTGAGGTCACAGAGCTCATTCATGGTTCTTGAGAGGGAGAAATGTAGGCAATGGGACGTGCAGCCAGTGGAGTATAATATCTGGGAAGGCGAGAACCGAGAAGACTCGCTTGCTTTCTCAGTTCAGTTCAGCTGCTTGGGACCTCAAAGCCACGCACAGTCACAGGCTCACTGTATACACTACTGATGAGAGATGCTTAGGCTATTCACCTGTTATTTACCTAAATTTGATTAACGTGTCATGCTACGTGATAAAACTATTCACTCATCATGTCACACAGAAAATACCATCATTCGAAATTGGATCATGATGTTATTTGAATTGGATTGTAAAGTTCGAATGGTTAAATATCTGATTTTATAATTCGGAATGGTGGACGAATTTTTGAGTAAAATTCAATGTTTTATATGGACTTTTTTCCATTGACACCCTACATAACCTTAATCCGGACATGCTATTACTGTGCCCTGTTGAAAATCTGTACTGGAAAAATAAGCAAACAGAGCAGAGAGGACAGCAGGACACATCACCCTCCCATATAATTTGCCTATGAGGCCGTGACGATTTGTTCAGGCATATGTGCTTTTGTCAGGAGCTGGTGCAATTGTCGTGGCCGTTTTTTAGTACTCCAATAACCAATTTACGTCAGGTTTTGTCACATTGATCGCTTAGGCTATCCAAGGTTTTGGAACTGTCTCCCCCTAAGAAATGGCGAATTTTACCGGAGCTCACAGCTTTATTCCATGTGGGAGTTGGAGGGTAGCCCCCTTTCATGTTTAAACTATTTGGAACCTAGAGTGTGTTAGTATATCAAAAGATGAGGAATTGGAGCATGGACCATTGCAGCATCTTTTTGGTGACATATTAATGGATGTAGCTGAAGAACCTACAGACATGGGGAAGAACAAACATGCAAAACAACAGCATCTTCTAGTCCAGGATGAACTGTCCGGTCGCTATAAGTAAGCATGGCAAGATTTGTCAAGCGTTTAGTTTTCATGTTAGAGATTTAGTAGACCTCTAATCTCAGGTTAATGGATAAACAGACAGGATCTAAGAAAGTGACATATCAATTGAATGGTAGGTACGTGCGTAGCTCATATTATTCTAGCCGCACGGACAGAACAACATGCAGTAATAGTACTGCTAGCCAAGGAATCCGTTCGCAAGTGACAGAAGAAATGCCTCAGGTGTTAATTTATCAACAGGTGAGCAGCAACTCCAATATGTGCAGTCTAAATACCACCATCAAGTACATCCACTGTGGTTATGATAGAAATTAACCACCTAGGGACTAGAAGAGTAGGGACAGTGTTTTAATCAGAGAAAACCTGGCCCTGAATTGGTTTTGACTCTGCTGAGGCTAGCCACTGAACATCTAATTTGAGGAATTCGAATTCGAGGACAGGTAAGTCTAGAACCAGCAAGTAATAAGCCAAGAACAGTAGTGGTAGTAGCAAATTGCTGGCCAATGACCAGTGTCTAGTAGCATACGACATGTCCATATCGAACATACATCCACATTTCGCGGCAATTATTCCCGGGGATGGATCACGGGAGAGGCTTGTGAGACAATCATAGGCTGGCGTTGGCTAAAATAGGGTGTTGGAAGCGGAGATGAATGTCCTCTTGGTTCCACTCACCAACTGAAACGGATAGTGATGATTCCCTCGGCACCACGGCATCCAGAAAAGCAAAAGGAAGCCATGAAACGAAGAAGATGACGAAGAAAAGCCCTATCATCAATGATGTACTAGCTACTTGTTGGATGCTTCGGATAGAGGGAGAAAAGCCTTAAGTTGTTCAGCTTCAGTACAGTTCCAGTGAGAAAGCTAATTCCTGTAGACAACGTGGCGAATTGTCTCTGAATCCAAGCGACATATTAGGTTTTTCTCCCTCTATTTAAAGAAGACAAGCAGCCCTGAAACCCAGAAACGCGATGAACATATGGCAAGATCAGGTAGGAAATTGGTGTCGAGAGCAGCAAGAGAAACCTTTCCATGCGCGACAAGGAGAGGAAAGAAACGCCTAACTCGAACTGAGAGCAACTATCATGGGAAAAAAAAAGACGAGTTAGTTGTTCCTCACATGGGAAACAAGATCAGTCTGGAGTCGTTGGACTTGGACGGCCGTGGGTTCATGGTTGACTGTTCGTGGCGCTTCCGACGCTTTGCGTGATGGATGGACTCCGCGCCGGCCGCACCGTTCGTGCCGATTAAACGAAGTCACGGAATCTGGATAGCGTTTTCTCGCCGACGGCCGCTCCTCACATCACATGAACGGTCCCGTGCAGCGCCGAGCTGCCCACCGGCCGGGCCCGCACGCCGTGGCATGGGCGCACCGCGCGTGGGCTGGACCGGCACGGAGCAACGGCGCGTGGCGGCTTGCAGAGGTTCGGTCGGTGGGCCGACGTCCAAGTCTTCACGCATGCGGCGTGCCGTCCCGTTTTGGTAAGTTGATAAAAATACCAGAAACTATTTTGGATCCAAATCACGGTGCTTGAAAGAGCAATTTAGGTTAAGGAGAAGCTGAGAAGATCAAATTTGATTAAGGCTAAGGACTTAGTGGATTCAGACTTATGTGCTTTGAAAAATGTGCATAAATATAGTATGCGAGTTAAAACCCGTGTGTGGTTATCGGATTTTTCCTATACATACTAAGTAGATAATACTCACTAAGAATTAGATGAGGCTGACTAGTCTATCTATTTAACGGGTTAGGATAGAGACTTGCTAGGTAATCATCCAACTATCCTCTCATTGAGCTCGTGAGTTTTAGGGTTAGGATTTGAGAGAAGTTTAGTGTTATAGTGTGCTCTCTTATTCTTCAGTGGAGTGGCTGTAAAACCTTTATTCTCAAGTAGCAATATATCGATCTTTATTCATCTTCTATGAATTCATCTTCTTTTGATTGATTTGCTCCTGATTTGGTTGGTTTTTGCTCTTCTCTCTTCTTCTTAATCTTGTTGTACTAAGAACGTATAAGAGATAGAGATAACCTTTGAAAATCGATCTTCACCTATCTAGATACTTGGTTGGCAAATTTACGAAGAAACCCGGTTTTTGATCTTTTTGGCATCTTCGAGCGATTTCTTGATACAACTATTTTTTCTTGATTTTTTTAGTGTTCTTACTTGTTGTGATATATGAGAACACATTTAGAGCTATCTTAGCTATCATCTACTCACGAGTAAGTCATATTTACAGTTTTTTATTTTTGCTCTATTTTAGTACAACATTCTTTCAAATAAAAAATGTTAGAACTTTGTCAACAATTTTCTTGTTTGTTGATTGAAATAGATTCCTAACACCCTAGTGAAGGTGCATACCAAATTTCAAGTGATTTTGAGTTTTGGTTGAGAGATAGCTCAATTTTATGTTTTAACCCGGTTTTGATACAACAAAGCTACACGACCTAAAATGTCCTAATTTTAAGTTTTTTTTCAAGATTTTTAGTTGAGATAAGTTCTTAAGGTCATGATCTAGACTTGGTTTAAATTTGAAGTCTTTTAGATCTATGAATAAAAATTCTCATAGATTTTTGGATTCGAATTTGCGGTGTTTTCATTGTTTATAGGATGAGATTGATATAGCATCGAGATTTTTCAGAATTTTGGGTTCTTGATCTTCGTAGTTTTTTATAGCTATTGGAGTGAAGAATTAGTGAGTATTTGATGGAAATTTTTAAGGCACCGGTCTTGCAATTTCAATTACTCACCGATCTCTGATTAGCAGGCAATACAAGGAGAAGAAAGAAACGCCTTACTCGAACCGAGAGCAAACTATCATCACGGGGAAAAAAAGACGAGCAGGGTGTTCTTCACATGGGAAACAAGGGCGGCCGTGGCTCCATGGTTGGTTGACTGTTCGTGGCGCTTCCGACGCTTTTTGCATGGTGGAGAAACGACGATGGATAGACTCTAACTCAACGACGATGGATTTGACACGGCAGGTTTTGGGAATCTGGACAGCGTTTTCTCGCCGACGGCCGCTCACATCACATGAACGGTGACATGGGCGCACCGCGCGTGGGCTGGGCCGTCACGGAGCTTGCAGAGGTTCTGTCCGTGGGCCGACGTCCAAGTCTCCACGCGTGCGGCGCCAATTTTGACCTCCGACCGACCGACCTCCGCTTCCCCAATCGAACGGCCCGTTTCCTTCCACGAAAACATCGCCGCTCTCTTCCGCTTCGTCTCGGCGAGAGGGGGGGTGTAAAAGAGACACGTGATTAGTTTATTCTGGTTAAGCAGGAAGCTTCGAGAGACCCACGTACGCATGGCAACGCACCCATATTGCAATTCGCTTCCCCAATTCCTCTTGCGCCCACGGTTTTTTCTTCTCTGCCCTCGTCAGATCCGCTCTTTTGCTCAAGGTACGGTAAATCCGTAAGCGGCTTGGATCCCCAATTGTTTCTTCGATCCGGCTGCTTGCTCCCTCCCGGTGGTCTCGTCGATCGCTCTCTAAAGGCGAATCCGCTTTCCTCGTTGGTTTTTCGCTTGCAGCTGCAGGCGGTGCCTGAATCCGAATCCATGGCGGCGGCGCTCGCGGTGACGGACGAGCTGGCGTTGCCGCTTCGCGCGGTGGGGGATCTGGCCGCCGCCGCCGAGGTCTCGCGGGAGGAGGTCGTGGTCATCACGCAGTGCGCGTCGCTTGGTGAGCTTCTTGCCCCTTTTCCTGCTACGCGATGAATGCTCTGAGTTCGCGTATGGCTGTAGAAACGGATCGAATGTTACTGCCAGTCTGTTTCGAATATTGAACCGTCTGGTAGGATTAGGATCGTGTTGCACGGGCTGCGTGTTTAGAACCAAATTCGAGGTAATAACTTTTCTTGAGCGGCAATTTAGAATCAAATTTGGAATTGGCCCTTGTTTGTTAGCATCTTTCGCGTTGCTGGTTCTGATTTGGACGTGTAATCCAACTTCCCAACAGTTCAATCCAAGGGCACTCCCCGAGAAACTTGTTTGGAGTCGACCCCTGCTTTCTAGTTTCTGACTTGATGGTTATGTACTTATGCCTCATTTGCTAATTACTAAGTTTATAGATTCAGAAGTGCTAATCAACGTATCCATCCATCACATGTAAAAATACATCCAAAGCACATACTACCAGTTGATAAAAGGAAAAAGTGGTCGCTATTCTCACATTAATCATGAGAAAAAAGATAACATAATGTAGTGGTAATACACGCTATGTAATTTTAGCCAACATCTATCATATGGACAGACGATCCAATGGCTACTATACTTAAAAGTTTGGGACCTTGTGTTCAGTTTTGATTTCTGTTATGCTTCAAAATGGCATATCCTTCTATAAGCTTTGGTTTGTCATAAACCTGTTTTAAAACTTTGTTGTCGACATGGGTCAGGCGGGAAGTTGCCTTTTGATGATGCATCAGTTGGTGCTGTTCTTTCTGTCATTAAAAAAGTGGAAAGCTTGGGGGATCAATTGATTGCTGAAATTAGCCGGGTGCTGAAGGCTGGGGGAATAGTAGTGGTGCAGAGCTTCACACCTTCCTCCAACCAGAAGGTAACTTATTTGAATTGGTTTTGCGCACAGCCTTTATTTTGTAATGTTAATTACCCTAATTTTCTAATTTTCTCTGCATTAGCCAAACAACTATATCGAGCGCAAGCTACTGATGGGAGGTTTTGTTGAAGTGCAAGCTTCTGCCACAATTTCCCAGGATGGTGTGCAGTCTGTTACTGTGAGTGATCTAGTGTCACATGGTGTTAATGCTGCTGTACAGGCTTTTTTTTTTCTAGTGCTAACTTGAATCACTTGCAGATTAAGGCAAAGAAGGCCTCTTGGAGCATGGGTTCTTCTTTCCCCCTTAAGAAAACCACAAAGGCTCTTCCAAAGATTCAAATTGATGATGACACCGAACTAATCGATGAAGACAGCCTCTTGACTGAGGAAGACTTGAAGAAACCACAGCTTCCAGTTGGTATAGTCGCAAAACCCGTCGACTTTGTTCAATTTTTGTACAGATGTTTAGTTTAGGTTTAGATCCTAAAAGGTTCACTGTTGTTTCACCAGTTGGGAATTGTGAAGTGGGAGCCACTAGGAAGGCATGCAAGAACTGTTCTTGTGGTAGGGCTGAGGCTGAGGAGAAGGTGGAGAAGCTAGAGCTCACTGCAGAACAGATTAGTAACCCTCAGTCAGCTTGTGGTAGTGTAAGTAAAATTATTGCTTGTAGACATACAATGCCACTGGTTATTTCTTGTGAAAATTCGTAGTTGTTGCATGCATTCGCACGAGTCATTGATGGTGTCTTATGTTATTTTCTTTGAAATGATAATTGCAGTGTGGGTTGGGCGATGCGTTTCGATGTGGTACCTGCCCATACAGAGGCCTCCCAGCATTCAAGCTGGGGGAGAAGGTAATCATTTATCTTTTTATTCTAGATTGATGAGAAGAGGTTCATGATATGGGTTTAGTTAGTTTTGATGCAATATACTGACTCTTGTTTCTTGATTGGCAGGTATCCTTGTCTGACAACTTCCTTTCGGCTGACATATGAGAACAGCGGCAGCAGCACCAGATAGGAAATGCCTTCTTTAATTTGTTCGTTGTTAAAAACCTACGTTGTTCGTGAAGTGTGAGTGATGGTTACAGCAAAACAACTGCATTTGAAGTAGTTAGCTTATCGTGCTCTTGCAGCTTCCAGGTTCAAGTGCGACATGTCTGTGCGTCTCTATTTGGGAGTACTCGTTGAAAAAATATGTTGCAAAAGATGTTTTCTATCGCTTCCTTTTAAGCTGCACATGTATGTATGCTGTTGTCGTTTAGATCTTACAAGGCGCAGGGGGGAAGCAGTAGAAGAAAGATACGATCAGAAGTTAACACTCATGTCCAGGAACGTAGTGCCATCCCCGGATAGGGAACCCCTGTAAACGAGATTTTTTTACGAATAATCTTTCTTATTTAAAATAATAAGAATATATCCACATCTATATTTTTTTACATAAGTAGACGTCAATCGTCCAACGGTTAGACGATTGGAGTCTATCGTTCAATGATCAAGCAACACGTAAAAAAACGCTCTCTAAAAAATAGCTACCACTAACTATTTTTTAGTTGCATCGTAATCCCGGTATGACCGCCACTATGGCCGCCGGTTACACCGGCGGCTGATTAGACCCTCGACCGGAGCTTCTATGTCGGTTTGATCGGTGTCTAGCTGGTCTGATCACCAGCCCTAGGCTGGTCAGACCGCTGTCTAGCAAAGATGACTAAGAGATAAAACGCAAATTTTCACAAATACAGATTTTAACTTGATATGATTAATTATTGTTCAACATAGATGAATCATTCTTCCAATCCACAAACTAAACAAGCCCATGGTCCATTAAAAATCCATAAAGCCCAACTCTAAATTCATCCACCGTGGATTGGCACAACAAAGGAAGACATTTGAAAGGCTCAAATCGCAGTCCAGCACGGTCTAATTGATAGCCCAAACAGCCTGCTTGCACATTCAGGCGGGAAAAATTGTCGCCATCGCAATCCAATTCCAATTTCTAAGTTTCCAACCCATGCATGCAATGGATTTTTTTGGAATTGCTAACCAGTTTTTTTTTGATTGAGCATTTGAATTTGTCACCATAGGATTTGTCTTGAGATTCATGTTCCACCTTCCTCTCTGGCTCTAGTTGGCTCCGACGGTGGCTCCTGTAAGCTAGGGTTAGGGTTTGAGTTAGGTTCATCGGAGCCTCTCAGGTTCATCGGTGGCAAACCGACGGTGGGGCGGCGAGGCGGTAATGGCACCACCTCGGTCGCGGACTGGAAGAGGACGGTGGAAGTCAATGGGCACGATAAGGATGAGTGGTTAGGTGGTGGCAGTAGCCACCGGAGATAAAGAAGGAGGGCGACGCAAGAGGATTTCGCTAGAGAGGAAGAAGGTGGGGGTGTGGGGTGGCTCACTGGAGATAAGGAGAAGGGTGGCATAGGAGGGAGGGAGGCGGGAGCGACGATGACAGATTTAGAGGGAGGGGCGGGAAGGGGTGGTAGACTGTTGATGGTAAGCGGTGGCGGGGGGCGACGATGACGAATCAAGTGATCGAGTTAGGTTTTGTGGTCGACGATTGAACGGCGGTAGCTTTGGCGATTGGGGTGCTGCCGGAGCAGGTGGGGGTGGCGGCGGGAGGCAGCGGCGGAGTGGATGTCAGCGGATATCGTCAGCGTCGGAGGTGGCACCGGCGAGGCGGTTGGGCAGCAAAGCGCAGGGCGGTGGCGCATGGAGGAGGAAGAGATGGCGCAGTGCGGGGTTAGGGAGAAGGATCGAGACGGCGCAGGTGGACACCAGCAAGGCCACCATTGTCTGAGGGGCGGTTAGGCAGCAAGGGGTGGTGCCCTAGCGGCTAGGGTTGGGAAGGGGAGGGGTGGGTTATAAAGGATCGAGTGGGAGTGATTTCATCTATTAGATCCAGATATGAAGGTTCAAAAGTTGAATACTATTTAACACCAAAATACTCAAATACTTTCTAAGACACCACTTTTTTTTGAGAGGGCATGCAATGGAGTTGTGCAATCATGCAACGATCCACGGAGCCTGTAAGCAAAAATTGCATTGAAATCGATGGATAGGCGCGTGCGGTCGTACGTACGTACCACTGAACGCGATGCCGGAGCAGGCGGCGACGCACGTCTGGACTACGGTGTTTTCCTGGCGGGTGAAGGGGCAGACGCGGGCGATACCGGCCTTGTCGAGCAGCTTGATCCACGACGTGAGGAGGAAGAAGCCGAGGAGGCCCGCGGAGACATTGAGCGATGGGATGATCGACTTAGTGAGGTTGAGCTTCATGACGATGACGCTGAACATGGAGCGCCCCTAGGAGCGCGCTCACCGCCAGTGCCCGCGCCCTCACTTTCACTTGCCTTCTCCTCTTGCTCATCGACCCTCCTTGCCATGGCCGCGCGCTCGCGGGTGGTTCGATCGTGGCGGTTCTTTCCGACCGTTCTCCATCTCCCGTGCCGTGGTCACGTCCTCCCTCGTCCTCCCGTGGAGATAGCACGCCGTTAAAATTGGCAAGTTAACATGACCAAACTTGATCCAATGGAGCAAGCAAGCCACCGAACATGCATGTATCAGGGACGCAGCGCACACGATAACTAACATAATTATTTTCTTGTACACACGCGCACATATGCCTGCATGATTAATTACGGCAAACTTCATCTTTAGGAGGAAGCCTCACGAGAGGTCCTCCTCATCCACCGTTAATCAGGTCAGATCAACGGTGGATGAGAGGGATCGCAGGGTGAGAACCTAGCTCCCCATGGACTAGTTTTCCATTAATTTCACACACGAGGAGCGCAGGCGCGTGGGAGGCGGCGCACGCACGGCTAGTCAAGGGCACTTGAGAAGGCCGCCGTGGGTGGTGATGGCGGCGTAGCAGGGGCACATGTCATGGTTGCCGGCGGTGCCCCGCGGCACGCAGTTGCAGCGGGCGCAGCACGACCCGCACGCCCTCTTGCACAGGTTGGCCCTCGAAGCACGCGCGCACCTCGCCGCGCACGCGCTCCCGCAGTCTGACCATTTGGTAAACCAGACAGGTTAGATTAAGAGCAGGTAATTAATTCTGGAAAAGATAACCAAGTGTAGAAAGGAAAGGTACTGTAAAGCAATCCAGCGTAGCTAGTGTTCATCCCTTCTATTTGTTGTTTCGCAACAACAAAAAAAAAGGTTGAGGGAAAGAGGACTTGCCGATGGAAGCCATGGGCGAAGGTGCACCGTTCCAGACCAGCACCTGCACGTCGGCAGCAACGCTCAGAGCACAGCGCTCCTACGTACGTAGCAGATACATATATAGATGGGTCGCGCCTACCTGGTTGGGATCGACGGCGGTGTTGGTCTCAGCAGCAACACATAGAACAAGCAGGAGAAGAAGAGCACAAGCAAGAAGGACCCGGGACGAAGAAGCCGCCATGACAAAAGCTTGCGCACCACCACGCTCAAGCCTACAGGTACAAACTGGAAACTGCATAGCGATGCTTGAACTAAATCATCACTATAGGCTTGACTGGACCTTGGCGAGTGATGAGGTGTAGAAGAAACTAAAAAGAGAGAGAGAGAGAGAGAGAGAGAGAGAGAGAAGCTAGAGTGATGCGATGGTTCCAGACGTCATCGCTGGCTACTAGCTGTGGCCGGAAGCGTAGTTGAAGTGCAAGTGCGCAAGGCGCACAGCCGTTCTTGCGGCTTGTGAGATAGATGCCGGCCTGGAGTCAGCGAAAAGTGTTTTGGACGTGCAGCTGCAACGAGGATACGTTCAAATGGCTGTAGCTTTGTCTTGGCCGCATCTGGCCGCGCGCGACGCGAGTGCATTACAGGGATCGTCCAATTCATTGGAGTAGCAAACAGGTGCCATGTTGATGGTAGTAATATCTGGCACATTGTGACAACCGGAGATCATCGAGGACACAGCTCAGACCACATTTTTGTTGGGTTAATCTTGTTATTTGTGTGTTATACTCGTGTGTGTGCACGTGAGTACTCTATATCTGCGGTCGATACGACCAGTCGTTCTATTGTCGTTACGATCAGTACTAAAACTACACCGAGTATTGTAGATCCGAGTACTCCGTGGTCGATAGTCGATAGTCGTGGTCGATAGTCGATGGTCGTGGTCGATAGTCGACGGTCGTGGTTGATAGTCAATGGTCGTGGTCGATAGTCGATAGTTGACGATCGTGGTTGATAGTCGATGGTCGTAGTCGATAGTCGTGGTCGATAGTCGATGGTCGTGGTCGATAGTCGACGGTCGTGGTTGATAGTCAATGGTCGTGGTCGATAGTCGATAGTTGACGATCGTGGTTGATAGTCGATGGTCGTAGTCGATAGTCGTAGTCGAGAGTCGATGGTCGGTAGTCGTCAGTGCATACTCAGAGGAGTACTGTGGGCGTTATACTCGGAGGAGTATTGTGGAAGTCATACTCGGAGGACCACGTTGTGTGTGGTCGTAACGACCAGAATAGTAGTCGTTGGCGTCGCGGTCGTAGCACCTGTGTGTCAATGGTCGAAGCTGCAGTGCAGTGGTCCAAGTCAAGCCGAGGATGAAGCAGTGGTCGTGCAGCGATCACTATAGCAGGTATCAGCACAGGTGATCGTGGATGACGCAGGCCACACCTTGATCGGTGAACTACCCAGTATGGGCAAGCGGCTGGACACTGTAGCAGTCGTGGGCGGTTGAGCGAAGCGGCATGGGCAGGCGATGGCCACTATAGTAGTCGTGGACGGCTGAGCGAAGCGGTAGCGATTAGAGTCTTAGTGAGTGAGTGACTGGTTGTGTCTATATATACTCTGTAAGTCGTTGAGAGTTTTGAGCAAGTGTATAATAGTGAAAAACATAGTAGAAAAGGTGCGTCAGTTTGCATCGCATAATCATGCCTCCGTTCGTTGTGTTCAATCCTGTTATCTGCTCCACATTGTCATTCCCATCTCCGGCAAGTCATCTACGACTGTGTATTAGAGTCCGTAGCCAAAGCGTGCGTTTGAGAGAGTCAGAGCCAACCTCGGGTGAGCAGTCGTAAATGACTTACGACCGCTGATGCCGAACGAGTTATGACCACTGAGTGAAGTGTTCCGAGTGGTTGTGTCCTCGGAGTTGTAAGCTATAGTGGACCAGTTGTAACTACAGTAAACTGGTCGTAGCTATAACGAACCGATAGTAGCTACAATGAACCGGCCTTAAGATACAGTGAACTGGTCGGTAGTCGGAGCTACAGTAACTTGTTGGTAGTCGGAGCTACAGTAGCTGGTCGGTAGTTGAAGCAATAGTAATTGATCGGTACTCGTAAGCTACAGTATTCGGTCGATGCTCGGGAGACCTGTGTAGTCGAAGACCGATAGTACTGGCTCTGTGTGAGCAGTACGACCGGAGTTGCATCGAGGTGGTCGAGAAGCCATGGTCTAAGTGTTGTGGTCGAAGAGTCGTGGTCGAGACGCCGTGGTCGAAGAGCCGTGGTCGAGACACCATGGTCGTGGCTGAGCATTCGAGCAATGGCTGAGTCAATGAGTTGGACGAGTCTTATACGTAGTGTGCGGTGTGCGCGAGTCGTAGGGATCGTGGCTGGTAAAATCAGACCACATGGAGTAGTGTGGCTGTAGTAGGTGAGTGGCCTGCATGCGCGGTCCGGTTATATCTATTTAAGCTGTGTAATCTGTTGAGCAATTTGAGAAGTGAGTGAATAACAAAGAAAGAAGAAAAATCATGTATTACCACAAAAGAAGTCTATCATATGTTTACTTATTCTCCACTTGTGTGCATTTATTCCCTTGACTGGGCCAACACAACGACACACCGAAATGCATCTCGTACATGGATGACACGTTCACCAAGAGCATCGACACCTATGTGAGCTAACAAAGACATAAAAGTACAGCTAGCTCAAACTCAATGAAACCGGAAGGAGATGAAAGGCATACAAGTAGGGGTGAAACGGATCAAATACGATCGAATAGTATTAAATACGAATACGAATACGAATTCGAATATTTTCAAATACGAATACGAATATTCTCGAATACGAATACGGATATTTTTGAATACGGATTTTCTCGGATACGAATATCGGATAAAACGGATTCCTAGCGATTTTGCCGATTTTCACCGGTTTTTTGACCGGTTACCGGTTTTAAACCACCTAAATTCAAATTTTGAATCACAAAATTTGTACAAATTTTTCATGGGTTCTAAAAACGGATCGAATACGAATCAAATAGTCTTGAATACGGATACGGATACGAATATTCTCGAATACGAATACGAATGCGAATACTCTCAAATACGGATACGAATAATCTCGAATACGAATACGAATATTTTCGAATACGAATTTTTACTTACCATATTCGTGTTTTCTCGGATACGAATATCGAATAAAACGAATTATCTGTTACCGTTTTCCACCCCTACATACAAGTACAATATTGTGTCTTTTTCCTCATTTTCGTCCAATCAGCCAAAGAATCAATGTGAGAATTCAGTTTCTATAGTGATCTTTCAAAAAAAAAGGGTCAATTTATATAGTAGAATAGCAACCATGTCAAAGAAGCCACAGCGAATTTCTTACGGTAATTGTTATGGTACACAGACATCAACCTCTTTCTTGATCCAATGCCTAGGTTCACTTCACAAACGCACAAATTCTCTTCTTGATCCAATGCGAGATAGAACGAGCGGGTGGGATGCGTGATAGCAGAGTGAGGAAACTGTTTTGAAAATTTATGTATTTGTATTGCATTTTGACTGATCTAAACATAGCCAAAAAGCTTCGGCCGGAGGATACTGAGTAAAAATTCCTATTTTTATCTGTTTACATCGCGATTTACCACATGATGAAAACTTATGATATCAGAAAAATTTTCCCCGGAATCGATAAGGATGCTAGCATAGCATCATGCTACAGATAGAGAATCTTGCAGACTCGCTGATCTCAAGAAGATGCGTGCCACAGAGCAAGCAAAGCACAATGCCCAAGCGAAGCAAGACGACGACCCTACATCTTGCTGCTGCTGCCCCTGCGAGTGGGCCCCATCTCCTTGGCGAGGTTGCGGAGCAAGTACTTCTGGATCTTGCCGGTGGAGGTCTTGGGCAGCTCGGCGCGGAAGACGACGGTCTTGGGCACCATGTAGTGCGGCATGCGCTCCCGGCTCCACGCGATGAACTCGGCCGCGGTCACCGCGCCTGCCGCTCCCTCTTTGAGGCTCACGAACGCGCACGGCGTCTCCCCCCAGAACTCGTCCGGCCGCGCCACCACCGCCGCCTCGTTCACCGCCGGGTGCCCGTACAGCACCGACTCCACCTCCACGCTGCTGATGTTCTCCCCGCCGCTGATGATCACGTCCTTGGAACGGTCGCGGATCTCCAGGTAGCCATCCGGGTGCATCACCCCGACGTCCCCCGTGTAGAACCACCCGTTGTCTCGTATCGCCGCCTTGGTCGCCTTGTCGTCGTCCAGGTACCCCAGCATGACGCACCCGCCGCGAAGCACAATCTCGCCCATCGTGGAGCCGTCGCGGGGAACGCTGCGGCCGGTCTCGCCATCGACGATGTCCACCTCGGCCATGCCCGGCGTGCGCACGCCCTGCCGCGCCTTGAGCCGTGCGCGCTCGGAAGCGGGGAGCTTGTCCCACTCCCCCTTCCACGCGCACGACACCACCAGCCCCGCCGTCTCAGTCAGCCCGTACCCGTGGCTGACCTCAAAGCCGATGGCCTCCGTGCGATGCAGCACGGCGGCCGGCGGCGGTGCGCCCGCCGTGAGGATTCGCACCTTCCCGGGGAGCGGCTTCCGCACGCTCTCGGGAGCGTTGGCCAGCATGTTGAGCACGACGGGCGCGCCGCAGAGGTGGGTGACCCCACGGAGCGCGATGGTGGCGTAGACCTCGCCGGCGTCGACGCGGCGGAGGCAGACGTTGGTGCCGCCCACAACGGCCATCCCCCAGGGGAAGCTCCACCCGTTGGCGTGGAACATGGGCAGCGTCCACAGGTATGTCGGCCTCAGCGGCATCGCCCAGTCCACGAGCGAGTCAACGGTGATCAAGAAGATCCCGCGGTGGCAGTGCACCACCCCCTTCGGCGCCGACGTCGTGCCGGAGGTGTAGTTCAGTATCATCGGGTCCCAGTCACTCGCCGGCCGGACCCACGCGAACTCCGGGTCGCCCTTCTCTAGAAACCTCTCGTATGTCAAAGTCGTGGCAGGGGCGGGAGGGAACTCCTTTTCGTGGGGGTCCTCGACGAGGATGACGCGCGGGGCAGGGTGTCCCGGCGGGAGGAGCCGGAGCGCGTCGAGGAGGATGGGGAGCAACGCCGGGTCTGCGAAGACGAGCTTGGAACCGGAGTGGCGGAGCAGGACGGCGACCGTGCGCGCGTCCAGGCGCGTGTTGATGCTGTTCAGCACGGCGCCGCTCATCGGCACGCCGAATTGCATCTCGTACATGGCCGGCACGTTCGGCAAGAGCACGGACACCTGTTTCGATTCGGGCGATCACCAATTCTCTTTAATTTCACGCATGCGAAGAGGACATACATATACGAGAGGCGTTGCAGGAATTAATTGACCGAGGAAGGAATGGTGTCTGCTTACGATATCGCGGCGAGAGATGCCGAGGGAGACGAGGGCGGAGGCGAGGCGGAGGCAGCGGCGGAAGGTCTGGGCCCAGGTGAACACGGTGTCGTGGTAAACGACGGAGGGGCAGTCGCCGAACACGGTGGCCGCGCGCTCCAGAAAGCCCAGCGGCGTGAGCGGGCACGAGTTGGCCGGGTTTGCGCCGAGCTTGTCCATGGCCGTCGCGTCGCCGGAGCACAGCGATGACCTCTTCGTGGTGGTTGCGGGGGACAGAGGCACGGAGCAAGTGGTGTGGTGTACTGGTGTGTATAGGAAATGGAAGCCATGTGTTATACTGTTGCTCTGTACTGCAAAACCGGCTGCTCGATTGGAAATCGACGGCCACGATCAAATGCCAACGCAGGTGCAATCTGAATCTAGAGACTTTTTAATCCAATAGATGCTAATTCACGGCGCAACAGAAAAATGAGATGCCATTTTTTTGTATGTCTAGTATCATTCGAATTTTTTTTTAACAATCATCTAGATTTGAGACCGTTGAATTAGAAATCCAATGTCTCTTTTTTTTGAGGAGAAAAAGATTTTTTGAAGGGGTGGAGAAGAATTCATGGCCGTTGAATTTCTAATCAAATGATCACAAATCTAGATAATAGTTAGAAAAAATATTTAGATACTGTTTATCAACACTTTTTTTTGTCTCGTCTCTGAATTTTCTGAGGCCCGGCTCGGTCAAAGCACATGCAGGTCGCTACAGGATAACAGGAGCTGATCAGATGACTGATAGTTTACTACTAGCACTTCCCTTCCTTTGGTGTCTGACACGTTAGGAGGTCTGTACGGTCATTTTTCTGCACACTGGATGTTGACGTCTCAACATTATCTGCTAAATGTCAATGTTTACCTTCTTTATATGCAAGGGGGACCCCATGTTTCCATTTGTCCAATGCAACGGTTTTTACCTTCGTTTCTCACCTTATCCTGTGGCTATATACACAGATAGAAAGATGGATAGATGATACAGATCAGCAGGACGAATGCGTGCGGCATCTTGTGCTATTAGCTTGGCGAGATCTGATACCACGGATCACCCGTATCGATCTCCCATGCTGCGCTGTAGGTGGTGTTTGCTTTCAGAGTTCCGTGTAGCAAGTCACTAAGTAAACAGTAGTGTTAGACCGGGTGACTAGATCTAGATTTTTTTATGATAAATAATTGACAATATAGATAATAAATAATTGATAACATTGGTTGTGATATTACTTGTGGTGTGTTGTGTGTGTGCGTGGACTGATATTGGTTAAGTTGTAGAGAACTTGTGCCGGGAAAACGTTCTTTGGTCTTTGCATGTGCAGGTTGGGCGTGGAGACGGTCATGGTCGATGACGAGGAGGACCGGGACTAGGAGAGGGAAATATAAGGTCTAGACGGTCGAGGATGTCACGAGATGGTCGGGCTCACGTTGGAGCACATGATATGATGCGTGGAAAAGTTACGGGAGGTGCGGACCTGTAGACTTCGACACGTTATGAGTTGAAAAGTTAGAATTTTAGAAAACACGTGCTAGAGAGGCTTTCGGGTCCCTTATTTGTTGGAATTGGATTAGAACTCGTGGGCTTATGATAAGCCCAGATTTTGGGCCCTAAATTATAAATAGAGATAGGGTTGGAGGCTAACCCCTGACTTTTGGAGATACTAATTTCGTGCTAGGGTTTAAGGATACCAGGAGAGCACTTTGTAGCCACCATGATTCAGAAATAAACAACGGATTTATTCCGAAAAATTTTTGTTGGCGGCACGTGTGGTCGAATTTGTCCCGAGACTGTTCTCGTGCGTCTCGCCGAATTCGTTGGTTCATCTTTGTCTCGATCTGCGTTTTGTATCAGCCCTGAAATCTTCACGAACAACAGATCACACGCATCCAAACATAAAAGCGAAAAGATGTCACAATGTTCTTCTCAGTTCAACTTCAGACACCCACACAGAAAAAGGGGGATCCATAAAGGAAAAAGAATGATGCGAGCTCATGCTGTTTCAAGCAAGAAACGAGTGTATATTTCGAAGCAGTATGATCAAAATTCACGATACTGCTTAGAGGATAATTCGCCCGTTTACTGCAAGTAGCATGGAAGCACACCTGGATCAAGAAAACAAAACTTCTGTAGGCAGTTTGTGTCCTTCACATTCTCAGGCCGTCTTGTAGTTGGCGACGGAGATCTTGGCCGCGGAGCCGCCCTGGATGTAGACGATGGTGAGCTGCTCGCCGGCTTCGAGCCTCGCGAGCCACGAGGGGAGCTCGTACATGTCCTTCTCCTGCGTGCCGGAGACGCCGTAGATAGGGCCGGACAGCTCCTTGATGTGCAGCTTCAGGTACGTGATGGGATGCCCGCACGTGTTCTTGGCCGTAACGACGTGCCGGTAGTAGTCCACGCCGTCATGAAGTTGATTATACATTTTCCTATATACATAGTTGACTGTACATAAATCAGATTTGTTCCAATTCCATTTAGGATCCCATTGCAAGATTAGATGCTAATGCATATAAAAATGGAAGGTTTGGGATTTGGGGGATTGTGTAGGTCCTATTCTGGTGTCAGCAACAAATTGTGTCGCCTCTGAGCCTGATCCATATGCTTAATTACTCCAGTTAGTTAGTTTGAAGGATTGTTATATGGCGATGATTACTTATTGGCCGACCTGATGCGAATGATTATCCAGTGCCATCGATCTGAACGTCCAAGGTCACACCGTACATAGGCAGAAGATGTGGGACCACCGTAGGTAGTCACATGGATTCCCCCATGAAGTTACACTAGATGATTGCATGACAGGAATAAAATATGAATTGCTTCTCGGCTCCAAAAAGAAGTACCCTAGTTCGAGTGAAGCAGATAGATCATGGGCGTTGGTCAAGCGGGGTTAGCCTGTTGCAGGTGCAGGAGATGCTTGGCATCGTTTTCCTTTGCGGCTCAGACGATTTGTGCACCGTCAAATTCTCTCCCATTTTTGTTTCAACCGTCATATTTTCGACCAAATAATCAAGTAGAACCATCTGAACGACATGTATGGACATTTTTTTTTTGGAGAGCATCGAGGCACTTCCGAGCGTACGTATATAGCCATTGTCTACTCGAGCCACGCGGAGACCGACTGACCACAACACTTGCAGAATTGCTTAAGCAATCAAATCGCCTCAATTTCTTTTCTTCTGTAAGCATCAAAACATTGCAAAATCTTCAAATTAGTTGCATTCCGGAATGTAATCTTGTCATTCTCAATTGAAGCTCATCTTAAACCAAACGTAAAAGCGAAAAGATGTCACAATGTTCTTCTCAGTTCAACTTCAGACACCCACACAGAAAAAAAGGAGGGGGGGATCCATAAAGGAAAAAAGAATGATGCGAGCTCATGCTGTTTCAAGCAAGAAACGAGTGTATATTTCGAAGCAGTATGATCAAAATTCACGATACTGCTTAGAGGATAATTCGCCCGTTTACTGCAAGTAGCATGGAAGCACACCTGGATCAAGAAAACAAAACTTCTGTAGGCAGTTTGTGTCCTTCACATTCTCAGGCCGTCTTGTAGTTGGCGACGGAGATCTTGGCCGCGGCGCCGCCCTGGATGTAGACGATGGTGAGCTGCTCGCCGGCTTCGAGCCTCGCGAGCCACGAGGGGAGCTCGTACATGTCCTTCTCCTGCGTGCCGGAGACGCCGTAGATAGGGCCGGACAGCTCCTTGATGTGCAGCTTCAGGTACGTGATGGGATGCCCGCACGTGTTCTTGGCCGTAACGACGTGCCGGTAGTAGTCCACGCCGTCGGTGTTCCACGAGTTGCTCACCGTGTGCACCAGCTCCAATGGAGAGCCGCCTGGCATTGAAGAGACAGGGTACATACGATCGATCAGCTCTACACTGTTCTAGAATCAACCTGAGATGGGGAGCGATGTTGCTTTTTTATTGCATTGGTGCTAGCTTAATTACCCTTTGACGGCGAGGAGCCATGTGGCGGCGCGTAAGCCGGGCTGTTGTCTGCAATTAGTTACGACGATACACAGTTCATCGTTCAGTGACAAATTATAAGCGGTGTCACTAATTAATGCATTTCTGAATTCTGAATGTGGATGATCCTGCATGGTACGTACCGGAGGCGTCGGTTGGTTCGGCGGCGAGGCGGGCGAAGACGCCGCAGATGGGCGCGTTGCCGGCGAGGGTGGGCTCGGCGTGCTGGTAGTTGCAGCGGTCGTCGACGAAGCCGTCGTTGCCGTCGGGGCCGCCGACGAGGGCGCCGTGGAGGATGTTGGGGTCGGCGCCCTTGTTGTTGTAGTACTTGTCGAAGCCGTCCATGCAGCCGACCGTGGAGCTCATGACGTAGATGGACGGGATGGACGCGCCGCGGTGGTGCGCGTGTGTCGGGAAGATGCTGCCGTAGCCCACCATGTAGCTCATCGCCTTGGGGTTCTTGCCCAGGATGTAATCCACCTGGGACTTGGCGAAGCTGAGGATCTCGGACGGCTTGACCTCGCCGTCGGGGCACTTGAGGGTGCCCAGCGACGCGGCGAGGTAGTCGGCGTAGACGGTGAGGAGGAAGGTGGACGAGCTCACGTACTGCATGTTGTTCCAGTCGTCCACGTACAGGAGACCGCCTACAGTAACAACATCAGGTCGACATGAATGATCGATCAATTCAAACAAGTGAACCGAGGCCCAATCTTTTGCTTGAATGCCGCACCAGGTGTCATCTTGATGTTGTGGCCGTTGTTCTTCTGGAGGCAGGCGCAGAGGAAGAACTCGGCCTTGGCCTGGTACTGCCTCAGCGTGTCCGCGTAGCCGGCGCTGCCGCCCTCGAAGAGCACCTGCCGTTCCATGGCGGCAACGGATTGAGCATATATATATACTGTGTGTTGTGTGGAGTGATCGATCGACGCAGTTAAGCCAGTGGTGCGCGAGTTGCCTGTACCTTGGAGAGGAGGACCTGGAGGCCGGCGTACTTGTTGTCCCAGGAGAAATCGAGGACGGCCCAGCCGGTTCCGCCGAAAGCCTCCGCGTTCTGGGAGACGTAGTGGAGGTAGTTCTGGTCGCCGGTCGCCTCGTACAGCCACGCCGCCGCCCACAACAGCTCGTCCTAAAAACCAATTGGACGTGTCGATCAGTTGCTTAATTTGTATTGAGCAAGCAGGTTACTCGCACACATGATCACACTAGATCACTGTTTCAGTTAGTTAGTTGCATAGTCTTTGGGAATTTTTCACCTGGTAGCCAGAACCGGAAGGATAGAACTTCTTGGCGCTCTGCAGGGAGTCATCGTATCTGCCTCTGAACGTGTCGGCAAACGTGAAGAGCTGAAAAGCGCGCACACGAAGAAAAGACATGTCGGTGGAATGTTCGCAACTCCAAACTGCTGCATCGATGTGTGTACCGTACCTGCTTGGCGTGCAGGAGGAGAAGGTCGGCGTACATGGAGTCGTAAGGCCTGAACGCCTTGGCAGCGGCGGCGAGCGCGGCCGCCGTCTCGCCGGCGACCTCCGATCCCGGGTGGTTGGTGTCGATCTTGAAGGCCGTCCTCGGCGTCGTCATGTCCTCGGCGCGCTCCCAGCACAGGTGGTCACTGTCCCCATCACCCACCTTCGAAGTTGCAAAGCTGCACGTATCTGAGCTACTACAAAACTGAAAATTGAGCTGTAAGCTAGGAGGATTTAGCGAACCTGGACCCAAAGGGCGTTGGGCTCGGTGTGTGCCTTGACGAAGTAGTTGGTGCCCCAGCGGATGGCGTCGAGGGCGCTGTTGAGGTTGTCGGCGGCGATCATCTCCTTCTCGAACTCCAGCACCCCCCACGACAGCATCGTCACCGCGTACGCCATCGGGAACCCAAACTTCACGTGGTCGCCGGAGTCGTAGTACCCGCCCACCAGATCCACCTGTGCCAATGCGACAAATGCTCGTAAATATTAACGTATATCGAAATCAATGGTTCTGTTCGCGATGGATCGGGCGTACGTTACGTACCCCCTGGGAGAAGCCGTCCGTGAGGGCGGAGTCGCCGCGCCACTGGACGCGGCGGTCGCTGGGGAGCTTGCCGGACCGCTGCGCCTCGAAGAACTGCAGGCACTTGTCGAACGCGCCGGCGTAGTCGAATGACGACGCCTCCGCCGCGAGGAGGAACGCCGCTGCTAGAAGCAAGATGGCCGACGCCCTGGTGATCAGCCGCGCCATGGCTCGATCTCAGCTAATTAGGCAATGTCGTCGTCGTCGTCGATCGTCCCGGCCCGGCGAGCGGGCTTTATACGAGTCGTGATCGATGTGCATCGAGGAGTGCGCGGCCGGCCGTGACATGGTGCCTGGCACGTAGCTAGGGATGGAGAAGATCGAGCGGAGCCTGCCTGAGTTTGAGCCATGCACGTCTTGGAGCCTAGACACGGGTAGCAGCAATAGAAGATAATGGAATTTACATAGTTCTGTTTTAATGTTTATTAGCTATTGCTATCTATCCTTTGTTAAAGTGAACCAAACACGGCAACAGTAAAGACCTGAGCGAGAAAACCACAACCAATGCAGCTAGAGTTCGACAAAAAACGAAAAAAGAAAATTGATAACCAAGTTAGATACAAAAGACTAATTTTTTTTTCATAGAAGTCTGAATCTATCATCCCGCGCTTAAGGGTGTCTTTAGCTTCCTCTTTTTTTTTTCACAGAAGCTTGAATCTACCAAAGGAAAACTTTGACTTTCAGAGGGATTTTTGCTTTCCAGATCATTTTAAAGTTTTTGCCATGAAGTTGATTATACATTTTCCTATATACAGAGTTGACTGTACATAAATCAGATTTGTTCCAATTCCATTTAGGATCCCATTGCAAGATTAGATGCTAATGCATATAAAAATGGAAGGTTTGGGATTTGGGGGATTGTGTAGGTCCTATTCTGGTGTCAGCAACAAATTGTGTCGCCTCTGAGCCTGATCCATATGCTTAATTACTCCAGTTAGTTAGTTCGAAGGATTGTTATATGGCGATGATTACTTATTGGCCGACCTGATGCGAATGATTATCCAGTGCCATCGATCTGAACGTCCAAGGTCACACCGTACATAGGCAGAAGATGTGGGACCACCGTAGGTAGTCACATGGATTCCCCATGAAGTTACACTAGATGATTGCATGACAGGAATAAAATATGAATTGCTTCTCGGCTCCAAAAAGAAGTACCCTAGTTCGATTGAAGCCGCGAATTAGCAGTTCTGGTGAAGAGAAGAATGTGCGTACAGCTAAACTGCTGCTTGGAACTGTGCACTTAAGAGGAACACACAGTAGTCACGTGGCATCGAGTTCAACTCCTGGTCTGGCTGTCCAAAGATGATTGAGCAAAAATGTACTTCAAGAGGGGTCTTACTATACAAGAAAGAGAGCTGAAGGTTTTGCTTACAGAAGATGATCATGACATTGACCAAGATTCCAGAATCCAGACTACCATCTCCTAGTACGACCTCTCTGGAGTCTGGATTCCGAGTAATTTTGTGTTCAGTCCAAAGTATAGAAAAAAGTAGATCAAAGTTGCAAGTTCTCAGTCACTTGAATATGCCGCAGATCACCGGATTAATTCTAGACATGCTGAAAGTGATTTGGAAGTTGGATGTCATGCAGTAGCGGCTGTTGAAGGGAATTTCAACTTGAACAACCGAAGATTTGGTAGTTCTACAGGAAAGAAAATATATAGTAATTCTACTGTAAAAGAAGGTAACATTACTGCATATATATAGTCCACACACAACAAACCCTATGCCGGACATGAAAGGAACACTGAATTACTGAAATCCACAAAAACACACGAACAACCATCAATGTTTTCATTGGCCTATGCAAAACATCTAGAGGATCTACCTGTTTTGCCTATATTTCCTGTACCAAGCAAGAACACACACTAGAACAGTTGAGCTCATGAACCCACCACCACCAGGTATCCTGAAGCAACATCCATAACGGTTACTTAAAACATCTTCGAAAAAAACCATTCGAGTGTTGTGCGACTACCAGAAAGAACTAATGCTCATCAACTTGCAGCCTTGCCATGGCACCATGCTAGATTATCTTTACTATTTAAAAATTTTGAGTTGGTGGTCGTACGTCCGTTCTCTCCTACCCCTTCTGACAAAAAAGCAGCGCCGACGTGTGGCCCCAACTCACAAAAATACCTGTGCTGAATCTTCTCCCCCGTCTCCCCCCGTTCTCCGCGTCTCCCTGCCTCCTCCTCCCCCTGCTCCTCCGCTCCGCCTCGCCTCCTCCCTCCTCCTCCGCCATTCCGCCCGCCTCCTCCTCCCACCCCGCGCCGCCTCCTCCCCTCCTCCTCGCTCCACCGCCGCCTCCCCCACCCCGCGATCTGCGCCGCCGCCTACTCCTCCTCACCTGCCCCTACTACCGCCGTGCATGGTGACCCAATCGGGCAGCCGTCGTCAGCGTCAAGGGTTTCCATGCTGTACATCCATGAGCTACTTGACATGGAAGCTAAGGCCGGTGAAAGGATGTGAAGTCCTGTACGGATTGGGCCTAGGTTAGATTGCGGTTGCAAGCACGATCGTGCTCAGAAAACGATTCCTTCTCTTACCATAAAAGAGGTATAACTTCCACTTCTTCTCCTACGGTCAAATTTTCTCACTCTTAGATCGCCACCGTTGCAAGTCGCGGAGAAGTCCAACATCGCACTCTCCATTGCATCCACTCTCTCTGGCGGCCGCGTAAATCTCCCTCCCTCCTCCCTCGCCAAATCCTCTCATGATTGTTCCTTCCTCCAATGTAGAAATCAAGAACTCAGATTTCTTCTTGTTGTTCAAGAACTAAGTGCACAATTTCCTAGAGCCTACCGGCTGCTCAGTAAGCCTGAAACATCATACATCTAAGAAGTAAAATAAGTTGGTGAAGCTGTTTGGCCATTACAAGGATGAAGGAAGATTGAAGGTTTCAGTTAAACACAGGGGCAGGCTAAGAAGAGGTTGTATTGTTCTTTGAACAGTGGCCGCCCCAATTCAGTTACATGTGGATGAGTACGCATTCAAACAAAAATCTCACAAATTCACACCGTAGCGGGAAACAAATAAACTCATGTGTGAGATATCAGCAGCGGTTAGCATCTGTACTAATGTAGAGCATATCAACAGCTATTGTGTCAGATCCTCGTGCAAAGTCTCCGGAGGTTACCGTGAGCAGCTCGAGCATCCCAATGGAACTCAGCAAACTATTGCACGATACTCAAATTGATTCAAGGGTAACCTAACAGTGACACTACACATTTCTAATATGTTAAGCTCGCCATCTTGCATCTTCATAAAATTAACACTGCCCTACGACATATCAATCCAAGAATAAATTGTCTTTTTGGCAGAATCATGTCAGGTCCCGGACAACAGCCTCACAGATTTTCCATGATCCATCATTCTGCCTCCTCAGTATGTACTGAACTTCATATGTACTGCAATTATAACCGTATAAATCATCAGTACCATGTTTATTTTAGAGAAGAATGGGAAATAATGATCAACAGCAACGATATCCTCTGAAATACCTGTAATAACTGGGTTTCTTGGGCTGGGAGTCGTCAACAAGCTCAGCTGCTTCCTCAAGCACAGCATCAATTTCTGCCACTTCACCAGCACCAACCTCATCCAACAGTATCTCAACTCGAACAACAGAGAGATTTAACAAAACAAATCTCCAATAGCAGGACTGATCCTTTGCCGATAATGCTAAATCCTGCCACTGCTCAACAAGAGGGACTTTGATTAGGCACAACATTAATAATTAAACATGTACTCCATATGCAACTACATGATCAATAAAAGGAGATTACCTTTGAGAGCATTGAACCATCAAGAATCTCAGGGAGCATGCCAATTTGATAGTCAGGGCCAAGAGCTTCGGATTTGATATCTTGCCACTGCTTCACAAGTGTTTCTGCTTCTTGAAGATCCATCCTTTGCTTGCACACTGTAGCAGCCACAGCATTAGTTACAGCAGATAGATCACTTTCTTCACTTCTCGAATGAAGCCTATTGCGTAACCAAAGCATTTTTGACAGCTTTTCAAAATGTTTCCTGACGCTACTGGTGATAAAGGAACCTTCTGATGTAGATGCTTCATTCAGAGACAATGTGACTGCAGATTCCCTAGGTGCGGGAGCAGATTTTGTGTGCCCAAACTGAATTCTGAGCAGTTTTAATGTACCGAATAGGGCAAACCCCAGGAGTGCAGTATAGGCAAGTTTTCCTATAATATCTCCAGTTAGGCCCCATGATTCCAAGGTTCTTGCAGGATGGGATCCAGGATTGAGCTTCAGGGGTACAGATGTTGTGCTTGAACCATTTGCTGGCCTATCCATTGACGAATGAACCCCCAGGCTGGTTGGTGCAAGTTGCTTTACAGCTTCCCCCAAATGGCTGGTAGAATTTAATCTTGGAGTCTGCTCCCCTGAAGTTCTGTTGCATGGTGAGACACTGGAAGACGGCTGAGAGCTCAAAAGGACCATTCTTGTGGCTCCTAGTTTCTGCTTGGAAGTGCTAAGGATGCGCTTAGGAGCCCCAAAGAAGTTGGCCTGTCAAAAAAGGATAATGATATTTAAATTAAATAATGCCATGATGGATTTGATTACTAAAAACAGTATGATACAAACCAAAAATGGTGAACAATCTCTTGTATCTGCAAAATGAGAAAGTACCACATCCTTCAGCCACAGTTCCTGGCAAAGACAAATTATCTGGCATGAGAAAGCTTTAACACAAATAGACAAGAGTAAAACTTCAGAGAAATATGCCACATATTAACCTAGAATAGTTTATCCTATTTGCTCTGAAACGTAGCATCGCGAAATGTAACATACCAGTGATTGGTTGACAGTAACCTTGTCGCTGCTATCTTTCTTGTTAGCTAACCCATAATTCCTTGAATTGGAACTTCCGTTACTTTGAAGCTGCTGAAGATTTTCAAAAACTGTGGTGCCAGATTCCTGAGAGCAAACCTTTAGTACCAGTAATGTAAGCTAGTAAAATTATAGCGGTTGGGATTAGATTATCACCTCTCCAAGCAGATAGGAGCAGAAAGATTCCTCAAATTTCAGGTCTGTGTTCTCAGCTGCAACTAGACACTTGCAGATGGTTTTAGCTTTACTGATCTGCATAGAGGTAATGTAAATTAAAGAATGCAAAAGTGGCAAACAGGATGGCTCTTCTATAGGCTATGAGTAGAAAAAAAAGAAGGTACCAACTCAGTCTGCCGGGTTGAAAATCCAAATGCAAGGTGAGCAAGCATCGCCACGTAGAAGCAGTTGAAGTCAACTACCACCCGCTGGTTCTGAGACTCCAACGATTTTTTGTTTTTACGAGTTGTGGCCAAAGTGTCCCAAGAAAGTAGATCCACGATTTCAGTGGCTAATAATTTGCTCATTGCTTGGCCCAAGAAACAAGGCCAATCATAAACTCTACAAGAGGATTCAACATCAAGGCCCTGTCTAAGCAACTCACATAGAGCTGCAATAGCACCTCGCCTGCGTTCAGAATTTTCAGGAGTCTGAGGCAAGCTTAGAAGCTCTAGAGTGCAGGCAGGTGCAAGCTCTTCAAGTGAATCTTCAATCTACACCCAACGAAATAAGTTATGACATGATTTAGTATGTAGAAGAATGCATAAAGTGAAAGTAATAACATTTTACCTGTTCAAGAAGGGGAATCTTCTCCAAAGATGGTTTTCTCCTCAAAAGATATTGGGCACATGCTAGAGCCTCGAAGCCAAGAGAAACTTTATTTTTCTCAAAGCTAGCTTTTGCAATAGTGCACTACAAGAAAATGCATGGAATCATTGAGGTGCATGAACATTCTACCATGCAGTTATTTTTATTTAATTTCTTGTGTCATTCTTACTTCGGCTAATGCCATTGCAAGAAGCACATCGTGAACATACGGTTTAGAATCAGTGCGTCGTAAAGCGGCCTGACCAATTTCCAAAACTAGCTTCCCTTCTCCAACCTGCAAACAATACTGCGGCATCTTACACTGACAATAAACAAATAGACCAGAATATGATGGTAAAAAAGGCACATTCAACTCTTAAGACAACAAATTGGTCATAGGTGGCATTCTCAGCACTTTACACTACCTGGTCTGAAGAAAGGACATAGTTCAACATCTACATGCTTTTCACCATAATCCTAAATATATTTTGTCATACATGTTTTATTTTATTAATCTTCAACATTACACAGAATAAATCTTAAACCCACTGGAGCCTTTCAAATCACCTCACAGAATTGTAAATAGTGTTTTGACAAAGACAAATAAAAGACCTACACAAAACAAAGACAAATAAAAGACCTACACAAAACACAGTCAACAATCAACTAAATATTTACAGTTTTGGTGGATTTTGGTGAACATAGCATGGTCATGATAACGATTAACACCTATCTCATGCAACATACCCACTGATGATGAAAAGCTTAAACAAAATTAAAATGAAACAAACTTCATAACTGTCATTTATTGGTCTGCATAAATCTTTGATTGAAGGGTGTTTGTGTTAGTGTTACACATTACCTCCTGCAAGACACACAGGGCAGCAGGCAACCAACTCCAAGGTATATGAAGAGAGGATCTGGGTGGAACCTTTTCTCTTACGCTTCCTGCATACTCTTGTTCAAAGAGAAGTTTATCTCTCACATCTACCAGCAGAGCCTGACAAACAAAGCAATAAGCAAACATTAAACACCAGGACGCAACGTTACCTCCATCAAACAAAGCATAACTATATCCACATAGTTCCAGAATTCGATGAGGAACCTGTCTGCAAGTAGACACCTCAGCTGTGTATCCATCTTCGATATCTGCATTTTTCAGCTCCATTGCCGCTTTGACAATCTCATCTTTCTCAGCCTTCTCCATAACACCTAGAATCTGCATGGTCATTTGGACAGATGTCATAAAAAGAAGACGTATGGTTCGATCACTTTTAAACTGGAAACAATGAAATCTCAGAACCACTTCGGGACATTCCACTCCACATTGCAGTACGCATTTACAGGTTCAAATTTTCACGGGCATCGTGATGGAAACATTGATTTTGAATTACAATGAGAAAAAACCATATTTAATCCACAATTGCATCAGTTGAACGGGGACGGACTGAACTAAACTAGATCAAGCGACGAAGCAATGCAACAAAAGTGGAGTCACATTTCCAGAATTCCAATTCATAAACAGAATAACAGGCGAAACAAATTCACCTGATAGCAAGTGACGGGGATCTCCACCATGGGTGCGTCGGGAGCCTCCTGCCTGCTACCCTCGGCCGCCACCGGCGACGCCTCCGCCACCCTCGCACGTAGCGCCCCCGCGGCCGCCCCTCGCCAGCCGCCGGCCAGGAATCCACCCCCCGCGGCGGCAGAGGCATTGCCATTTCCAACGCCGACACGGCGCGTCGAGGACGGGGAGGCGACCGCGGGGTGAAGCGCCGCCGCGGCGGCCACCGTCGGCATCGCCATGGCCGGAGACCGAACCCTAGGCGGCCCTCTCCGAAGCGGACGCCTCCATGTGTAAAGGGTAGCTTTAGGGTGTGGGGGTTTTGGGGAGGTGGGGGTGGGAATAAAGGGCGAAAGTCAGTGAGGAAGGGGGAGACGCCGTGAAGGCGAAGCAGCCGAAGCCCGGAGGCCGGAGGGGTGGGGCCGGGGATGGATCGTGCTTTTTCCGTGGACTTGGTTCATGCGCTCGCCATACCAGGTGCTGACGTGTCGCTCTTGTTCCCCCCTAATTAACGGCCTCGCGTGTTTTAGAGGTACGGAATGTGATGTTCCATCTAGGCCGGCACGAAGCAATTTTGTTTGCTGGGCTGGGCTGAATTCCACGCCTCAGGATACGAGGGAAAAAAATCCGCTCCTCGCAAACAAATCTCGTCCGGGGAACGAAACTGGTGGCCGACTGGCACCTTCCAGAAGATTCCTCCCCCTGCCCCCTCATCGGCGTCGTCCTGCTGCCCTCATGGCATCCGCACCAAGCACCACCGCGTCCACCCTCGCGGCCCCTCTCCGCTCGCCCTTCTCCTCGCCCCGCGCCCCCCGCCTCCCCACCACGCTCCGCCTCCCGCCCCCTCGCCCCGCGTCGGCCCGCTGGCGCGTGGCGCCCGCGCCGGCCGGCTCGCGCGCGCGCGTTCGGTGCGGTGCGGCGGTGAAGTTCATCGGGCAGAGCGAGTTCGAGGCGGAGGTGTTGCAGTCGGAGCTGCCCGTGCTTGTCGACTTCGTCGCCGACTGGTGCGGGCCGTGCCGCCTCATCGCGCCCGTCGTCGATTGGGCCTCCGAGGTCTGCTGCTTCTTGATAGAAATGTCCATATGTTTTTTTTTCTTTCGGCCTAGGGTGTTATGCCATGTTCGAATAGTTGAGAATTGCAAAATTACTAAACCACGAAAGCTCAAAAGACTATGCCAATAGTGCCTAGTGTAAGAGATAGCAAGTTACCAACTGTCATGGAATTAGGCAACAGGGACAATGCCAATGATAACCGTAAGTCCTTGGCAAGATCTAGGAACAGCGAATACATGGGTTCCCTATTAGAAATTTTTTTTGCAAATACAACAGTTATCAGCAAGTGCGGTGTTTGTGCTTTGAGTTGTACATCTTAGAACAGCAAAGCTTTAAATCAGTCTATAACAAGAACAATACTGTTGTGCTAAAACACAGTGGCCGAAATCCTTGCTGAGAAGTACAACAAAATCCTGAACGTTATAACTAGGGACTACACAGGGAGTGTAGTGTAGGACTGTAGGTCAGGTTGGGAAGATTTCAGCAATGATACGTTTCATTTCATATAAATAACCAGCCTTAATGCAATGATGCTTTCCTAAATTAATGTGGAAAATTAATGGAAAGACTTAGTTTGCATTTCCAGTTTGGTATTTTGAGCAATGTGTAAAGATATCTATGTATATGAAGAATTAAATAGATATTGTGCATTAATTCCTCCTTTTTTAAAATAACAGTCCAAAGCATTAGCAGTGTAAGCATAACCAGTTGTGCATATGAGTTTCTCTGTATGATTTTTTTTATGGTTCAACAGACACTCATATTTCAAAATCATTCACACCCCGTTTGGCTCCCAAGATTTGAATTTGATTCATGCATTTGTATTCCAATGTCTATTCCAAGTGAATTGGAATTTGATTGACATCAATTACAATTCCATTTTTCCTGTTTGGATGTCCATTGGAATTAGAAAAATCTATTTATCTTTGACATCAACTTCAGAACTTCTCTGACACTCCAATTCGTGAAGCTCCCGGTCAGGCACGAAACATGCAACCACCAAATCACAAATTAATCAACAAAGGGTGGAAGGCGATGCATGAACCGCCACTGCCGGCAATGAATGGCCATCTCTTCCGATGGTTCCTTGTCTTGCTTCTGCATGTCAAATGCGAGAGGCCATTAACACGCTGGTGATGATGTTCTTGATGTCCTGCAGCTCCTTGCCCCTCCCTTTGTTATTCCTGTGGCATAGATCCCCATCAAGAAACCTTGGAAAATCAAATTACTCACTAGGAAGCAACAGATCTGTTCTAGCATTCTGTAAAACATCCATATTCAGCACAAGGGAAGCAAGTCATCCAGAGATCGAACCGAGAGGAGACATTTTAGAGCTACCTCCCGCAGGGCTTCTCGACCTGCACGCCTGCAAGGTTTCCCCCAAGCTGCCGCTACCTCGCTGCCATCATTGCCACGTCCCATACCGTGCCATCACCGAGCTCCACGCCACTACCGCCTTTGAGATTACGCCACTGGAAGGGCTCCCATCAGATGGAAGAGGTGGCTAACTGGCAGAGGCAGGTGATGTTGCAGGAGGACTCGAAGCAGGGTTTGGCCGCCAGAGTCGAGCGGAGTCGGGCACAAGTGGAGCAGAGAAGAGCATCGATTCCACACAAATGACTGGTGGGGAAAAAAAAGAATTTGGTCTAGTTGTATATTACCCCTTGGAATTAGGTGTAGAATCATTAATTCCAATTCCTAGTGGCAGCCAAACAGCTTCATCTTTAGAATCGAATTTCAATTCCATGATTCTTTGGTCAATTCATGGGAGCCAAACAGGATGTCACAGGAAATTGTGTTGTTTTAATTGGAATTGCCAGCTCTTATAGTTTAATTTTGATGAAACAGGAATATGAGGGGAGATTAAAGATTGTCAAAATCGATCATGATGCAAATCCTCAACTGATTGAAGAGTATAAGGTTTATGGTCTCCCAGCTCTGATTCTCTTCAAGAATGGGCAGGAGGTGCCAGGGAGCCGAAGAGAAGGTGCGATAACAAAAGAAAAATTCAAGGAATATGTTGAGCCTCTCTTGGCAACCTCAACTGTCACTTAGTATCATCGCCTGCAGTCTGCAACACTGAATCACATGATTCAGAGGATGCCAACGGCATTGGCTTGCACTGCAAATCTTGCATGTTGAAGAGTTTTTTCCTCCATGAGCTCCTAGTTTCTAGTTTGTAATTTACCTACACGATCATGATTGAGAAGGTATGATTGTCATTGTTGATGGCAAAATTAGTATATATGAAGGCCTATCTCGAGGATGTATCCATACTCATTTAATTGTTAAGCAAGTTCAATTAAAATCACTTTTCCTTGTGCACATAGTGGATTGTTGTTTATCAAATTAGATGAATGTTACAAATGACCAAAATTGCGGAATTTAATGATGATACTTTCGAAGTTGTGTTATAGGTAAGCACAACTTTTTACCTGTGAGATTATGCAGAAGTCCATGCAACCAAGATGTCATTCACTTAGATAATACAACTTAGAAGCATCTGCTTCCTTCTGTATGTTGATGCCTTTCTGGCCAAAAAAATGAGGGGAAAAGTGCATTGCAGTTCACGCTATACAAGCTTGGTTTCTCTCAGGCATGGACTGGAACCAAGTAGACTGTAGACCCAGAAAAGCTTGGTTCCTGCGTCGTCCCAATTGTGCCTGCCGGCAAGCATGCTGGACAGCAACAGGTACGTCGATGGATCCTCCACTTCGAGCGCAAGTGCGTGCTCTGCAGCTCGCTTGCCTGCAGCAGGCAACAGGCTGAGAACATCTCGTCTCAATCAGGGGTGCCGTGGCCTGTGCTAGATCTCAGCAGCGCTTCTATGCTTTTGATTATAATAAAAATAACACTAATCTTAAAGTACATCAAAGAGTAAGTAATTGATATCTACTATTCAGTTCTGGTTTAAAATTTTTGTAAATCACTTTGAGAAGCACCCCGCTTTAGCTGAATGGTTTGCCAAACTGGTCCAATTGTACTGTTTGCGTGGGACTAACAGAAAACATGATACTTGAATCCACTGCATCAAAATTCAAAACGTGGATAGTTCAGTGTCCCAATGGCAATTTGCGTAAAAAATTAACAGATCTTTTCTAATTCATATCTAAAAAAGACAGAAGTATCCAAATGACTACAAATCTGCAGGGATTTACTTCCACGTATAGTCTCAGGAAGTTTGTTTTATCAGTATCAACTTCATACCCAAGCCAATCGGTCTGTATATGACTTGCTTAACGAGCCCATTAGTAATCCTACCGTCTGATATTCTGATCGAAAAAGGTTTGGACTTCTGGTGAATTATCATGCATCGTAATCGTATCAACAATCAAAGTGTGGACTAATTTAAACGAAAGGGCGTGAAATCCCAAAATAAGAGAGAGTCGCTGCTGCCCGACGTGAGAGTCGCTGCGCCTTCCTCCGCGACGCCCTCCTGCGCGGCTCCGCCTCTTCCTGCGCGGCCGGCCAGCACGGCCTCCGCGTCCGGCGCAGCGGAGGAAGCCGCAGCCGCGCCGAAGAAGGTGCCCCCGCCTCCCCGCAAGGTGACGCGCCCGCCCCCCGCCTCTACCCTCTCCTCGGCATTTGGGCATACACCTCACGTGCGCTACTCTTGCTGAGCTCCGTGCGTTGCTTTCCACCGAAAAAAAGGTTGCAGAACGTTGCATGGAGCAATGGCTTTTGATTTAGTAAGCGGCGTTCTGCGTATTTGCTGCGTACTACCTTTAGCGTCCTTTACATACTGTGCTTGCTGCTAGTGCTAGCACTCTATGTTGTTGATTACTTCCTTGTTCTCATGCCATCTTAACGCATTGCATCTTTGAAGAAAGATACATTTTTTTGGGTAAGCTTTTGTAGCACAGTCATTTACATTATGTCTCGACACGATGTAAATATGAAGACAAGCTCTGATTCCTAATGTTTGAGTAGATGAATAATGGACAGAGGGCACTATTCTTTAAAACTTGGACAATAACAACAACGCACATTTTTTATAAAAATAATGTTGACGAATTAGTTGCTTGTGAGGGATTGAGAAGGACTAAATCAATCATAGAATGATTACCTGTGCCTTTTACTGCCTTTGTGCCTTTTAGTTCGTTAATTGGTTCTTGTTGTTTCTTATGGATTTGGCAGGGAAGGGTTTTGACTGGGGCCATGATAGGGCTGGCCATTGCCGGAGGTGCTTACGTGAGTACCGACGATGAAGCCAAGTTTTGGTACATGATATTATGTTCTTGAACCTAGTTTCTGCAATACTAGTTCTAATTTGTTTGAATTAGCATGGAAGCGCCCCTTTATGTGCTTGAAATGTGAACTAGTTGGGGTCCTGGGAATTCATTAGGCTCCTTACACATTTTTTGGCATAACTATTGACTAAGAGCCTCTTCACTAATAGCTATGCCCTTTCTGATACTGCAGTGGCTGGTTATTCAAGTCAACACAACTCGTGAATCCATTTTTTGCACTGCTAGATGCAGAGTTTGCTCATCGTTTTGGCTGTTTCTGCTGCTGCTCATGGATTTGTTCCATGAGAAAAGAGACCTGATCCACCAGTTCTTGGGCTAGAGGTTTGGGGTAGGAAGTTTACGAATCCAATTGGTCTTGCCGCTGGTTTTGATAAAAATGCCGAGGCAGTTGAAGGTTTGTTAGGTATGGGATTTGGCTTTGTGGAAGTTGGCTCTGTGACACCTCTTCCTCAAGAGGGAAATCCCAAGCCTCGAATATTCAGATTACGAGAGCATAGGTAAGTATTTATGTGTTGTTATCAGTATTCAGACTGTTCCATGTCAATCGAGTCTCCGAAAAAACAGAATGCTACTAAATGGTTTCTGATACTGCTGTTTTCTGGTTTTCTCTTCAGTGCTGTAATCAATCGCTGCGGGTTCAACGGTGAAGGAATCGTAGTAGTTGCTAAGCATCTTGGGGCACAACATGGTAAGCGGAAGATGGAAGAAACTTCGACCTCCACATCTCCCTCAACCAATGATGTAAAGCAAGGAGGGAAAGCAGGACCTGGAATCCTGGGGGTCAATCTCGGCAAGAACAAGACTAGTGAAGATGCTGCTGCTGATTACGTGCAAGGAGTTCATACGTTGTGTGAGACCATGTGGAGGTCACCCCATGGTTGTGATGAGTAATTGACTCTTGATCTAGAAAGATTGAGTTTGGTTTTTGAGGTTTGAGCTGACTCTGCAAAGTCGTAAGCCTTAACAATTGTCAGCAGACCGCTTACGACTACGTTGTCCTTAGTTGAAACCGAGTGAGGCATTGAACGAGTGGTCGGAAGGCTATACGACCACGCTGTGGAGATCTACGATCACGTTGTGGCCTTCTCGACAAGTTTAGCCGTGGTCGAAAGTCTCGGGTGGAGTACGACCACGTTGCGGAGCCCTCGAATATTTGGCCATGATCGAAGGTCACCCGGCCGCCACGACCACGTTGCGGCATCCCGGTGAATTTGGACGTGATCGGAAGTCGGTCGGACTGCGTGAGGACCACGCGGTATCTTACTCGTGAAAATAACCGTGGTCGGAGGTCTCTAGGGCCATCTACGACCACGCCAGAAGTTTCGACCGCGTTGGTCGTGATCGGTAGTCGGCGCCGGGTTTACGACCACGTTGAGCGCTTGGGGCGTCGACCACGTTGGGCGCTGGCGTTTCGACCACGCCAGGCGCGTGGGTTTCGACCACGTTGGGAGATCGGGCGTTCGATCACGTTGGGCGCTGTTGTTTCGACCACGTTAGCGGATGTCGACCGTGGTCGATGGAGCTCATTAAACCGGTCGTGTGGGCACATATGGTGTCCGATTATGATGGGAATCGGTCGGTTGGGTTTCGGTGATGTTGTGGACCTTGTGGACTTATTGGTTCATCATTTTGATGGTCTTGTTGCAATCTATTTTCTGTTGGGCTCGAGTGTCTCGGTTGGTGCAACAGAGTGCTCGTATGAGGTCTAGACTTTGTGCGATAAAGTCATAGCGGCTAGTGATGGTCGTAGCTTGTCCGCATGGTCGTAACGAGCTTTGTGATGGTCGTGACGACATGTCGTGTGGTCGAAGGAAGCAGGAAGTCTTCGGGTTTTGACCACTCTCGTCTTGTGCTTCGGGTGGTCGTAGGGATTTACGACCGGTGTTGTCCGTGATACTTGTGCCGAGTGATGGTCGTGTGTATTGTGCGGTGCTATGTGATGGTTTGCTTGTCCGTGGGTGCAGGACTTGAGCTATTTCATGGTGAGGCGTGGGAGGACCGGGACTAGGCACAGGAGGTGTTGAGGTCCGACGGTCGGAGACGCCAAGATGATCGAGGTGGTGAGGTGGTTGTGAGCGGGAGACGAGGAACCGAGCTGGAACCGCAGAGCCGAGCACGACGGGCAACAACGAGGAGGACCGGACTAGGCTCGTGGAGGAGCCGAGGTCCGACGGTCGAGGAGGTTGGGTGCGGTCGTGTGCGGCGGAATAGACCGAGACTAGGCTCGGAGGAGTCGGAGGTCCGATCGGTCGGTTGCGGTGTACCAGAGACAGTCTTGGTGAGGCTTAGGAGGTCGGGACTAGACAAGGGAGTTGTTGAGGTCCGAGCGACGTGGAAAAGCCGAAGAGAACGTGTCGTGCGGTGGGTCGACAAAGATGGACAACAAAGCGGTGGAGGAAGCTTCTGGAAGGCGGCAGAGGGGCATTTTGGAGAAATGTCAAGGCTGGGAAAGCGTCCACTGGGAAAGCACTGTGACCACTGGAGAGGCTCTGTGAGAGCTCTGTGGAGTTGGTCGGCTAGGCCGTGGAGGCAGCCGCCTCTCCTCCCTTGGGAGTGTATCTGTGTGTGTGCTCTAGGGCTAGAGCTTGTCCTCCTGGGGAGTGGTTGCGAAACCTCCGTGTTATGATTTGAGAGGACTCATCTCTCTGTACTTGTTAGAGTTTATCTATGAGATGGGTCCGTGTTTGTGATCCGGGTTGAGAGGTCGTTCTTGAGATGTTTTCATTGATTTATTTGCCATCTCTTCATTTTCGTTCTTACGTATTTCCTTTGAGAGTTGGCTTATATTTGATTTGCTCGAGCAGAGAATCGGCTCAAGGCAATTTGGCGATTCATTCCCGAGAGCAAGGTCGAATCGGAGAAATTTCTGTGTCTCTCGGTCATGCGCCTCCAGTTCTCGCTTTCGGTTTTGACCGTGTCGTTCTAGCCGACCATTGCAAAGACTTTAGTTTTACTAGGTGATTTCTCTTCCGAGGATCTTTGAATCTTTGTGGTTAAAATATCTCCTCATTTCGTTTGAAGATTTGCAAGTTATCGGGTTTTGGTCTTTGCGGTCGTGCTCATGGAACGGCTCGCTCGAGCTACGACCACGTGATCTTGGCCGTGCGCATATCGACCATCGGGTTATCGCTTCTCGTTTCGACATCACAAGATTTATCGTTTATTTTCATTTGTCGGTTCGGGTAATCATTTCGACCACGCCGGCCGCTCGATCATCAATTGACTTACTACCACGCGAGTTCGACCTCTCGTCTCGCATGCACCACTTCTCGATTATCGACTACGAGTTGCCGTTCGACCACGTCCATATTCCTTGCTACGACCACGGCGGCGTGTGGCTACTCTCATTTCGGTGGTCGTCCGTGCAGACTTGCATTTTCTTTGATTACGACTACCTTGAGTTGGTCTTACGACTACGATTCTTTGGTTGTCTCGGTCATGAGTTCTTCTCTTGTCTTTCGATCACGATAAAGACCTTCCGGCGGTGATTCGACCGTGGTAATTCTCGATTTCGACCGATGGTCCGATCTTCTCGGTTTAGAGCGCCGATTTTCTTCGTCCATTTTCGGATCCGACGACCACGGTAATCTATTGTCGGACTCAATCTGCCGCCTCTCTGTTTTTCCTTGATTTACGACCGTGACTGATCTTCATGAGATATCTTTTGACCACGGCAATTCTTTGGTGTTCTATGTTGTTTTTCTTCCAATGGTGATTCTTCTCTGTTCTCTCCGAGTTTTCCATGAACAATCAATCCTCTTCTTCACGACTCTTTAGCTATTGGAGAAAAGATAGGATTGAATATTTGAGAATATTTTTAAGGCACCATTCACCCCCCCTCTGTTGCCATTTTGGTCCTACAATTGGTATCGAGCAAGGTTGGCTCAGATTTGATCTTAACCGATCCGGAGCTTGGCAACTAGTAGGGAATCTTGTAAACTTTCCTTTGAATCTTATTGGGGTGTTTTGCCAATGATGTCCTTTGCGACAAGAGGCTTGATTTCGACTAGAGGATGATTTTATTTGCAAGAAACCACAAGTGTGAGCTTTGTGGTACATTCTTGTCCTTTGGTTGATCAAGTGCCGTGAAGGAGAAAGCCTTAGAGAACACACGGATGATAATGATAAGGACGACGCGTCGACTTATCATGAGCAAGGTAAAACTCATTATGACCTTGGCCTTGTCCAAGATGAATATACTTGCTCTTCGGGATATTGTGAGGTGCCTAGATTATAAATTGCTAGATTGCTCTTGCTAGGTTGAAATCTCATTTCTCATGTGTAGGTTGTGAGTCTTTCTCAGAGCGGTGAAAATTTAATTTCTCTACTTGAATGTTAAAATCGCAAATGAGAAATTAAAACTTTGACTCACCGCACTTGTGTAGAGGAGTATGAGCTTACTAGAGTGTAGTAAAACTGAGTTCCTCTGCTGTGTCGTCGTTATAGTCGTAATGCCTTACGACCACAACTTCGGCTTCTCGACATAGTCGTAGCGCATACGACCATGTCTGCCGGCGACACTTCCGCTTGTTACCGTGGTCGAAAGTCCCTACGATCACGATCGCCGGTTTCGAGCACGCCGCCGCCGATTGCCGTGGTCATAACCGACTTACGACCACACCGCAATTCCCGTCGAGGTTGTAATGACCAACGATCACATCTCTACCGTAGTCATTCAAAACTACGCCTCTCGTGCTACGACCACGCTCATTTCTTCTCGACCGTAGTCGAGTATGCGTAACGACCACTCTTTTTGTCGAGTGGTCGTGTGTCAAGTCTTGGGTTCAAGCATCTGCTTTCTAACCACTTGGGATCCAAGACTTGGGCACTTTGTTCTTGTTTTTGTAGGTGTCCAGACGTTGGATGGAGAACATGGGATCGAATGGATTTTAGTCTTCGCTTCATCACGTGACTAGAACATTTGTTGGTTCTCCACTTCATGGCCTCCAAGAGGCATGTACCTTCACGTTATGCGTCTCCACCTACTTTGTGAGCTACTCTATACCTTCATGCCCTTATACTCATGTTTGACCATATTGGCATGTTGTTCTTGTTCATGTGCTCACTTGTACCATCTTGGCATGTTTTTCTCTCAATGCTTTCATGTCATGCCTTTATGTGTATGTCGCTTAAGTATCCATGTACCTTGTTGTATTTGTTACATGCTTAAGCTTTGACTTGACTTCATGAGCTAAGTAGAATGTGTGCATTAGAAGTCAAGTATCATCATGACCTTGTGCTCGTAGTATCTATCATGGTTCACATCTTGCTCCTTATGTTCATTCATCATTATTTATACATGTTAGCATACTTTTCATGATGTTGATTTGCCATGTTGTATGTCTACATGATGTACGATATGTATGGACAGTATGAGCTTGAGTATATCTTGGATAGTTTCTACGTGTCATGATGGTGCGTTTATTCATGCCTTTGTATCTTTTCTAGTATACATGCTTTTATCCATGCTAGCATATGCTCGTGATCTGTTCTCGTCATCTCGCTATGTATGGTTGTGATTTATTGTGATGCTTGTATACTTTGATCTTATTGATGTTATGGCATGAAATAAATTGTATGACATCTTGGTAGCATTAGTCTGTGCTTATGCTTAGATATCATGAGATTTGTGGTTAGGTCACAAGCTTCTTCTAGTATTGGGTGGCTCTAGGCTTGTTGTTCTAGATGCTTTTGATGAGGGCTAGATTGAGCTTGTGGCGGTGCGTGTTCTCATACATTTGTAATGCTACCGATTGTGGTCATTTGTCTCAAGATGGATCCATGTCGTGTATTATTTACCCCAAGACTAGGACACCATTGTTCCCCTATGTTTAATCCGCAGTTATTAATGAGGGAGATTGGTACACTTCACGATCGCTCCTTTTGTCATTACGACCACGTCGTAGCAACCATGACCACGGACATGACGACTGGATGCAACTACCACCACAACTCGGTTTTGTGTTCGACCACCCGAATTGGCCTACGATCATGAGTCAGTACACACACATGACCATGAGCCGGACTCAACCACGATCACGATCCGGACTCGACTACAACCGATCCTCGACATGACTACGACCATGGTCCGGACCAAGACGCGACTTCGATCACTCCACCGCTGGTGCGGACTCGGATATGACTGTGACCCCGTAATCATCTACGATCACGACTACACACCAAGCGATCGGGACAAAGGTTTGCTCCTTGTGATATTTAGTGTTTTGCTTCCCGCCACTTGGCTTTGCATAGTATATGTCTTCTAGTGGTAAGGAGGGTCTTTTTGGGCGAGAGGAGCCAACTCTAGGTGATGTTGTCTCATTCACACCTCTCATCCAAATGGTTCTCTAGGATTATTTACTACCTAGTTTGGGCTTTGGTTCTCTAGGATTCTCTTCTACCTAGGTTGAACTTTTCTTGGCCACTAGAGTCTTTTGCATTGACATAGTGTGCTTTTGCCCGTGGTATGAGGTTATAGACTAGAGACCATGAGGATAGGATGTGTTTGGGAATCACCTCCTTGAGCTAGAACCTTCTCTTTCGGATTTTGTGCCAAATTTCTTGGTTCTTCTCTTTTGCCTTCTCTAGGGGAGTTGGATCCTTTCTGTCTATTCGGCTATGTTTCGTGGGAGTTCATCTCATGTGCATTCTTTTGTTCAATAGTGCGTCACATTCACATGAATGCCTGCTGATCTTGGAGCCCCGAATATTATCTTTATGTGACATGATATCATGATTTATATCTTGCCATGTCTTGTGATAGCTTGATTTATCATGCCCTTCTATGTGTTGCTTAGCTCTTGCCATACTAGCTTAATTAAATGTGAACAACTTGAATCAAATCATGTCTTGTTCAATCTTGTGAATAGTCCGGCTTTAGTGATCCTCTTTGATTCGTGCCATGTCGAATAGGCTAAGTTGAGCCTTGAATCTGCTTTTTGAGATTTAGATTGAGCTAAGTTAGTTCATTAGTGATGCATGAGTTAAGTCTTAACTCTTTGTTCATGAACTAATTCAAGTAAATGCAAAAGATCTCTTTGTGCGAAAAACCGATCTCACCAATTCTTTCTCATGAGACGGCTTGCCATTGCACTCGGCATGAACTCGGGGAGTTTTGGATGACCAAGATCACCTCTTTAAGCTTATTGCTTGGAGTGATCGCATAAGGCTTGAGATCTAGCACATGGCTATGAAAACAAAATTCTTGTGAAAATGGTTGAAACCAACCATGAATTTCGATAAAAGCCAATTGTGCTAATTTTGCTCACTACAAGTATTCTACAAGTGGTATCCAAAGTACTACAAGTAGTGAATTACTTGTGATATCTAGTGCTTGAACAAAGTGTCTCATTTTTGAACTTATAGCACTCTAAAATTGACTCAACTATAGCTTCGTGGTTCCACTTAGAATATTGACATGGCTTGACTCACGTTTGGATACCTTCTTCTAGACTATAATCTTGAGTGACTCGACATGCTAATCAAACCATTTAATTTAAAGATCATAACTTATTTGGCTTGAGCTTGGCAATACATAGTTTGTTATGATCTAGATAGCATTGTCACCTTTATGGCTTGATATAATTTTCGTGAAGTCACTTTCGATAATTTCATGGCTCCCTTTGCTTAAAATGAATTAATTGTAGTCACCCCATTTCATTCATGCTCTATGTTTCTTCCTTGCATCTTGATGACTTTATTGCCAAAAGGGGAGAAGGATAGAGAAAAGGCATTAAGGGTGCAAAAGGCATTAAAATGGGAGAATGCATCAAGGGATGGGAGAAGGATAAAAGGCATTAAGGGGAGAATGCTTGGTCATCTTGCTATGACAATGGTCATGTGCTTCTTGGACCATGAGCAAGACCTGTACTTTACGTGTGATTTGGAGTTTCAGAGAAATTTTGATCTTTCTCTGTGCTCCATTTCATTTCGTGTCAACATGGTCTTGAGTCACTTCTTCATTCTTCTAGACCATGTGTGGCTTTTGCATCTCCATCCTTTCTTCCGCTCAAAACTAACTCTTCCTCATGCTTTTTCGTGTTTGTCAATATACTCATCAAGGGGAGATTGTGAGACCATGTGGAGGTCACCCCATGGTTGTGATGAGTAATTGACTCTTGATCTAGAAAGATTGAGTTTGGTTTTGAGGTTTGAGTGACTCGCAAAGTCGTAAGCCTTAACAATTGTCGCCAGACCGCTTACGACCACGTTGTCCTTAGTTGAAACCGAGTGAGGCATTGAACGAGTGGTCGGAAGGCTATACGACCACGCTGTGGAGATCTACGATCACGTTGTGGCCTTCTCGACAAGTTTAGCCGTGGTCGAAAGTCTCTCGGGTGGAGTACGACCACGTTGCGGAGCCCTCGGAATATTTGGCCATGATCGAAGGTCACCCGGCCGCCACGACCACGTTGCAGCATCCTCGGTGAATTTGGACGTGATCGGAAGTCGGTCGGACTGCGTAGGACCACGCGGTATCTTACTCGTGAAAATAACCGTGGTCGGAGGTCTCTAGGGCCATCTACGACCACGTTGTGAAGTTTCGACCGCGTTGGTCGTGATCGGTGGTCGGCGCGGGGTTTACGACCACGTTGGCGCTTGGGGCGTCGACCACGTTGGGCGCTGGCGTTCGACCACGTTGTGGCGCGTGGGTTTTCGACCACGTTGGGAGATCGGGCGTTCGATCACGTTGGGCGCTCGCTGTTTCGACCACGTTAGCGGATGTCTGACCGTGGTCGATGGAGCTCATTAAACCGGTCGTGTGGGCACATATGGTGTCCGATTATGATGGGAATCGGTCGGTTGGGTTTCGGTGATGTTGTGGACCTTGTGGACTTATTGGTTCATCATTTTGACGGTCTTGTTGCAATCTATTTTCTGTTGGGCTCGAGTGTCTCGGTTGGTGCAACAGAGTGCTCGTATGAGGTCTAGACTTTGTGCGATAAAGTCATAGCGGCTAGTGATGGTCGTAGCTTGTGTCTGCATGGTCGTAACGAGCTTTGTGATGGTCGTGACGACATGCTGTGTGGTCGAAGGAAGCAGGGAAGTCTTCCAGGGTTTTGACCACTTCTCGTCTTGTGCTTTCGGGTGGTCGTAGGGGATTTACGACCAGGTGTTGTGCTGTGATACTTGTGCCGAGTGATGGTCGTGTGTATTGTGCGGTGCTATGTGATGGTTTGCTTTGTCGTGTGGTGCAGGACTTGAGCTATTTCATGGTGAGGCGTGGGAGGACCGGACTAGGCACGGGAGGTGTTGAGGTCCGACGGTCGGAGACGCCAAGATGATCGAGGTGGTGAGGTGGTTGTGAGCCGGGAGACGAGGAACCGGAGCTGGAACTGCCAGAGCTGAGCACGACGGGCAACAACGAGGAGGACCGGGACTAGGCTCAGGGAGGAGCTGAGGTCCAGACGGTCAGGAGGTTGGGTGCGGTCGTGTGCGGCGGAATAGACCGAGACTAGGCTCTGGAGGAGTCGGAGGTCTGATCGGTCGGTTGCAGGTACCAGGAGACAGTCTTGGTGAGGCTTAGGAGGTCGGGACTAGACAAGGGAGTTGTTGAGGTCCAGAACGACGTGGAAAAGCCGAAGAGGACGTGTCGTGCCAGGTGGGCTGACAGCATGGACAGCAAAGCGGTGGAGGAAGCTTCCTGGAAGGCGCAGAGGGCATTTTGGAGAAATGTCAAAGCTGGGGAAAGCATCCACTGGAAAGCTCTGTGACCACCGGAGAGGCTCTGTGAGAGCTCGTGGAGTTGGTCGGCTAGGCCGTGGAGGCAGCCGCCTCTCCCTCCCTTGGGAGTGTATCTGTGTGTGTGCTCTAGGGCTAGAGCTTGTCCTCCTGTGGGGAGTGGTTGCGAAACCTCCGTGTTATGATTTGAGAGGACTCATCTCTGTACTTGTTAGAGTTTATCTATGAGATGGGTCCGTGTTTGTGATCCGGGTTGAGAGGTCGTTCTTGAGATGTTTTCATTGATTTATTTGCCATCTCTTCATTTTCGCCTTCAGTATTTCCTTTGAGAGTTGGCTTATATTTGATTTGCTCGAGCAGAGAATCGGCTCAAGGCAATTTGGCGATTCATTCCGAGAGCAAGGTCGAATCGGAGAAATTTCGTGTCTCTCGGTCATGCGCCTCGGTTCTCGCTTTCGGTTTTGACCGTGTCGTTCTAGCCGACCATTGCAAAGACTTTAGTTTTACTAGGTGATTTCTCTTCGGAGGATGTTGAATCTTTGTGGTTAAAATATCTCCTCATTTCGTTTGAAGATTTGCAAGTTATCCGGTTTTGGTCTTTGCGGTCGTGCTCATGGAACGGCTCTGCTCGAGCTTACGACCACGTGATCTTGGGCGTGCGCATATCGACCATCGGGTTATCGCTTCTCGTTTCGACATCACAAGATTCTCGTTTATTTTCATTTGTCGGTTCGGGTAATCATTTCGACCACGCCGGCCGCTCGATCATCAATTGACTTACTACCACGCGAGTTCGACCTCTCTCGTCTCGACATGACCACTTCTCGATTATCGACCACGAGTTGCCGTTCGACCACGTCCATATTCCTTGCTACGACCACGGCGGTGGTGGCTACTCTCATTTCGGTGGTCGTCTGTGCGACTTTGCACTTTGTATTCTGACTACCTTGAGTTGGTCTTACGACTACGATTCTTTGGTTGTCTCGGTCATGAGTTCTCTCTACCGTCTTCGATCACGATAAAGACCTTCCGCGGTGATTCGACCGTGGTAATTCTCGATTTCGACCGATGGTCCGATCTTCTCGGTTTAGACTGCTGACTGTTTTCTTCGTCCATTTTCGGTCTGACGACCACGGTAATCTATTGTCGGACTCAATCTGCCGCCTCTGTTTTCCTTGATTTACGACCGTGTCGATCTTCATGAGATATCTTTTGACCACGGCAATTCTTTGGTGTTCTATGTTGTTTTTCTTCCAGCGGCTGATTCTTCTCTGTTCTCTCTGAGTTTTCCAGTGAACAATCAATCCTCTTCTTCACAGCTCTTTAGCTATTGGAGAAAAGATAGGATTGAATATTTGAGAATATTTTTAAGGCACCATTCACCCCCCCTCTGTTGCCATTTTGGTCCTACACGTTGTCACAATATGCTGATTACTTGGTATCCATCCTTTGGTCTTGCAAGATAATTTCACATTATACCTTGGGTACCTTCAGTTTCATATACACCATACTGTTGTTAGAATCAGAAACTTTGCATTTATTCATGTTAATCCATTCTCATTTAGCGTGGCCTGTCAAAGCATATTTCTAGGCTTTCATACGGAAGACGGTTTAAAAGATCTATGATATCTGAAACTGCATTTTGGTTCTCTCTTTTTGGCCCCATATTATGACTGGATAATGATATGGACTGCCTTAACATGCTGCGCTAAGGTGAATTCCTTCCTTGGCGATGAAATTTCCTGTCTGTTCCAGTTATAACTCAGTCAGAGTTTATCTGAAAAAACTTGGAATTCCAGAGGTGAAGACCAAGCTTGTGAGCTTACTATCTTAGGTCGGAACAAATTAGCTGAAAGCTGATTGAATTATAATTGACGCTTCAGTTATTGATATGCTCAGGCCTCAGGTATGTCATCTCAGGTTTCAAATGAATCAGACTCAAGACAAATCATATTTGAGTTGTTCTCATAGTCCTATGGAATTTCTTGAAATATCTGAACATCATCATTGCGCAACCGTGCAGGTGCCTGCACTTTCCCGGTTCACTCATTTGAAATGTCTCTGTTTGCAAGTCTAACAAACCATCATGAACTTTCTTGTGCATCTTCCAGTTCGAACTGACCATCCCTGCTGCATGTGCATGAACCGAATCCTGAATACCGTCTACAGAGTTGGTGAGATGTCATGGCCCCATGGTTGTTTATGGCTACTTCTCAGGCACGATGATTAACTATTGCGAGGTCTTCTAGTCTGTGGTCCTTGATTAAGTTTGTTATCATTGAGCATTTGCCATGTACTGATATTATAGTTCACTAAATGCATCCTCGAGCCCCTCAAGAATTTGCTTGAACTTTCCTTTAGTCTCCATTCATTTGTCGTTGCATGATTGATGCTGCTTGTTAATCTGAAGCTGGTGCGCATCAGCGTCAACAACGATTGTACCTTCAGGCTGATAACGTAATGCAACTCAGTGCCATATCCAGTTTAATGTAACTCACCCAATTGCTTTTTAATGCCATCTTTTTGTACCTGCTCCTCTCGTTTTGTTAGCGAACTTTCCATTGCTTGATTAATTCTGGACCATTCTGCTTTCTCAAATGTCCCTTTCGCTTGTTAATTGGCGCTTGCTGCGATGCGATGCGTTGGTGCAGGCCTTACTGTTCTAAAAGGCTTCTGTTGTAGCGCTCGTACATCGCTCCAGTAGCAGTTTCTTGCCTCGCACCCAAGCATGGCCAAACTGCTACGTGGCAAAGTCATATCTTGTTGTGACACGTGTCTGCCGGTTGTCAGCATGAGCCGACGAACCAGCGTGGCTAGTGGACTGTAGACCGCGGCACGACACGAGCAAGCAGCGCAAACATGCCCTTGGACTTGACCTGATGGCGCCCGGTCGGTTTCGTTGCGGGTCGGTCGGTCGGTCGCTAATGGCGACACGGACTGTGCACAACAGTTGTGCTTGTGGCGAGGACGGACAGCCCGGATAAGGCTGTATTTGGGCGGACAGCGATTGCCCAGCGCGCGCACGTGGCTCGATCGTAGCCATAGGTAGCCTCGCCGCACGGCACGGGCCCTAACCGTCGAGCTCATGACACTCGGCTACTCGAATAGTGGTGCTCTGTTGCTACTCTATTGGCCTAGAAGCCTCCCTTAATCCCGGCAATTACATGGGTAAGTGACCAACTGATTGGAAAAGGTTCAAAAAATGAATGCTCTACTGGGTACTAGCGGCAAAATCCCAACACATATGGGCATATTCTTTTTTGCTGCGTCTTATGGCTTTTAGCTGCGGCTTGTAACTTTTGAGCTGTTCATGCTAGAGATTACAGAGTAACTGAAACTCACGTGTAATTTTTGTCAATATAAATGAAGTAAGTAAAGTATGTACTACAATTAACTAGTAGACCATATCTTGAAAAAATAATCCGTTTAAAAACTAGTTACTGTAAAAAAAAGTCGAAAAACAGTTTTTAGAAACTGAAAAGAACAAGACCTAGATTAAGAGACTTCTGTAAGTTTATGCGCACTATCCCTCCCTGTACGAAAATTAGTGTGGATGTAGGCCCCGTTTTACCCAGCTTTTTTTCTTTCAAAGTCCAAGAATACGAGACGGTTTTATAAAATAGATTTTTTAAATAGTTTTTTAAATATAAAATTATATACGACATCTAAGTTGCTATCTGATATCTCCATCATCTATTACCGTCTCAAAAAAACACAACAATAAAACATCCACAACAGTTATAAACTATTAGCGCTAACTAAGAAAACATAAGCTCTAGCTAAGAAAACATAACTATTGTTACAAAAGCGCTGTGTGATGTTGGATCGATATGCATGCATAAATGCCTGGTGTCGGACTTGACATTTCGATCGATCGAGCTCGTGACATGTCGAGTGATGCCATGTCAGTCGCGGGCCGGCTCCCCTGCCACAATGGTAACGCTGCCTCCCCGTCCACAACGCGAAGCCGGGCGAGTCGCCGTCGACGCCGGTGCACGCATTGCTCCGCAGCCGTTTCTGGCGCGCGGAATCCGGCCGTGCTTGCCCGTAAAACGGCCTCCCGTGTCGTTGCCACAACGAGCAGTCACTTCAAAATTATTGATTTCACTGCTGCGAATCGCCGGCCGGGTCCATTTGCTGCATCGCTCGTTGCATCTGTTATCTTGTTGGAATTTATGTAGACTCTACCAGCTGTGTGACGACCTACCACACATGCTAGTGAGTAGTACTTCCAATTTAATACTAGCTATTATGTTCTCTCCAGTAGAAAACTGTTGCTGCTTGATCATCCCATACCCGAAATTGTTCAGGTATCTAGCACATTGTTGTAACTTTTTTTTATTTTAACCTCCTAGCACCTATTTTCATAAAAATAATCTTCTTTCTGAGCTTAAAAAGCACGAACGTGTCTCATACCGCACCGCCGTAGCTCAACAAGAGGCAATGTGTATAGTTGGGCGAGCTAGCGCGACGCGGTAGGACAAGCGCTGCCGAGCCGTCTCTGCTCGGGAGGAGCCTGCCAAGCGCCCCCGTCTCAACAAGTAGGCACACAGGCGAGCTGACAGACGCATATGGGAGCGAGGGGGTCGGAATCCAATTTCTCACAGGGCAGCGACAGCGTACGCGAGGGAATCGCGTTAATGACACGACGCGACGTGGTGACGCGGCGCGATTTAGATTCTCGTTTTATTCGTACGTTAATCGCGCTAGCTTCTCACGCACGTGTATAAAATGCAACCTGCGCTCGCATTGCTACTGAGCGAGAGAGAGCATAGCCAGAGAGAGGAAGGAAAGAAAAGAGATATTTCCTGCCGAGAGAGAGTACAGGGAGACGGTGCGGCTGTGATTTACCATCCGTCGCAGTTGGAAACATTGTGGATCTGGTGAATACCTTTGGAAAGAGGTATGCTTTATTAGCGTGCACCAACGTGCTTAATATATCATTAGCGTTTTCATTAGCATAAATGTGGTTTTATATTGTGGAATGCTCTAGGTAGCCATGTTTAGTTGACGGATGTGTTTCTGTAAATAGCTAATTTTTTTTATAAATAGATGCAGAAATACGGGCTAGAAAAATAGCTAAAATATTTTTTACGCATGTCTGTGCGTATATATTTATCGCTCGCGCGATTATAAAATGACCATTATCCAAGGATCTAGTCTTATTTTTCTAAACTAAAAAACAGAAACTTTACAAAAAAAATACATCGTGCTACTGTCTCTACTAACCACTCTTAGTTGGTGAGTCCCTTCGTTATATCTTTAAACTGTTAGTAATACCCTCCGGTTCAACTGTACATGGTCGGATCAGATGATATCGGGCTATACGACTACTTTACCTATGGAGAGGATGAATGAGAGTTTGCCGACATACTTCGCAAACTAATGTAATACCTGTGTTACTAGCATCATCCTATCTTTAGGGGACGGAAGACCCAAGAAGAAGACAGGGAGGCTTGGATGATGGAAAATTTTTTATACACAAGGGAAGGCGAGTACACGTCACGCACCTTCCGCACGGAGCACCTGAGGAGCATTTTCACTGACGCTCTTCAGGACGCTGCCCGCTTGGTTTGTGCTCTCCTATGCGAGATCCACGAGGCCGCCATGCTGACCTCTCCATTTCGCTGCTATCCATCCCTTTGGGAATGAGCACATTATGGTGAGACGTTCATCCCTGGCTCCGAGTATGATCCGCTCCTGACCTACTAGGTCCAACTCACCTGAACTATAAGAGCCACCTACACAGAGGCTCTAAAGGAGATCTCATACCTCCGACAGCCCCTCACCGCCGGCTAAAGCCAGGTAGAGATTCTCCGCGCTCAGCTCGCCAAGTGCAAGAAAGCCCTGGCTGCAATGGAGTGTGAGAGGGATACCGTAGTTGTCGAGCTTGAGCGGACTGAAGTAGCAACAACGGTCCACACTCCGGCTCCCCCCGGACCCCTATCATCCCCACCAACCCCGCTTTGACTCAGCCACTCACCGGAGGACTATGCCTGAGGAGCATTGCACGTAAGAGCATGCGGCGCCCCAGCCCGCCGATCATCCTCAGCATTGGAGAAATTAGTGAGGCCGCAGTCGCTCCTGCTCCAGCTCAGCCGACTGCCGAGCCGGGGACGCTCGGCAGGCTCCTACCTAGCAGGGGCGGCTATGTAGGCGCCTGCCGCGCCAACTCACCCAGCCGCGCGCTTCGCCTCCTACCGAGCTATGGCGGCGCGACAGGTGACACGTGTCGCCTGCCATGCCTTCTGAATTTAGGGATGGGGCCATTTTTGCAAAAAAAAAAGATACTAAGAAGCCAAAATTAAAAAAAAAACGTTGTAACAATGCTAGATATATAAACAATTGAACACACACCACTGTGTAGTACATCTTGTACAACCTGTTCTTTTTAGCTGAGGCTTATGATTTTTGGCTACGGCTTGTGGCTTTTGGGCTGTTCGTGCGAGAGATTACAGAGTAACAGAAACCCACGTGTAATTTTTGCCGATATAAATGAAGTCGGTACAGTATATACTATAATTAATTAGTAGATCCAACCTTAAAAAGATACTTCGTTTAAAAAATAGTTACTACACAAAAATTAAAGCAGAAGTAAAAGCTAAAAAAAGATCAGTGCCGTAATTATATGGATCGGCGGATCGATCCTGTAGCAAGCGCTGGAGCCAACTTTGTGATAACGGCATTGGTGGATAGGATGGCCCACCGCTGAGATTTCACTAGGACTGCTTTGTTAGAAAAGTTGAATTTTTTTTTCTCGGAATACCATTTCTTGAGCGATCAGCAGGCCTCTGTAATATTTGCTTCACGCAAACTCTACTAAGCACTACCATAGCCTAGCTAATGCTCACAATCCGACGACACTGTAGCAGATGCTACTAGTATAAGGTGGGGAGTGAATGATTAGCTTAGCCAAAGGCAACCCCACGTGCAAACGCAAACGCAAATGTGCGGTTTGGGGCAAGGAATCAAACACACATGATGGCAAAGCGAAGGGGTATCTATTCCATCCACCCATAGAGACCATGCCACTATTAACATTGCAATTTCTTGACATCTAAGCCAAACCATATTTTCCTCCTGATTATGAGTCTGTCCTTTTCGGCTACGGTTTTTAGCTTTTGATTGAAATATTTGAATTTTTACTGTTTACGGTATAAATTACGGAGAGACGGATACTCACTTACGATTTTGGCTGGTATAAATATTAGGCTTTTAACGTGTAGATCGTTTAACTTGTAAATCCCGTCTTAAGAAAATACTCCATTTGAAAGTTAAATACTATAGCAAAAACTATCCTCCTGCAGAATCAGATTCGCTCATGGAAGAACAGAGAACAACAAACTGGCATACCGACTCTGGCAAATCTCTTTCTCTCTGAAAAATCCTGCAGATCCTGAAGCGCCCGGCTCATATATATTCGCAATTGCAAGACTTTAAACCATTGAAGGCAGCAGTCTAGTTCAGAGAAATTTCGTAGCATGCCACCGGTGAATGGCTTGCCACTCTGTCAGCACTTACCGCCGTGCTTATCGTGAGACTTTGGTATGAAGATATCTATTCGTGTGGCGATCACTTTCACCGAGATTTCCATCGACACAACAGTTCCCTTGAAAAATTAGGCGCATTCACAACTACAAACTAAAAGGCAATAACCAATAAGGTTGATACACATCACACCCGTAGTTGCACACTGCCACATTACAAACATTCCTATTCCTTGATTTCACCCTGCTCATTTGGATTTTTTAATGGTTTATGGTTTATATTACATCGTAGCTAGTTTATTTTGTAATATAGTTACTAGTAACTTTTTTTGATGTAATTAAAATTAAAAAATTTCAAAATAGAAAAAACATGTTAGTCTAACACGGACAATGCAAAGAAATACGAAAAAAAGAAAAGACAAAAAAACCCCAAAAAATCCAACGAACCGCAACTGCAGGTGCCGTAGTCGGACTTGTCTGGCGACTACCAGTCCAGCGTCGTGCACACAAAGTGCTTGTCCGTCACCGCAATGGTGTACCGCCCCTCCACAGCCAACTTGTGGAAATCGGAAGGACGGGTGGGGCCGTGGGGGGCAAGCCAGGGGGAGGACCGGATGGAGAGGATGGGATGCGGCAGCCAAGACCTCGACGCCGACGACGAGAGAGAGAGAGGAGGAGGATTAGGGGGTGGGAGACAGGAATGGAATTCACGGTTGGGTGACTATGGGTGAGCGGCGCGGTGGGAGGCACGGTAGACGGGGCGGGCGGGGCGATGGACGAGGCCGGAGAGAAGAGGATCGGCTGAGCGGCGCGGTGGATGGGGAATGACCGGGCTCTGGGGATCGACCGAAGGGTTAGGGACCTTAGGGTTACGGGATAACTCATGACTGGGCTAGTCCTAAGGGTGTCACACGGGCAACTGGGCTGTGATGGGCTGCACGTCTGCACTCTGCACACACGAGCCAAACTAGGCTCGCGAGCGGCTCGAACTCGGTTTGATTTTTTCGAGCTTGGAGAGGGGCTCGGCTCAGTTTAAAAAATCAGCTCGAGCTGAGCTGGCTCGAGCTTATTATGAGGCAAACCGACTCGCGAGTCTCGAGCTATTTTTTTTTGTCCTAGTGGTGATAATGGTCTAAAGAAGGAGAAGGAGATAGAAAGAGAAGGGCCAGGCCATGCACGATTGCACCGGCCATGGAAAGATAAGAACCCCACCATGCACCCACTTTTCAATTGGTTTTGGTAGCGGCTCTGCCTGCCTTGAGTGATGGGGATGCCTGCCAGGGACCTATCTCACAACTCACAAGAACCCTCCAAAATCGTTTTCGAATTTTATATTTCAAAATGGTGTGTGTTCGAAATTGAAGTGACTCATTCCTCGCAAATTGAGTTGACGACTTTGCCGACCAGCGGCCCGTGGATCTGTTGTAGGACCGGCGGCCGGATACAACTTTGGTGACCGGCAGCGGACGTGACGTCTTCGATAGGTGTTGGATCTGGCGGCGATATACTTACCATTAATTAAGTTCATTATAAAAGATCAGGTCAAGTGATATACTTACCATTAAAGATCAGATCAAGTGATATACTTACCATTAATTAAGTTCATTATTGCTTTGGATGCATACATCACTGTAGCTTACTTGACAGTTTTTTTTCGTAAAAGTTGTCTGCAAAGCTATTACAGCATCACCCTGTCTGGTATGGCTGGCTTAAACCATCCTTCCAAGCTTGTCATGGGCGGTAACTCTCAACCTCAAGGCTGATGCTACATGTGGACATGAATAGTCACATGGATTTAGTTTTAGGCTCTATTCTACGAGAGACTCCACAGCGTGTTCTGATAACAAAAAAAAAAAAAGGTATAAAAGATGGGTCCCATAACATGGAGACATGATATGAAACGCCTCCTGCACAAGTGCTTATTGATCAAGCGTCGCAGTTGCCTGAAACATTAGCTGTTCTCTAACTCTAAACCTTATTTAATTGCAAATGGACCGAGTTCCACACCCCTAATTGAGCTCATCGGATATTTTTGGACCAATCTTATTCTCAGCTGGTTCCAACTAAATAGTACAAGTATGATCTTTATCTGCAGCTGCATCAGTTTTAGGAGAAGCAAGGAATAAAGCTACGCTCAAGCTAAAGAGAGCATCAAATTAAAGAAAGCCACCCCTGTTGGACTGGAATGTACGGAACGGAGAACCTAATTTGGGTGGTTAGGTTCGCGTTTCAACTTTGGAACTGATCATTGTTTAAGCTAGACAAACCTCTTGCCAATAGTGCTCTAGTTTAACAATGCATAAACACAGTACCCTTTTTTCCCCTTAAAATTGTAGCAAGTACATATACACTTGCTTCTTTTTCAGTACCATACTATCATCAATAGTGTCTTATTTCACTATAGGATAGTTAATCGTACTTGCTTTAAATTTGTGCTCAGTATGTTATTCAGAGAAAAAGTAAGGCATCATAACTTTGTGCTCAGTATGTTATTCAGAGAAAAAGAAAGGCATCATCGTTAAGTTACACAAGCCACGGCATCATTAAAGGCTAATCTTATGGAATTTGGGGCGTACATGTGATTGCAAAGGGCGAATAGAAATGTTCCCTGGCGCGAACTATTCACCAAGCAAGGGAATTGAGGAATAAAAGGACCGGGCGTTGTTCTTTTCTTGCTGATTTCTCAACGCCCCTTTTGACGACATGACCGGACCAGCAGCTGAACGGCTTTGGTAAAGCGAAAGAAAGAAGAAAAAGGCTCACTCAAAAATTGTGTTGGCGCTTCTCGAGCTAGCTTATATTCCCTCCATCCAAATTTATAAGATATATTTTTTTTTCAAATTTATAAGACATATTTTTTCTTGGTATATAGACCAAAGAGATAATAAAAATAGCTAGATTATCTCTAATTATTATCTCTAAAAACTATATTCAATATATTCATGTAGAAAATAGCAAATAAAGCTATATATTTATTAGAGTTATAAAGAGAATACCGCACTGATTTTACATTGAAATATGAAATATGACATATATTTATAGATAAGATTATTTAAAATATACGTCCTACAAATTTGAACGGAGGGAGTAATAGCTAAGCTAGCGTCCACGAAAACCGACTGTTGGTTTGGGTTAAATTACGCTGCTAATTTCGAATCGCATCCGAATTCGGTCACTTTCTTTTTCTTCAATTCAGGGGGGCATCGATCTAGCTTGATCGAGGAGGTTAGCGTCGAGATCCCCTGATCCCATGCGATCTGGACTGTGCGTAATTCCTCACGCCAGAAACGGAAGCCACCCTTGACATCGATCCATGTTTGGGTCAGCGGCTCATCGCATTGGCAGGGAGACAGGTCTCGTTTTCCGGCAGTACGTGAACGCAGGCAGACAGGCAAGCAGCTAGGTCGTGATCAATCTACACTGCCACCTTCACCCGTCGACAAATGCACGGAGAAAGCTACGGATCGACAACGTTCAATCCACGTATCCTACAGCAGCAGCGTATTTTGCACCACGTATGGGATTTCTCGAATGAGTCGCCGACTAAGCAGGCCTGCCGGAGATCCCCGCCGTCGGCAGATCGGTGCATCTCGTCGGCGGCGGAGGCTGTCCTCACGTGACGTGCCTCCTTGCCTTGCCTTCAGGCGCACGCAGGCAGCATCGAAACGCTGGAGAAAAAAGATATGCGTTCGTTCGTTAAGCCGAGGGCGTCCGTCCAAAGCGGGGACGTGATCCGGATCCGCCGCGACCAGACGACTGATGCAGTCCACTGCTCCAACGGCGAAGGCGACGAACGCAACCATTTAGTTAATGACCCGCTCCTTTCAACTTCAGTTTCTAGTTTATTTTTTATTATTTATAAATTTTATCTTTTTTTTTGATTTTTTGATTTTTTTTAGTTTTTTTACCGATTTTTTTCGTATTCGTTTGCGTTATCCGTAATGAGCTAGCATATTTTTTCTATTTTTAATGTTTTAATTTAATTATAATAAATAAGTCACCTTTAGCTACAATAAATTTCCAACCGTTATAATACAATTTTAATCATAAACCACAGTTTTTCAACCCAACCGAACAGAGTGTAACCGTTATAATATAATTTTAATCATAAACTAATTTTAATCATAAATTATATTTTTCAGTTTAACCGAGCAGGGCCGCGGTGATATCTAGCTTGCTTGCTGCGACCGATCGATCCCTTCGTCGTTGGATCCATCGATACGTGCGATGCGGGTGCGGTCACGTTTGATCATCTGATGGGTGGCGGCAAGGCAAGAAAGGCATCAAGGATTCATGGGAGGCAGGAGGCATCTAGAGCGCTTGCCGCTGCTACCCAACAAATCTCTGCCCTTTTCTAAAAAAAAAAGCAAAAGAGAAAAGTCTACTCTATCCACCATCCATCCATTTGATATTTTTTTGATGTGCCGTGTATAAGTCCTCTGCTGATTGCTGCTACTACATGACTTCATTTCTTGTACTCGACCTATTCTTAAGTAAATAAAATTTGGTACGTAGTTTGACGAGTGAGTTGGTAATCCTAATTAGTAGTATAAATCCCAATGGTTAGGTTAAAGACAGAGTGTTTTTCCAGCTGCTCTAGATCTGTCTCCTGTGCTAATAAGTCTGATGAATATTTCTGCCTAATAGAAATCGACACAGCTCGGGTTGATCCGGATCCATCATTATCAATGCGGTGATCCAAGATATGCATTGTTCAGTGCAGAAGTTGACTCGTGTAGTCAAATCGGGGGATTGATGCTTCTGTGATGCTTCTCGAGCACCGAAATCGAATTACTCCAGATTGCTGCGCTGTCGGAGGAGAACAGTGCCAGCGCCGACGTTTGTCGGTCTAATTTGTTTACTGCTACTGATTCATTTATTTGAAATTTCCTGGCTCAAATGTTCGATGCCCGTCAATTATTTGTTTCCCTTTTCCTTTATGCTCTAGCTAACAGCCTCTTCTCCTAATTAACCCATGAGAAAAAAGAGAGCGCCAGAGAGCTTCATGCTGTGCATTGTTAACTGTTTTTGTACACCACGTCAAGCACTCAGATTTGGTTATGTCACTTTTGTGGTATTTGTATTTCCACTGTATTTCTCTTCTAATTATATATGATTTTGAAACACGACAAATGATCTGTTATTATTTTTCGTATTCATATTGTCTCATTAACATCTCTGAATTTTAGTTCTAGATTCGTCACCCGTAGATAGCACCCTACTTAAGACAACCATAAATATGGTAGTGTTTGGCGGTACTGAAATGTGTCAAAGTTACGTAACAGTCATGCTCCACTGCCTACTACCGTGCCATTTCCGAGTTCAAAAAGGTACGAATTACAATTCCATTTCCATCGAAACTTCAAATTAGTATAATTTGTCCAAGGAAACTGACATATTGTTTTCTTTCTGGAGACATGTGAACTTTTGCGACGCTGTAACTCACGAGTGTCCTTACTGCTCTTCTGATCGCTACATTTATAACGGATATATACTCCTATACTAATATAAAAAACATCAATTTAATTAAAACTTTTGTCATCTAACCACAGTGAACTGATCATAGCAGTCGTAATCGATACTCATAAGCTACAGTACTCGGTCGGTGCTCGAAGACCGATAGTATCGCTTTATGTGAGCAGCACTACTGGAGAAGCAGTCGAAGTGTGGTGGTCAGAGTTGCGATCAAAGTGGTATGGTCGAGAAGCTGTGGGCGGAGTGACGGTCGAAGTTCTATGGTCGAGAAGCTGTTGTTGGAGTTGTGGTCAAAATGGCGTGGTCGAGAAGTCGTGGTCGGAGACACGATCGAAGTGGCATGGTTGAGAAGCCGTGGTCGGAGAAGCGATCAAAATACCGTGGTCAAGAAGCCATGGTTGAGAAGCGATCGAAGTGTCATCGTCAGAGAAGCGGTCAAACTACCATGACCAAAAAGCGGTCGAAGTACCATGGTCGAAAAAGCGATCGAATGACCATAGTCGAGGCATTGTGGTCGAAGTCTCATGGTCGATGTGCCATGGTTAGAGTCCCGTGGTCGATGCGGCGTGGTTGAAGTCCCGTGGTCGACGTGCCGTGGTCAGAGAAGTAGTCGACGCGCCGTAGTCGAAGGACCATGGTCAAGAAGCAGTCGAAGGACCGTGATCGAAATCCCATGGTCGGCGCGCCATGGACAGAGAAGCATTCGACGCGCTGTGGTCGGAGAAGTGGTCAAAGGACCGTGGTCGAGAAGCGATTGAGGCACCATCATGGAAGTCCCGTGGTCGAGGCGATGTGGTCGAAGCCCTATGGTCAACACGCCGTGGTTGAATGACCATGGTCAAAAAAGCGGTCGAAGTGCCGTATTCAGAGGACCATGGTCAGAGAAACGGTTGACTTGCCATGGTCTAAGGTCTATGGTTGGATAAGCGGTTGAAGTGTCGTGGTCAAGAAGCAGTCGAAGGACCGTGGTCAAAGCATCGTGGTTGGAGTTCCGTGGTCGACGTGACGGGGTCGAAGTCCCATGGTCGACGCACCGTGCTTGGAGAAGCGGTCGACGCGTTGTGGTCGACGGATCGTGGTCGAGAAGCAGTCGAAGTGCCGTGGTCAAAGAAGCGGTCGAAGTGCCATGGTCGGATAAGCGGTCAAAGGACCGTGGTCGAAGAAGCGGTCGAAATGCCATGGTTGAAGAAGTGGTCAAAGTGTCGTAGTCGAGGAAGCGATCGAAGTGGTGTAGTCGGGGAAGCGATCGAAGTGCCGTGGTCGAGGTGCCATGGTCCAAGTCCTGTGGTTGAGGAGTCGTGGTCGAAGTCCTATGGTCGATGCACCGGGGTCGAAATACTGTGGTCAGAGAAGCAGTCGAAGTGTCATGGTCGGAGAAGCGGTCGAAGGGCCGTGGTCGGAGAAGCGGTTGAAGGGCCATGGTCGAAGAAGCGGTCGAAGTGCCATGGAGGAGAAACGGTCGAAGGACCATGGTCGAGACACCGTGGTCGCAGTCCTATGGTCGACACGCCATGGTCGAAGGATCGTGGTCAGAGGAGCGGTCGAAGTGTCGTGGTCGAAAAGCGGTCGAAGTGTCGTGGTCAGAGATACGGTTGAAGGACCATAGTCGAGGCGCAGTGGTTGAAGCTCCATGATCAACGTGCTATGGTCGAACTTCCGTGGTCGACGTGCCGTGGTCGAAGTGCCATGGTCGGAAAGCGGTCAAAATGCCATGGTTAAAGAAGCGGTCGAAATGGCATGGTCGGAGAAGCGACCGAAGCACCATGGTCGACACGCTGTGGTCGAACTCCCATGGTTGACGCACCGTGGTGGAAGTCCCATGGTTGAAGAGGCGTGGTCGAACTCCCATGATCGACGCACCGTGGTTGAAGAGCCATGGTCGAGCTTATTTTCCATAATCAACTAAATTCAAGAAGATGGGGGACGACATCACAGACCTTGTGTTCATAGAGGTATGGATGTGTTGTACCAGCGTAGTGGGTCATGGGCGGCGTCGGGCTGGAGGCGAAGCGGGAGTGGAGGGGGGAGGAGTGGCGACGCGGGGGCGAAGAGGGGAGGAGCGGCGGCGTAGGGGCGGAGCGATGGAGCATGGGGTGCGGCGTTGTGGGAGTGGAGGAGCATTAGGGCGGTGCCGATGGATATATTGTAGGCGTGAGGGGGCGGCGCCGATGGATCGCGGACATGATGTGGGGCCATGATTGTCTGGGGGTGGGTCGGCGCGGCGTGCGGCGGGATTGGCAGGACTAACTTGCAATGATGGACGTTGGATGGACTAAATAAACGGTGTATATATTCAGATGATAGGATCAACTTACAATGTTAGCCATTAGATTTTGTTGATCTAACAATTAGGAGAGGAGAGTATTAACGTGGTTGGGTGACAAATAATTTAATCAAACTTGTGCTTTTATATTAGTATAGATGACTCATAATTTAATATTTGCTTAAAACGATTTATTTTTGCAAATTTCAGAATAAAATGAATTTCAATTTTTAATATTTTTTACGTGGATTTCACGCACACGTTTACTAGTTCATTCTGTAAGGGTGACTCATAAGAAACGACCTCCGTTTCTAAAGAAAATTATCTCTAATATATAGAATGTACTCCATCTATACGAAAATAAACCTAACTCTACTAAAAAAGCTATCTCCAATACATGGAACGCGGCTAGAAGGAAATGAACCTAACTAACATGGAAAGTATCAATTCTTATCTTTTCTTTCCAAAACAGGATTATTCGTAGCGAAGTTTTCGAAAAAGAACCCGAGCAAAGCCGCTTACCTCTCCCCCATAAATAGCTGCACGCCCGCTCCACCCTGCCCCTCTGCCCACCACCTCCTCCCATTACTCCACACCGCGGCGCCGACACCTCGCTCTCCACCTCCCGACCCAGCAGCCATCCACCTGCGCGCCCGCCATGTCATACAGCTACGCCTCGCGGCTGCCTGGAGGCGGCGGCGGCCTGGCCCAGACGTTGCTCGCGGCCAAGGTGGCCTTCGCGTCCGCCGCGCTCGCCGCGGCCGCCTCCTTCGCGCGCCTCGCCGTGCCGCAGCTCGCGTCCGTCGCCGGCGCCTTCTTCCCGCGCGCCTGGGCCGCTGCGCGCGTCTGGCTCGTCCCACCCTACCTCTTTGTCACCGTCCACCTCATCATCCTCGTCATCTGGAAGCTCTCCGACCACAAGCACGTCCAGGCGCAGCAGCACAAGGACCCGTGGCATCACCAACCTTCCCACCTGCCCCGGTCGCGGTCCCCGCCGAGGATGCCGCCTCCCCGTCAAGCCCAAAGAGGAGTTCGTCGCCGCAGCCGAGTGCGGCGAGCCGCTGGAGCCGGAAGGCTCCCCGGACTCAGGCGGCGGCGAGTCCTGCGTCACGACGGAGTCCGACGACGACGCCTCCTACGACGCGTCCTACCTCGCCGACCCGAGGTGGGGCCTGGCGCCGGCGCAGGAACACGCGGTTATTGAGCGGGAGCTCTCGCCGCCGCCCCCATACGTGGCAACCACGGTAGTGGACGACGACGACGACTTGGACGCCACGTGGGAAGCCATCATGCAGAAGACTCGTCCGGAGGCCGCGGCGGCACCTGATGCCCCTCCGGCGCAGCCGCCTCCGCCGCGGAGAGCGCGCGACCCGTCGGTCGGCGCGGAGGAGATGAACAAGCGGTTCGACGACTTCATCAAGAAGAACCGCCACTCTTTCCATCGGCAATAAGCTCCCTCCGATCCGATCCAATCCAAACTCATCTCGCATCGCAACCGTATCATACATAGTATAAATACTTCTTTGGTTTTTCTTGGTGCGCCGAAGAGATCGATCGTCGGAACGGAGGCGGGTTAATCGAATCATCATCTTTAGGTAACTAAAAAAAAAATCCTTTGCACGGGCTCTGCTACTAGTGTATACTGCGACTGGTTACTGCTACGATCTTGTGCTGCCATGCCATGGTAAAAGTAAAACAGTGGCAGTAATTAATTCATCCTTGCTTGCTTACTTGAACTGATCGTTACTGCTTAGCCGGAATGAGTTGTCGTTTGCGCGTGTCCGGGGCTAGGTTGCCGCTTAAGCTGTTCGCGTGGTTACTTTCCGTAAGAAGGCAAAAAATTTGGTCGGCCTCTGCGCTCGCAGTCCGGTCCACTTCTTTCCCTTTCGGTGCCATTAGGATCTATCTAGCAGATGCTCTCATGCATGCTTCCTTCTTAAGTTGGATATTTCTACGTGTGGTGTCTTCCTTCTCCTCTATCCAAAAGAACCAGAGTCAAATCGCTGGTATATTCTGTTTCTGAATCTTCAGTCCATTCTTATAGGTACTTCTTTGCTTTACCAACAGAAAATTATGCTGATCAGATCATAAGCCACGTATAGACCCTGTTATTTTTGGCTTTTCAAAAGGCTTTTGATTTTTGATTTCTCTTCTCAATTGCTATTTATCAGACTAATAAATCTTAACTATAAACTGTAGTTCAAAATAACATGCCCGTAGTTACTAATGGCTAGATGAGGCAGACTAGTTGGTAGCTCCCCTGATAACTTTAGAATCAGTACAATGTTCATTTCAGTGTAGTGTACAAGATGCCGTTTTTCTTACTAAAACAAGATGTGTATATATATAGTGAAATGTATCATTGACAAGCGGGCAAGAACCACAAATTGACGAGTTTGTTTCCATCCTTTTTGGAATCTGCAGGCTGTGAAGGTTCTGGATGGATGGATGGTGGTGCTATGGGAGTAGCTTTTTTTTTGGAGAATGCTATGCTAGTAGCTAGAGATGACCTTAATGTGCTGAAATGATGTTGAGTTGGTACTTGGTTGTTAGGTTCTCCTTTTTAATTTTTCCCCTTGGTGGCCTGGCATTTGCTCTTAGCTTTCCCTCTCTCTTCCTTTCCTTTGCTTTTCCTACAGCTCTTTTACTGATTATAACAGTGCTAATTGTCCCAAGCTCCTACGGTGTAAATACTGCAGGGTTGTGGATGTGCTTGTGATTATAACCTACTAGTGCCACATGGTATGCGTGTGTTGTCTAAAAGCCAGCCACAGGTCAATGACCAAGCCACCATCTTGTTCCATGTTTCTTTTTGCTGTTGCCATGGTATGGTCATTGAGATGCATCCTGTTCTGTTCTGCTATGTATTTAGCCACTGTTTGAAGTGAACAGTCTGCTATTCATTTGAGTAACAAACCATTAGATGCATACAGCACTAACGAGGAAAAATATCACAAATAAATGGTCCACTGTTTGCATATAGACAGGTCAAAATGGTCAGGAAAGGATTGATTTTGGCCTGCTGTTCCTCTCTCTCACACACACACACTATTCCTTTTCGACCCTCCCATTTGTAACGACAAAGAAATCATCAGTGCTGAAAATCATTGAACTGCACAGAACCAGAGACTGTTTCTTGAAATGTATAGGCTGCAACTCTGATATGACACCAATGGAGCATCTCTATTGGTTCTGACACGATGCCCACATCTTCAGCATCCTGTGCAGATACTCTGTTCCCATCTAGTACTAGTATATGCGTACTTTGCTCTGTGAACTCAGCAGTATTGCTTTCAATGTGGCATCAGCAGAATCAATCCCTGATGAATAGAGGTTTTACTACTTGGTACTTAAAAGTCATCTTCGGGGTTTACTCTATGAGCTGATTACCCTATAAATGGCCCTGATCATTACTCATTAGACTCTAGCTTATGCTTTTTTTTATTATAGCTAGCTTATTTACGATAGCTTATGCTTTTTTTATTATAGCTAGCTTATTTTTTTACTATAGCTAATAATTGATGATGACTTATTTAATATAATTTAATTTAAAAAAATTAAAAGTAGCTGTCTATTTCCTAACTAGTAACTACTTTTTCACGAGACGAGGCTGAAGGACTCTGTGTCCCTAGTGGCTACTGAAAGTGGCACCTGAACCGCTTCATCGGCATGGCATGGCTCCTCGCATCGCACTGCCAAAAAGGCCATGAACTGAACCATCCCTGCTGCTACAAGCACAACTGCATGATTGCGATTTGGTGAAGGAGAACATTATATTGCTTCGCGTGAAAGGCCATGAACTGAACCATCCCTGCTGCTACAAGCACAACTGCATGATTGCGATTTGGTGAAGGAGAACATTATATTGCTTCGCGTGAAAGGCCATGAACTGAACCGTCGTTTCGAAAGTGCATCGCGCATTTGTCATTGGCATCCACAATCAACTTACCGATCAGACCTGAATTCCCTCTCAGCATTATCCCTAGCCTGCACAATTTCATGGACCGCATCCTATATCTAGTGACAACCCATTTTTTTGACTGTTGAATTTCTCTGCAACTGTTCAGAAATTTCAGTTGTGGAGTGAAAAAAATATACATCAAGGCTACTCAAACTTTAATCATAAAAATCAAAATTTTTATTACAAAATAGTATGGCCTACCAGCAAAGCTTTACGTTGGTCCCGTTCCAAACAACGATGATTTCTGACTTCCAGAAGCCAAAAGCTGTTTGGAACACATGGAGTTCTTAACGCGCCCTTTTTTTCTCTTTCCCTTTTCTTTTCATTATTCATGGAGATAAAATGATGTTTTTTGTTTTTCATATTTTTCTTTATTTTCTCTAATTAAATACTCAAAAAAAAATTAACATCCGCTACAATGCCATTCTAGCCAAAAGTCACAACACTTTGGAAAAAGAGCCAATTACTAAGGGTGTCCAAACCTAAAATTTAGTGGGTGGAGCCTATAAGGCTTCTCCCTATTGAGCTCCCAACCATACTTCCATGACTACCGTCCCGTTCCCACTCTTCATTTTGATTAGGGAGAGAGAGACCATATACCACCCACTCATCGTGTCATACGAATAATACCATCATTTGAAACTGTGTCAAAATGTTATTTAAATTGAATTGTAAACTTCGAGAAATCAAACATTTGGTTTCATAGTTTAGGTGCGGGCGAACTTTTGAGCAAAGTCAGAGATGGTATATAAACTTTTTCCAAAATAATTTACCCATTGTACAAAGCTTCTACTGATGGATCGATCGAACGTAATGGGAATGATGAGCCAGCGACGAAATGTCAGGCAATAGATGTTGCTCGTGCCGTACTTTTCCCTCCCGGTAACTTCTGGTCTGGAACACGTCTGGTTGCAAGAAGAATTAAGGGAAACAGATCACCATGTGACAACCAAGATAGCAGTGGGATGTGCTACTCCTAACAGAAATGGAGAATGAACAGATTCAGAAACATCACAGCTAAGATGATGACCGAAATATCTAAGGTTGCGAAATAAGTATCTCATTATATGTCCACTGCCCGTTAGCTAAGCAAGCAATTCGGCAGAATGGACTTGGGCGACAGACAACAGGGCAAGAGAGGCAATATGAGCTCGAGCAACAGGCAAGGTTTCTAGCTCTTGTACCTGCAGCAGGTATATAATTACAAATCACAGATACTGACTGAACCACAACATTTGGATGAATGATGGAACAAAAATGATAAATACATAATCTGCAATGTCCACAAAATGCTACATTCAATAACCATCTGTAATGTACAAGAGTTTATTGATATGGCTTTATTGAGAGTTAAGACACAATAGAGCATTCACTGAAAGGCTAAATAACATAGAGATTATGAGTTTGTCTATTCAGCAGCAGGCCCTCATCCATGAGATGATGGGGGCGGCATCGGATAGGGTATCGGAGGCATGTTTACTGGGGCACCAGGTACTACAGCTCCTGGGACTGGGGCATGCATGCCATAGGCAATATGAGATGCAGCAGGAACAGGAAGCGTGACGGGAGTGCCAACCGCAGACACAAGGGGACCACCAACTGGCTGTCCGATTGTGGTACCAAAAGCATCAACGCCTGGGGGCGTATTTGCTGGTTGTGTAGATTGCTTAGGGGATCTCCCAGGATTGGCAGCCTGCCCATTTGTTTGACCTGTGATTGGAACCTGAGCAGTTGATGCATCTCCGTTGTTCACACTGGTAATGTCATGTATACTTGATCGCCGCCTCTCTCTGTTCATTGAGTTCAGGCGGATAAAATACTTCTGTGCATGACTAGCTACTTGTGTGGGTGTCCTGGAGATCACAAAGTTTCTTGAGATGCTCCTCCAGTCACCTTTGCCATACTTCTCAAGTCCAAGAAGGAACAATCTGCAAATTCAAAATCAAGTGGCAGGGCACGTCAATAACCAGTAAAGTAAAGACAACCTGCATGAAATCAGTAATATATTAATTTGATTATATAACATCCCAAAGAAAGGAGAAATGATTAAAACAGATGGTTGGATTTGGTGCATGAGTTACTATTCCATATTATGAATATTTTGATTATTTTCAGAAGCAAAAAGAAGGCTGATTGCATCATTTCTACAGTCATGTTTCCACTTGAGTCGTCCTTAACCACACTGAATTAACCCATTCGTGTGCACTTGTGGCAATTATAAGAATGACCCTTTAGGCATATATCAGATAATGTCACTTAGCTGGGCCATTCTCAAAGCATTCTAGTTAGCATCAATCACTTGTTGCATCCAATTACTTCACCTTAAATATTTATATTTATTATGATTTTCTGATGTTGCTTTGGCAAGTTAATTATGATCCCATTTTTTTCTTGTAAGCTCACGAGTATGCCTTCTTATCGATCACACAAAACTCATTCAAAATTTACAAATGTGCTGATAAGATATTGCAATTTATGACCTTTTACTAGAAATAATATGCACAAGATTGCTTAACATGGCAGAAGTTGCAAATGAAAAGAGGACTACTTGTCTAATAAGATATAGCAAACCTATCACCTTTTACTAGAAATAATGTGCAAAAGATCGCCTGACATGGCGGAAAAAGTTGCAAATGAAAAGAAGACTACTTTTAAAAGGTATATGCCCTACACGCACATACAAACATAGGCTAACTTGTTCAGGATTGAATACTTTAACACAAAGCAATGATTAATGCATTGTCCAAAAGGTGCCATACACCAAATGATGAGATGTATAACCAATGAAAAACAAGTGACAGAGAGGGTGCGCCAACAAGCATAAAGTTATGTATAATAGAAATACCTGTTATGTAGTGCTACAGAGATTGAGAAAATGCTAATTATGTACTTGAAGTTGGATTTAGTAAGAAAACACACAAGCGTTTCACATTCGAATTATATTCACTCAACTACAGGGAATTTGAGTTGTCCTTCCGCTGGCATTATAAGCTATCATAAGCTATCACACAAGTGGTTAAGTTATCAAGAGATACATTTTAGCAATTTTGGAATGAAAGAGCTAGCAGGGAAAAAATCTACTAAACTTAGTCCATCACAAAAGGAACTTAGTCCATCACAAAAGGAGAACACAACATGGAACATTCGAACATGAAGAAAAGCACTCACAATGTTCTTTTTGCTGAAACCATGATGTTTATCTTATCTAAAACACATTTAGGACAATTAGAAATTCATTATAAATGACCACTGTTCTGAGCAAGGATTTTCATGCAGAAGGTAACATGTGCCAAGCTAAACCAAATAAAGCAGCCTTAGTCCCACAACACATAAGTACTCACCTACACCCAGTACAGCTTGAGGACTTACACCCTACATCCAATGATCCACCCATTTCACAATAAGACCAGGGTTGTCAGTATCGCGACACGTATCGTGGTATCATACGATCCTACCAGAGATAGATGATACAGATCGCAATATGGATCAAAATCAAATAGTATCACAGTAGGATCATGATCCTACTGGTAGAATCGTTAGGATCATAGTGAGATCATGATCCTGACAACAAACTATATTAGTATATAAAATTTGATATTATCTATTGCTTAGTTTAAGTTGCACTAGTTTAATTTGCTTTGTTTTGTTGTTTACATGTTGTTCTAAGGTAAAAAAGAATTATCTTTAACATATTGCATTTTTAGATTATTAGTTAATTAAAAATAATTAAGTTTCAAAAATCAACCTTAATTCAATATAACATGAATACGTGTACTCAAATTACAAAATTAAATTCACAAAATCTACTATAGACTTGCGTATTTAGAAATATAATTCAATTTTTATATAAAACATATACGCTTTTAAAATTTTGATAGAATCGTGATTTTACGATTCGATCCTACGATCTGATCCTATCAGACGAAAAATGATCCTACTTGGTATCGCGATCCTAACAACCTTAAAAATTTGATAGAATCGTGATTTTATGATTCAATCCTACGATCTGACCCCGTCAGACGAAAAACGATCCTACTTGATATCGTGATCCTAACAACCTTGCATAAGACCATCTCATAGCATGTGAGTGACAGTTACAAAGCCATTTATAATTCAAAAATGGTACAAGACTTAGCCAAACTAGCAAAACAACAACAGCTCCCCTGCATCGATTCCAGTTGAATACAAACATGCAGCACTTTATCTAATCCCCCAATAGGCGAATTCCATCTGAAAAGAACAATGCAGGACATAACCTAATCCGCCAACACGTGCAAACCGACAAGCCTCCTCGGAACCCGTTTTCCAATGAACCATCAGCAGCTAAGCAATCTAAACAAAAAATTTCCAAAATCCTCAACACGTTCCGACAACTATACAAATGAATCAACAGAATCCCCAATAAAACAGTAATGACGTTCTAGCTCCTAGCCCACCCAATTCAAAAATCAATCAAATATCTAAAGTAGAACTGCAAATTGCTCAATGAACGGAATAAAAATGGAGCCGACATGTGCTCGTCCCCTGTCCAGGCAACAAAAACTCATGCAGGACATAGCCTAATTCCCCAGTACACCCAAAGCCGCGAACTGACACGCCTACTCCCACCCAGTTTTCCCACCAAGAGCAGCAGCTAAACTATCTTAACAACAAATTTCCAAAATCCCGAACACGTTACGACAACTATATGGATTAATCATTAAAATCCCCAATAAAACAGTAACGTTCCACTACCTCGTAGCCCAGTCAATTCAGCAACCGATCAAGCATATAGGGCAGCACTGCAATTTTGCTCAACAGAAACGAAGCTTAAGCCACCAACCTGTGCTCATCCTCGGTCCATGCTATCCCCTTCCTGCGCTCCTGCTCCGCAGACTTAGCCGACCCCTTCTCTCCATGTGCCCCTCCTCCCCCGCCCTTCTTCCCACCCCCGCCAGAGCCTTCCTCGGCGCCCCCATCGCCGGCGTACACAGGCAGCGGCACTCGCCCGGACTCGATGCCGTCGACGTCCTCCACGAGCAGCTCGTAGTGCTGCCTGACCTCCTCGGCCGTCTTCCCCTCGACGGCCTCCGCTACTTTCTCCCACATCGCATCGCCTTCCTCCTCCTCCGTCGTCGCGAGCGCGTTCTCGAAAGCCTTCTCCTGCTCGCGGGTCCACCCCCCGGACCCCTCCTCACCGCCGCCGCTGCTCACCTCCTCCACGGCCATGGCTGGCTGCCAGAGCCCGAGAAAACCCTAGCTATCAAACTCCTCCAAGGAATTCGCGAGTAGGTGTTTGGGGGATTGGGGCGGCGAGACAAGGAGAGGATTTGATATGGGTTTGGGAAGGCTGCGGATTTGGGGGAAATAAATTGGGGGTTTCCAGAAGGGGGAGGGGGAGATCTACCGCCGCGCCGGAAGAGTTGTTACCGCGGGGGAGGTGGAGATATTTTTCACTGCGGTGCGGCTGCGTGCAGCGTGCGGCTGCGAGAGTGACGGGGCGGAGCGCAGTGTCGGGCCTTCTCTGTGGGACTGACCGGGAGGAAGGAGACGGCCGACGCAGACATGGCGCCTGGCCGTATCCCCCTTTCAATATATTTTCTCTCTTTTTTTTTTTTTGTGTCCAGTTATACTTGCCTTCGTTGACCAGCTGCCAATCATGAGTCTCCAATCTTAATCCAAACCAATAGTAAAACCATTGCATATCTATTTTCTTTACCTTTTTTTGTAAAAAAGCTAATAAGTAATACGTTCTTCCCCTCCTTTCCTCGACAAAAAGTAACTTTAAGTTATTATTTTCTCGCTTCAGCCTACCCCTCCACGTTTCTCCTGCGTCTTCCTCCCTAGACCTCCGTACATGCTAATGCTAACCAACCCTAATTTAATATCAAAAAAGAAATCCTAACAAACATCTCCCACCCAACCTCGCCATTGCCTCCTCTCACGCGGCCTCTTCGAGCACGATGCGCCTCCTCCATGCGGCGAAGGCGGCATGACTCTTGGACCGCGTCTTGGTCGTGCCCTGGAATCCGGATGTGTGATGCCGCTTGCTCCCCGTCCTTGAGTCCATGGCTGCGCTTCACATGCTTGTCATGAGCGGGCAGTGCAGGTTTCGGCACCGGCGGCGTGGTGGGCGCATTGTGAGCGGCCCGGTGAGTTCGAATCGGCGTATTGATTCCTTGGCTCATTCAGCAGCCCTGGCATTGGTAGTTTCTGGGAGAGGAAAATTATTTTTCTTTTATTGGTTCCTCGTTGATATTCTGAACTTCAAGCAAAAGGTTTCTGACCGTCGTTGATAGCAACTGGGCCCTTAATTATGAACTCCACCTTGCTGTGTGAACCATGGCACTATTGGCATCATGCAGTGACTCCCAAATACACAAACTTGTTAAGCAATGTCTTCTTACTTGGGAATTTCGTGTATTTTCTCACCATTTTGGTTTCATTTTTCTTATAAAGCCCCTTTCCCTTTTTAATTTCAGAAAACTATGTCACAGTTTCAACTATCACAGGTTAACATCCAGAACCTTATTCTCTAATTTCTTATATTCACAATAATTAATTTTTTAGAAGAAATAGAACAGCCATAAGAAAAAGCATGTTGGTTGTTCAAATCATGGTGTAAATTATTAGTTTTGGACTTCTCGTAGATCATAAGTATACTATAAACAGTTTAATTTTGAAAGAGGGTAAATTAATGTTTGATTCCTGAAAGAATGTAGATGGGTGGTTTGTTTGTTGAAGAAAGACTTTTATAGCTTGAGTAGTCGTGCGAGAAAGATCTTGCGACTGTTACACGCATGCATCTTTTGTTGTGGAATAAATGTGTAGGGTATTATGATCTTGCCACTGAAGATTGAGTCAAGATGCAAGCCGAGCACGACGGCAACGGCTAAATGTGTAGGGTATTATGATTTGTTTTATCCCGTAGTAATGTACGTGCATTTAACTAGTTTTAAAATATGCTAACCTCGTCCTCAACACAATAACAATGGCGAGCGATAAAAATATACTATTTTTTCTAACATATAAAAGTAGACGACTATTACTATAGATACAAATAGATAGGATGCAGAGTATTGATTTTACTGGTTTAAAGATTAAATTTGTATTGCAAATTGCAACTAATGGTGCAAAGAAAGGAACCTAGTTTTAGTTGAATAGATTTCGCCTAAGTATTCATACGATCGAACCATGGTTTAATTCCTCTTTTCTCACCAATATCTACAATATGAGCAGATTACCAGTTAGAAATATGGGCAATGCAAGACATATTTATGTTGAGTTGAAAATGTTTCTCTTTGCAAAAATAAAACGATAACTCTCCATCGCGGAGCAGGTATATGATCAAACTCATAGCATATCAAAATAGGCACATTGGCTTTATGCACAAATAGAAACTAATAATAAATGATAACATAAATTTATCGTGTCATTATCTTGCATAGAAATAACATGCTATATCGTAATACATTTATAGTCTACCATAATACGGAAAATTAAACTTTAAACAACTTATTCATGTACTATCATCCGGGGACTTTAACCATCACCTAACAAGTTTAACTAATTACGAGTTCGTGTAAAAGAACACCTAAGCCGTAGTTAGCACAAGATTGATGGAATGGTTTTTTTATATGCGACGAGGATTAAAATATCTAATAAATATAGATTTAATATTTAATGAAGATCTTAAGACCTCTATGGTTGTGAGCTTTTCAAAGCTATTCTCCAAGCACCTGGTCGGAGAACTACTATGCACTTTGCCCGACCAGTAGACCACTCGAAGAGTTTATGAACTGGTAGAAGGTCCGCTTCCAATAACTCCTTCCTTGTGACAGATAAAATACGTGCTTTATCCGTCTCAAACAATATGACATTTTGGCCATGTATCTCAGACAACAACCGCCATGCTGTTGTTCCCACGGTTATTTTCCACTTAACAATAACTGAAGATCATATATATATATATATATATATATCTGACAACAACCACCCCTTTGATCAGATGCGCTGATTCTACGAGACATCTTCTCAGATGGATAATTGGCATACCTTCAACGGTATTTAAATGTTGACGAAATAAGACAGAAAGACAATCGATCCTGAATCAAAATAAGAATTTAGAGAACAAGTTAAGATAACTAATATCTTCTTACTAGTGGGAAGATTGTGGATATGACTAGTTAAGTATTTTTTTGTAACTAGTTCATAGAAACAAAGATAATCCCTTTTCTTTTGCCGAATCATTCTAATAAATCCGGCCCTTTCTCATATTTGTGTAAAATGTGTTTTTTTTAAGTTAGGAAGGAGTGGATTTTCTTTACTATTATAAAAGAAGAAGTTGGTGGTTGGTGCGACCTCTCCCACCCTTCTCATCTCTCTTGACAAAAAAAGATACAAATTTCTTAAGCAACGGATAAAAAAAGACACTTATAATTCATAAGCCCTAACTTAAATTTTCCCTTGTGCCTTCTTAAGTAACGGTGTAACAATACGTACAGACAATATAATTTTGATTTCTTTTTTTGCGCAAATGTTTGGTGGCCATGGTGACACACATGCATGGTCAAGATAGACATGCTTATGTGCTCTCCTATATAAATATAAAATTAGCATTTTCGTTACAACGCACGGACACTATCCTAATCATATATGCAATTTGGCCAGGAAGCGAAGGACCGAACTGTCTCGCGCGGTTTACCAGAGTTAGCCCCAAAAACCACCCGAGCGAAGACATCTTCAAAATCAAAATCGAAGTGACGAGCCAAGCGGTTGAGGAGAGCGCATTTCGCACAGCAATTTCCGTTCGAGTCCATCTCGTCTCTCGTCGATCCCTTCCTCTCTCACGATGCTCCCGTCGCACCTCAACGGCCACTCCCCCCTCGCACGCCGCCGCCCGCGCCTCTCCGCCGCCTCGCCGCCCGCAACCGAGGAGTCCCCTGCGGCGGCGGGGGCGGCTCCACTGGAGGAGCACGACCGCATCTACTTCCAGTCCTACTCCCACATCGGCATCCACGAGACCATGATCAAGGTAAGCTACCACGCCTACGCCCACACCCACACCTGCATCCGCACCCGATTCAATCGCTCTCTCCGTGCAAACCCTAAAACCCCTAAACTCTATAAGCAGCGCGTGGAATCGCCTTCACGGGCGACGTGTTGTCAGTCCGAGTTGCCATTTGGTGAAATGACGTGTGTTACGTTTTGATTTCGCAGGACCGGGTCAGGACCGATGCATACCGCACAGCGATCATGCACCACCAGAATTTTATTGAGGGGAAGGTAGAAATGCTCGCCGAATTGGGGGTGGGTTAAGTTTTCTGACATGCCGTTGGATGTTTAAATTTCGGTGATGGGTTCCGAAATCGTGCAGGTTGTGATGGATGTGGGGTGTGGAACTGGAATACTCTCGGTGTTCTGTGCTCTTGCTGGTGCAAAACGAGTAAGCTATGATATACTTCTGCTGAGATGACTTGTCATTTTAGATGCATAGCTTTTGTACTGGATCATGTCACTGTCTGCTAGGTTTGTTTTAGTCTTTTAAATGATGTAAAACTAATTTTACAGTAATTTTGTCAGTCAGTGGAATTCTCCTCTAGTGCAATGTAGTATACTATGTGCTGGAATCCAAAGGTAGTTTTGCAGTTCTACAGTTCTGCTTGCAAATTAGTAGCTTAAATCAATTGACTGCCCCATGTGCAGCAACAAATGTTGTAAGATGGAATTTCAAGGCTTGATATTATTTATGCTACAGAAAAGTAAAAACTAGCTTAAATTTATCATGTCTACATTTCCATTGTCCTTACAAAAGTGATACACATCTGGGATAACTAATAAGAGTTGTGTTTCTGCCAGATTTGAATTTGAATGGAATTGCTGTAGTATATGCAACTCTTAACATTAATGATCTGTTTTCATCGATCTGTTTGTAATGATCTGTTTTCACCGATCTGCTATGATGCACGGACACGGATATATCGACACGACACGACACCGACACGGGAATTCGCCGTTTTCCCAAAAATACCGATACGGCGACACGGTTATATATATTTAAATAATAAATAAATTATATATATGTATTATTTTCTATGTTTCCACATGCTTATTAAAATGAAATAATGTAAATTGTAAACTTGTAATTTGTAAAGTGTATACTCAGAATATGTACCTCATGAATTGTTTTGTTAATTTGCCCAAGCTTTCTCTAATGCTGAAGGAGGTCCCCTCCGTTTCTTATTCCCCAACATAGCCGAGTCCATGCTTGAGGAAGAAACACTAGCACTAGCAACACTACCAATAGTTGATGGTGGCAAGGGCACATTTCTTGGCTTTGTTTTTGCTTGTTCATCCTCAGCCTTTGCAACTTCATTTTTAAGCTGAGCAAGAATAGGAACTGTCACCTTAGGACATATCGTGCATCCACCATTAGTAATTTTCAGCAAGTGTGCTTTGACTTTAGAGTAGCTACTAGTGCCAACATATTTGCAATACCTGCATCTCCATTTCACATTTCCTCCCCCTTCACCACCTCTGTGTAGAACATCAACATGATTCTACAATGGAAGCTTCGACCTATTGTTGCTTGTGTTTTCCTCCTCTCTAGCACTAGAATTAGCGGCTTCTATTTTTCTAGAATAATGAAACAAGCAATCAAGCACAAGTTTGCTAAATGCCTAAATATATATTGCTGGCTTATTGCAATATATATTTAGTGTGTCCGACACGTGTCGAGAATTTTAATAATTAAAATTAATTATGAAATCGGCCGATACGTCGCCGACACGTGTCCAAGACGTGTCCGTGTCGTTCCGTGTCCGACACGGTGTCGGACACGGATACGGCGGTTTTGCCGCGTGTCCGTGCTACATAGCCGATCTGTTTGTTCTGCCTTCTAACAGTGAACATTTCTCTCTGTCTCTTCAAATGCTCTTACAGGTGTATGCTGTGGAAGCTAGTGAAATCGCTACCCAGGTAACGTGTTACTTTTGAGGATATGCATATCAAACTGTATGTTTTCCTTCTTTTGTTTGTTATTTTTCTGTGGCATGTCTAAATGTATGTTTGAACCATTTTCTAGTTAAATATTCCAATTAGGCTAGGCATACAATATAAGAACATAGTTCCATATTACAAACACATGTTTGCAAGGTGATCATTCAGTGCAATGTATTCCCATGATGAAAGATAATCCAGTAGTTTGTAGCTAAATTTCACTAGAGATCCTTAGCGTTCATAATAAAGTTTGACATTGAACCTTGCTTTCCATATGTGAACATAATTAACATTTACCTGTTGATACCATGAAGCACAAGTAGGTATATGAACGCATATTACAATAGCGTCTTGATCATTGCATATATTGAATCGTAGTGTCATCTTTATAGTGGTTTTCAGTCAATTTTCAACAAACATTTCTGTTTATGGGTTTGCTGCACAGCAAGTAATTTTACAGATTTTATTTAAATCGGGAGTTTGAAACTGTTCACTTTTCACTTTGTAATATTAATATATCCAAAACACTCCAACAGTAGGAAGGTTGTTCTAATACATGTCTTTCTTTTTCTGTAGGCTCGTGAAATTGTAAAAGCGAACAATCTAACTGATAAGGTTGTGGTTGTTCATGGACGTGTTGAGGTGAGATTCTAACTTTACATTTTTTCTTCTTGGTTATAAGCATTCCTTCATTATGTGTTGGCATTATTGATTTTTTCTTGTCTTGAAAAAGTTTGGTACCTTTTCTCTATGGAAGATCTGCATTTGCATTGGTCTGCGGTTCCTTTAGAGAGTTGGGTTTGTTAGAGTGAACACAATGTTAGCATGATCAGGACATAATGTTTGTGTTTCCTTGTATATTGTGGTACGAGACAGTCTCTGGTTCATTAGTTTGAGGATGCATTTACATTTTTATTTCTTACATTCTTTCTCTTTTATCTGCATTACTTTTTGTAATTAGTGTTGAATTGGCAGTGCAGGATGTTGATGTCGAGGAGAAGGTTGATGTAATAATATCAGAATGGATGGGTTATATGCTTCTCTATGAGGTGCCTTTTTCTATATGGTCCTTGTTGATTGTTTCGTTGTTTGCATTGCATTTTGATGTGCTCTTACAGTCTTACTTTTGTTTGTTCTAATGTCTTCTGATTTTTCCTGTAGAGCATGCTGCCGAGCATCCTATTTGCAAGGGATAAATGGCTTAAACCTGGGGGTCTTATCCTTCCTTCTCATGCTACGGTATAATTACCATATCACATTTAATTTGTCACACAACCACACACACACACAGCAGCACAAATGGTTGCACACAAAAATGGTTCACTACTATTGCCATAAATACCTTACATATTTGCTACTTTGTTAAAGCCATTTAGTAATATATATTTTTTAGTTTAAACTCTGATGACTCTGAAGTTGTCACGGACATAGTTCATGATGGGGGTAACTACTGTACTGAAGAGGGCCGGGACGGCATGGCTGAAGGGCATTACATTCTAGAAGAGAGGGATAGACATAGATTGGGATGATAGAATAACTTAAAGAGAATAGATTGATTCTTCTTGCTTGATTAATTCAACATACGACTGCTCTCTTATATATAGAGAGACTTCCTAACAATCCATCTCTAATACGAACTGGACTCTTAACTTTATTCAGGACCCAAACTACTAACTTATCCCTAATACTAGCCTGATTCCTAATCGGACTCTTCTCCAACGCCTGCCGCTAGCTAGCGCCCATGGATTCCTTGAGCCCATTCGGCTGGCTGGCTGTATCCCTTGCCGCTGCTGTCCTTGTCCAACACGTGACATGCCAGAAGTACTTAAATATTTCAAATTTAAAGGGGCCATCATATGAGATAGGGAATATTCTTTCCTACCCAAATGAACCTTAATTTATCACCTTCAGGATAAGACACCAACAATGTTATGGTGTGTTATTGCCCAAACCTGAATACTTATGGATCCTTCTTTCCATAGCTCTTCATGGCGCCCATAACAAATTCTGATAGATATGAAGGCAGTGTTGATTTCTGGTGTGATGTCTATGGCATAAACAGTAAGTTATTGTTTTATTTTCAGAGTTTCAATATACAATGCAGTCACCACCTCACGTTGGATGGTGACTTATGCACACTATAATTTGATTTTGAACTTTGTTGCTGCAGTGTCCGCTCTTGTGCCACTTGCCAAAAAATTTACATCTGAGGAGCCCTCCATTGAAACAATTGGCGGAGAGAATGTTTTAAGTTGGCCATTTGTGGTGAGTCTTAGCATGGCTGCTGTTGATCACAGAACTGTCAAATAAACAACCACATTTATCTGTTGAGACTTATTGTGATTGAATTGTATACATTTTCTAACTTTTTTGGTGTCTTGGGGCCATGTTTACTTGCACATTGTGGACAGGTCAAGCACATTGATTGCTACACTTCTATGGTTGAAGAATTCAAAACTATCACAACAAAATACAAAGTTTCATCAATGATGTTAGGTAATTTATGTGACTTCATCCATATATGGGGTGAGATCCATATATGGGGTGAGTTCTTTTGAGCTGTGTCTTATGGCTTAAATTTTTAAATTTTGGCCGTTCGCGAGAGGCAGTACGAAAAGGATAATAGTCACATGCGATTTTGGCCGGTACAATTGAATTCAGTATACTTTTTATTATAATCTTCTTGTTGACCCTGTTTTAAAAGAACGCACCGTTTAAAAGTTACTGTAGTATAAACCATAAGTCACAAGCTATAAGTGGAAAAGAAGAGCGTTGCGGTTTGGTTGGGTCCCCTCTCTTGCTGTCTTGGTCAGCCGCGTCCTTGCTCTTGAACTCTAGGCTCTCCCGTACTATCTCTCCGTGGTGCTCTGATTGGTTTGGTGGTGTTTGGCTTTAGGACTTTGCTCTCAGTTGAGGGAAGGAAAAGAGATAGGGTCAGAGAAGAGGAGGCTTATGATGAGTTTTCTCTCGGTGCTGGCTCTAGACTTGGGAATGAAATGAGTTGGGCGATGAGAAGTGAAGGCCCGTTGTTGGTGGCCTCTCTGATGGTTGGCTTAAGAAGGGAGGCACGGCTGGCCTCTCCCTCTACTGCCCTGTGCACAGGCTGCCCCTCCTTTTTCTTTACTCCTCTCCCATGTGGCTGTTTGCCTCAAGGACCTTTTGGTTCAAAGGGTGGGCTCTGTACTGTTTAGTGGCTTTTCTATTGCAGCAGGTAAGTCGGTAAAACGTGGGCGTTAGATTTTCTCTGTTGCTAGATGACGATGCCCACATAAGCGTGAGGCGCCGACCGGCCCTGGATGATTTAGGAACCTCTATGAGCGCTAATTCATTCGGCATTTCTAAAGCTGAAGGGTTTTGACGGTAAAAACCCTTTCATTTTCTTTCTCTCTTGGATTGTTTTCATTCCTTGCTTTTCCTTACTACTGGTATTACAGTTGTTTCACCCCTTTTCATCAATAATCTTTCCTATAATCTGCCAAGCAGATTAATTTTCACATCATTGTGTCAGTCATTTATTTTGATGCCCTTAATCTAACGTTTGAATTCTCAAAATATAGGAGATTGCAGCAACCTGGTACTTTTGCATTTATTTATGTGTACATTTTTAGAATATCTAAATTTGTAGTTGTTTCAACTGATTGTCAACCATAAGCAAAGGACTATGGGCCTGTTCTTTTTGGCTACGGCTTGTGGCTTTTGGCTGCGGCTTGTGGTTTTTGGGCTGTTTGTACGAGAAATTACAAAGTAACAGAAACTCATATGCGGTTTTTGCCAATATAAATGAAGTCAATAAAGTATGTGCTACAATTAACTAGTAGACCCTATCTTAAAAAAATACTCCATTTGAAAACTAGTTACTGTAGAAAAGCCGAAAAGCAGCTTTTAGAAGCTGAAAATAACAGGGCCTATATTCGATCTGTGCAGGAAATAGAGATGACACCATTAATCCTTTGTAAGCATTAATTATATATTCTCTCACAGTTTAATCTGTATAAGGGCTCAGCTGCATTTTTCATTATTTAATCTCTGATGTGAAAATACTGCTTGGTCTTTGGGTGATTTTTTCCCCATCAATTTACACATAACAAATGACCTATCTTAGTTCCTTCCTTGATAAGAAATCCGACAATTTTCTTTCCTCCCATGTGAAGCTCCCATTCATGGCTTTGGTTTTTGGTTTGAGGTGGAGTTCAACGGGCCTGCAGAATCTTCTCACAATTTTCCTTCCAATTCGAATCCACTTGATACTATTCAGAAGAAAAGGCGTCGAGGATCAGACACAGTTATGCTGTCCACAGCCCCAGAGGATGAGCCAACCCATTGGCAACAGGTTCTGGTTTTTTAAAATGTTCTTTTCCTTTACGAAGCACTTCACTTATTCAGTTATTCCTTCTCTTTGTGGTGTAATATGATCTTGTCATCTTCTGCAGGCTATTTTGTACTTCTGTGATCCTGTAGAGGTGAAGCAGGATCAAATTATAGAAGGATCTGTAACGGTGTCCCAGGACGAGGAGAACCCACGTTTTCTTAATATCCACTTAGAGTGCTCGTAAGTTCCTGTGTCTGTACTTCTATAGTTTAATCCTAGCAGATGTTAATTCTATCATGTTGGCCAAAGAGACACATTTGCTCAATTGATATCTTGTTATTATCTGATTTTTCATGGATTCAAATTTGGCCAGCCATATAGGGTAATTAAATTCTTTAGCGTGATATACTGTTTGTAGTTTGTGGTATGCTGTTTGGATGTATGAGTTTAGCTGTCCATATAGGCAAATTCCGAATTGCAAGGATGAACAATTGCATATGCTGCCTACTTTGTCATAAATGTCATCTATGGAGCATTTGTTGCATGCTTTGGAGGCATGCCCTCCCAGCTGTTGGATTGAGACTTGTATGGCACAAATTAGGAACAGGTTAACCCATGTCTTATAATGAACCATGATTTGATCTGAATTGTCTATGCACCTTTGACAAGTTGCAAGCTGTTCTGTGGTATAAAGAATATGAGCTTTTTATCAACTTTGAATTCACATTTGTATAGCACTGTAGCTTGATATCATGTATTTTGACACTAGTTTTGTATTGGTCAGCTCAGCTCTCCTGGTATATGAATATTATATAACTTCACAATCTTTTATATTATGTTTATAAATGAAAGTAGCATGGTTACCTCGCTCTGCCTCCCTTATGCTTTCCATTTTGTTTTTATACAACAGCACTGGAGGTCAAACCTTGGTGAAAGATTGTGCCATGCGATGAATTGGTTTTTGTTGTTAGCTGGGCTGGATTCCCCAACCTCCGTAGGGAAGACACTACAACTTGCAAGAGGGTCTCTTTCAGCAACCACGAATTGAAGTCACCGGTCATTGATGTTGAGCTTCTTGCATGTACCAGTAATAGTAAGAACAGCAACGGAGGATTCCTCCCCTTATTTCCCACCTCCTTTCTTTTGACCCTTTCTTCATTCTTTTGTAGTTTTTACTGGAGATAAAGAATCTGTACCGACTACTGATTATGCAAATTTTGCGTCAAGTGTGGTGAAGATAGGGTTGCAGGATTTCAGTTTGTCAAGTGCTTTAGATTGGTAAATGTTTTTGTGTCGGTATTTTTTTTTACTTTAAGCCTCAGAAGGATAACGCGAGAAAAGATGGATAAATTGAGATAACCTGTCCCTTCTCTTCAACCTAAAAGGATACAACCTGCCTTTACCTGCTGTGGCATTGAACTTTTGCTTTGCTGAGGGTTGCACTTTAGTCATGGTGACAAACAAAGCCTGCATAAAGTGAGGCTTTCACGGTGATGGTGTTCAGCACAAAGCGACCAATGCGGTTGCTTTGAACCTCCTTTTTGTTTCAATCCAATCGTGAACCGGTCTGCAACCTCAAGTTTCTCTGTCAAATAGATTGACTTGGATGAAGCTTGTGCTGTCACCCTTGCTGCAATAAACTGGTCTTTGAATATGCATATGTCCATGCGGATGTGATTGAAACTGGTCTTGCTTTATTAAGCTTTTCCCTAACACTGCTGTTGAGGAGTGAGCTATGTGTGGTCGTTTCCTGTAGCGAATGGTTGTTTGCTTGTCTCCTCCACATGTATGTAGCACCTCATATACCCATGTAAGATACTATTATAGAATATCATCGCCAAAGTGAAGAACGAATAATAAAAGCAATAATCGAAATCATAAGTAAATAAACTTTAAAGGTAATTTACTAAAGAATCAACAGAGGCTGAAATAAATGTTTGAAACATGGGACCGATCTACTCCTAACCAAATAAATGACGAATAAAACGATAAATAGTGGCAAGCCACGGTGCTGAAAATTCGAGTGCTCCCACACATGCATGATGTTATCACGACACTGGCGTTTTACCTGAGAATGAAAAGAGCAAGCGTGAGATTTAAAAATCTTAGTAAGTACCCAACAACGATCGCAACACGACGAGAAAATGACAATTAGGCAAAAAAGATATGTAAAGGACAAGTAAAGCAAGCAAACAATTGATACAGCTTAAGTGCAATGAAGCTAGGTTATCGAAAACACTGATAAGGATTGAAGATAGAGATCACATGAGCAGTGGCATTAAAAATAAATGTTATTTAGCAAGTTATGACAGTGGCACCGGCGATCACTTCCTACATACCCGATTATACGAGAATAGTTAGGCACGCTATTGTCCTCGACTGTATAACCACCGACAGAGTGTAATATCCTGAGTAACGAAAGTGTACGACCCCCGTACGTTACCAGTTGAGTGGTAATCTCCCCTATATGTGGATGACCCCAGGCCAGATAACCGTCATCTGGTCAACTGTGATAATTGTTATTTAACAAGTTGTGACAAAGACACGACGATTACTCTCCACATACCCGGTTATACGAGAATATGCAGGCACGCCATCGTCCTCGACTGTATAACCGCCGATGGGGTGTAATATCCTAAGTAACGAATGTGTACGCCCCCCGTACGTTACCAAGTGGGTGAAAATCTCCTCTATATGTGGATAATCCCAGGCTAGGTAACCGTTATATTATTGACATGTTATATAGTGTGAATTTAAGGAACTAAGTGAAAATTAAGATAAAATTAGGAAAGGTGAGGGGATTTGCTAAGGTTGAAAATAAAGACACATAATTCCCGATATGAAGATGATAGGGGATGATAAAATGGTGATAAGGTAACTAATACATCATGGACAGATTATATAGTAAGAAATTTAAGGAAACTAAGAGATGGCGAGGATAAGGCTATAATCAAGTTACGAGAAATGAAGAGATGTGCTAGGATTGAAAATGGAGAGACATAGTTCCTGACATGGGGCGATGTGGAATAATGATATAGTGATAGTGATATAGGAATTATCCTAAAGAGGTATTATAATATAGCTCACGTAAGGTTATCAACCAATCAAATTTTATTATGTGATAAGTGATTATTAGCCAGATTAACAGGTTTAATACATACATCATTCATGGCTCGAATGTAACATCATACAATTATTGAAACATAATATTAGAAAACTAAAACATAGCAGCCATAATATCAAAAGAGTGGCAATAATTTAAATCTAAGTTAAAACATGTTCATATGCTACCCCTCATTAACAATTTAAGCATAGATTCTAAAACACTAATTAAAAGCATGAACTCTAGAGCATTTTAACTAAACATCCTAATTAACATAGAAGTAGGTGAAATAAAATAACCTAGAACATCATGGCATGCATACAATATTAAACGTCTATAACCAGGTAAATATGAACGGTATGATAATAATCAGACAATGTTAGTAATATGATTTTGATCATATAAGCTTTAGTGATACGCTAGTAGCCAGGTAACTTTAGCAATATAAAATTGGTCAGGTAACTTTAGTGATGTGATTTTAGCGATATGATATTAGCCAAGTGATATAATATGAGCCAGGTAATGGTGGTGATGTGATGTTAGCTAAGCGGTATGATATGAGCCAAGTGACCTTAATGATATGATCCTAGCGATATGATATTAGTCCAGCAAACATGGTTGACATGATAATTATACTCAATGATAAGTTGACAAGTAAACTGGAAACATATGATTTGCGAAATAGAAAGGTCACGGCCGCGAGGTACTTGCCTTGAGCACGCTCGACGGACAGGCTGCACGAAGGAACTGGAATGCACAACAACACAAATGCTCCTCAACAGCTACGTGAGATCCTACACGATAGGATGGAAGGCAACCGATCAGGCATGGGTAAGTTCGATAAAGGAACGACAGGAGATAAACTTGATTGGAGTGGAAACGGGTTCGCTAGCCCCACGGCCAAGTGAAAACACTGATTAGCAGCACGAACACTCGTTCGCCCAAGTGGGACGCCGTTCGGCCAAGCAGAACGCCGTTCGACCATGCGAAATGACGATTGGTCGCGCGAACGGCCGTTCAGTCGACCGAAATGCCGTTCAGTCGACCGAAATGCCGTTCGGCCGCGCGAAACGACGTTCGGCTGTGCGAACGGCCGTTTGTCCACCGGCCGCCACCGCCACCATAGTGGCCATGCGCCGCCCATCGATCGTCGCCATGGCCGCCTTGCGCTACACGTCAGCGCCTTGCGCGCTGCCGCGCCGCGCGTCGCCGCACCGCCCGGCCGCCTCCGCCACGCCGCACACCGCCGCGCCGCTCTTGCCGCTAGCTTCGCCGCCACCACCGGCACCGCCGCCGGGTAGCCTTGCACCGCCGCTCACGAAGGGGGAGAGAGAGATGATAGATAGATAGATAGATAGATAGGAGAGAGAGATAAATGGAAGAAGGCCACGGGAGAGATAAAGTGAGTTGATTAAATTAGAGATAGGAGAGGAAGAGATCGGTTAAGGAATTTTTTTGAGGGTGCTACACCACATCTGCGCAGGCAAGTTGAAGGGTGAAAGCTGAGGTGCTACGTTATTGGTCCAGGACATTGTCCCTTGCACAAGCAAACGGAACATGATCTGCAGAGCCTTGATCGTGTATACTATGCAAACGCAAACACATACCTTTTTTTTTCAACCAGAGGGCTGGTCATGGCATATACTTTTAGGCTGCGACCGATAGCTTATAGCTACGGATGATATTTTTTGTCACTAGCATAAGCGCTTATGCGAACAATGGAATACTGATAAGTCGTTTTGAAAAGACTGTCTCGATAAACTGCTTAAAAAACAACGAAAAAACTATGTTATTTATTTCTTCGAGAGAAGGAGCATAGCATCGCCTTCTGAGCTACTTGGGCTTCTCGAATCATTAGCTCATTACACATATGCAAATACAAGGTGTTTGATGGAATAGCGTTATGTATCTTTGATCTCGCATGTTTCTGATATTCCACTCTCGATTTCAGGGTGAACAGACATATATAATAGTAGCTCCAAACGTCCAGGAAAGGCAAATTGGCCATTTCTACACTCTCCATTAGATTTTTGATATCTATAAATATAGACAGTATATAACACGGTCCCATTCCATATAGACCTATATTTAGCAAGTACATGTACGCCACAAGACGAGTAGTAGCTGAACGGCAGTATCTATTCATCTAGTTCTAGCACGTATTGGGTCCGAACCCAATGAAGCCATTTGCCGAGTCGACGGTGATCTGGATCCCTTCCTGCTGTATGTTCCCCAAGATGGACAGGCCCGACGACGACGGCGCGAACGCCAGGCAGTACACGCCCCCGCCCACCTCCACCAGCAGGTTCCTCGCCGGCAGCGTCAGGATGGCGCCTTCGTCGAAGTAGAACGACACGGTCGGCACGCGCACGCTCGCGTACCCGCTCAGGTCGTAGCACGTGTCGAACAGCGACATGGCCGCCGCGCGCGGGAGGCCGCCCACCGAGCCCGCGAACGCGTCGCGCAGCGCCGCGTACGCCTCCTGCGGTAGCCGCGTCACGGCCGTGCCGGTGTCCATCACGACGCCGCCGTCACCGTCCTCGGTGAGCTGGAACAGGCCGTCCTGCAGCGGCAGCTTCGCGCCCCCGACGCCGATACCCGTGAGGCCGACGTAGTAGAAGCTCGGCCTCTGTGCGTTGCGCACCAGCGGCACCCACACGGCACCCAACGGGACGGCCTCGGTCCGGCCGAGGACAAGCGACCCTGCGCCGACGTTGGAGCCGGGTCCGCGGCTCGCGAGGCAGTAGCTGAAAGCGCCACCGGCCACGCCACCGAGCTGTCCGACGAGGGACATGGGGCCCCAGCCAAGGCCGAGCAACCCGGCCGCTCCGACGAAGAGGCCGCGGTTGCGGTGGCCGCAGCCGATGGCGACGCCCTGCACCGCCGTGCCACCGAACGTGAGCGTCTCGAGCGCGAGCACACCCTTGGTGTACGACCCGTCCCCGTACTCCACCTCGTACTGGCACCTTCCCGAGTCGCCGCAGCCGGAGCCGGGCAGCATCCGGCAGATGGCCAAGCCGCACGACACGCCGGAGAAGGACGCCGACGCGGCGGGGTCGAAGAGCGGGTCGGCCTGCGTGTAGCACTCCGTGCACGGGCGGCACTGCACCCAGATGACGTCGCTCCCGGAGTCCACGACGAGGTACTGCTCCATGGGCGGCGAGCCGACGCCGACGCGGACGAAGTACTCACCGCTGCCCTCGTCGAGGCCGGACACCACCTCGGAGCCGAAGTCCGTCGGGAGGTACGTCGACGACAGGCGCCGCACGAGGTACTCTGCCCGGGCATTGTCGCGCGCCACGAGGCCGAGCACGGTGTGGCGGCGAGAGGGGTACGTCGCGCCGAAGATGGCGTCACGGTGCAGCATGGCGAGCGAAGGGTTGCGGTTGCGGTGAGCAGAGGAGGAAGGCGACGGGGTGGTGGCCGCGGTCGTCGTGAAGTTGCGAGGGTTGATGTAGTGGAACTGTAGGGATGAAGCGTGGGAGATGACCAGCACGGATGCGGAGACGAAGAGGAGGAGAAGCTCGGTGCTTGTGGTGTGCTGCATGGTTCTTCCTGCGCGCCCCTTTTGGTTTGGTTTGGTTTGGCTGCCTCAAGCGAACCGAACTCTTCCTCAAGTGTTTTGGAAGTGAGGTGAGTGGGAGGGTGTATTTATTTATGGTTCAGTCTAGATAATTTAGATCATTCTATCACTAAATCTAAGATATAACTAAATTCTAGCTCCGCCACTGTGTGGCGCTGTCTGTGTGTAGCAAGCACCAGATCTCGACTGCTACTGCTGCGTATGAGGTATTTGCATTTTTTTTTGTGCACTAGTGTGCCTGCAGATAAACTTTTCTTCGTTTGCTATGCTAGCGGCGTTGTCACTGGATTTTTCTAGTGGTCTGAACCAGGATCACTTCACCACTTTACCATCGCATCGCATCGCATACAAATTAAAGGAACAGCTGACCGCGCATCCATGCAGTGAGAGACATGGAACCAACTAAAGCACCCATCGCCATGCCATGCGTGCATGGACAGGTGTAGTTGGATTACAGTCAGTTCGATTCGATGGCGAGGGAGCACGATTCAGTTTTGGCCGTTTTTGGTGTTCTCTTTGGGTCTTTTAAGGTGCCTCCTGTTGGATATTGATCTAAGGCCAAAACGGCCGTGGCTGAAAATGAGGGGACGTGGGGAAACCCACGTTTCCCTGGTCTTCAGCGCCTTGATCGGGGGTGCCTAACCAACTCATGGTTACGGTCCCCCGTTGCAACAGCGCGAAATAAATAGAAGGTTACCGGCCTCTCCTGAGAGATGAGTTTTTCCCGTGAGAGCCAAAAAACCTGAACAAATCCTTACGAGACCCGATCTACTAAGTCTTTGTTGTAACGGAAGGCCGCCGCCATCGCAGACGCCTACGGCGAACCTCTGAACCGCGAGCTCTCCGGACGATCTTCACCGAGTCTTCCTCACGCCTGCATCACGCAGGCACGGGTCTTCGCTCAATGGCGTTCATGGCTGACCGTAAGTCTTCTCTAATCTAATGACCCTCTAGGTGTTCTAGTGTTAGACTAGCAGTTTCATGTGATTAGCATAAGGATTAAGGTCTACATTTGGTATCAGAGCCTCTGCTAGCTCTCCTAGAACCCTAATCACAGTTGTGCCATGTCGTTCTATTTCTTGGGCTCGGTCAGCATGTTAGAAGGAGGGGAATCGGCAAACTCTAAAATTTTTTCCCCAAAATCTTGATGATTCCCGAACCCTACAACCCCAAAAATCATGATGTACACTGAAGAAATTTTTTCCCCAAATCCCCAAATCCCAAATCCATCGGATTATTTTCGATCGGGAGTACTTAGCTTTTTAGGGGTTTGGGGTCGTCGGTCGCCGCCGTCGCATGCCTGCTGCCATGCACCGCCGCCGCCGCGCTCGATGCTCATGGCCGCCGCTGCCCCGCCGCCGCCGCCGCCCGGTGCTTCTGCCGCCGCCGCTGCCGCCTTGCTGGCTGCCGCTGCCATTGCCGCCGCCGCCGCCTGCGTGCCATCGCCGCGCGCGCTTGCTGCGCTGCCGCCCCGCGGTCTGTGCGCCGCTGCTGCGGCAGAAGCCGCCAGGCGCATGCCGCCGCCTTTGCGCGATAGATAGCCGCCGTCGCCTCCGATTTTTGGGTCGGTAGAATGCCACAGGGTTAGGCGCCCCTTCTTTGTCCGGGCTAGGGGCAATCTGAACCGTCCGTCCCCACGGACGGTACTGTGATCTGTGGGGAAAGGGGGACCGATGGGGTGGTGTTGGGCGGTGGAATTTTGTACTGGTAGGCCGATTTTGTTGGTTGGGTTGGGCCAACAAAGACTTATTATTTTATTTTTCAGTGTATTTCTTATGTACTTTTGTTTTATCTCATGTATAATTGATGTCTCATCAAAATATTACTAAATAATGTTTTGAGTCACTGAAAATTATTATGATATTTTTCCGCTGCCTGATGTTCTTTCTCTAATTAAATGAAACCAACGAGAAATTTAATTAGAGAGTTATGTTTATTATTTCAAGCTATTACTCTTTGACCAACGTTAATTGTAATTGCATTATGTTAAATTTTTCGTATCTGCCCAACGGTGATGCGAAATAAATGATGTTTGTTATGTTTAATTTTTTCCATGCTATTACTCTTTGACCAACGTTAATAGTAATTGCATGTGTATAAATTATGTTAAATTTTTCGTATCTGCCCAACGGTGATGCGAAAAATTCTTATGAGCATGTTGTTAACCATACCAACGTAAAGTTAACATTCATGCAAATTAATTATACATTTTCCTAATGAAAATTTTAAATTTTTCAGCTGCTACTATTTCCGCTCAAGTTAATGCAATTGAGCCACTTAACGGCAGCAATTTCCAAAAATGGAAATTTGCACTTATGACGACCTTCCAGCTCATGGATCTGGACTATGCATTCAGGTTCGATGAACCAGTCGCTCCAAATGAAGGGGAGGACAGATTTGATGACAAAATGAAGGAATACAAAATTAATGCTGAAAAGTGGGATCGGTCAAACCGCATTTCACTAGCTGTAATGAAAAACTCCATCAATGAAGCTATTAGGGGAGCAATCCCTGAAAAGGAAAAAGTGAAGGAGTATTTATCTTCTATAGAGGATCATTTTAAAGGATCCTCTAAGGTCTATGCTACGACGCTGATGCACAGACTCATGAACACTAAGTACAATGGTACTGGAAATGTCCGTGAGCACATTATGACCATAATTAATATTGCTGCTAGACTAAAGACAATGGACATGGAAATTTCTGACGGTTTTGTTGTCCATTACATTATGATGTCTCTTCCTAAGCAATATGAAGCTTTTAAGGTGAACTATAACACCATTAAAGACAAATGGACAATGAGCGAGTTGATCGCTAATGTCTCTCAGGAAGAGGAGAGGATCAAAGGCGAGGGATCTAATGATTTTGTGAATCACATCAACTCCTCAAACACAGCTGGTCCTTTTAGAAACAGAGGTGGCTATAAAGGAAAGGGAAAGAAGGAGCAAGCATATTCCCCTTATAAGAAGCCACAACATCCACAACACCCTAAAGCGCCTAAAAACGCTTCAGGTCCTGGAAGCTCAAGTGGACAGAAGAAAAGTGATGAGTGCCATTTTTGTCAGTCAAAGGACCATTTCAAAGATAACTGTCCTGGATGGCTAAAATGGCTCGCCAAGAAATGTACTTATGAAATTACTTTTGTTGATGAAGCATTTTATGCTGATTTTCCTATAAATTCTTGGTGGATTGATTCGGTGACACTGCATGTTACGAATTCCTTGCGAGGATTCCATATGTTGACAAGTCTCAGAGGGGAAAGAAGCCTAAGAGTGGCTAATGGGATGGAAGCCAAAATTGAAGCTATTGGATTTGTTTCTTTAGTTTTGAATAATGGCTTTGTAATGAAACTTAATGATGTTCTTTATGTTCCTCGATGAGAAGAAACTTAATTTCGCTTTCATTATTATATAATGATGGATATTCTTGTAATTTTGGACACGGAAAGTGTTTGGTTTATTTTAATAATGATAATGTTGGTCGTGCCATCCGACACGACAAGCTTTACATGTTATCCCTGCAAGATTCACTTATATCCATGAATGTATGTGATGTGAATAAAAAGCAGTTTAATTGATGAGACTTCGTCGAAATTGTGGCACTGTCGTTTGGGCCACATTTCGAGGGGGAGAATTGAACGTCTCATTAAAGAAGAAATTCTCCACCCTTTAGATTTTAACGATTCGGATGATCATTGCCTTGATTGTATCAAAGGCAAGTATGTAAAGAAAATAAAGAAAGGTGCTACTCGAAGCACGGGGATTTTAGAATTAATTCATACCGACATATGTGGTCCTTTCCCGTGACATCGTAGATGGTTATGATTCTTTTATTACGCTCATCGATGATTACTCACGTTATGGCTATATCTATCCTATTAAAGAGAGATCAAGCACTTGATAAATTTAAAATATTTAAGGTGAAGTTGAAAATCAGACGATCTAAAGATTAAAGTAGTGCGCTCGGATCGTGGGGAGAGTATTATGGGCGACATGCAACTTATGGACAGATTCCTGGTCCTTTTGCCAGGTTCTTACAAGAAAATGGTATAGTCGCCCAATACTCAATGCCCGGAGATCCTCAGCAAAATGGAGTAGCGGAAAGAAGAAACCGCACTCTTATGGACATGGTTCGAAGTATGTTGAGCTACTCCACTTTGCCTCGTAGTTATGGATGGAAGCATTAAAGACCGCGCACACATACTCAATAGGGTTCCCAGAAATCGATGCCCAAAACACCCTATGAATTATGGTGGGAGAAAACCAAGTTTGAACTACCTCCATGTGTGGGGTTGTGCAAATTAAGCTAAAGTATTTAACCCACAAATTGGGAAATTAGATCCTAAGACCGTGAGTTGCCATTTTATTGGCTATCCTGACAGATCTAAAGGGTACCGATTCTATTGTCCAGATCGTACCACAAAATTTGTAGAAACAAGGCACGCTGTGTTCTTGGAAAATGATGGCATTAGTGGTGACTTGGAGCCTAGGAAAATTGATCTTGAGGAGAAGCGGATGTATGTTGCTTCGCCGCTAATCCGGCTGCATTGATTTTCCTATGCCCCAAGTGGTTGTGCCCACGCTGATCATGTAGTTGCAACTCTGTTGCGTCTCGATTAATTCGTGGCTATTCCTTCGTTGAGGGCTCAAAACACAAGTGTCATACCTAATGATGAGCCTTCACGACCCTCGTGACAATTAATGAACAACCTAATGAGCACGCTAATGTACCGTCGGAGATCGAACGAGTGAGGAGATCGCTATCCCAAGTGATTATGAGGTTTACTTGAATGAAGATGATTTGGGAAGGAGGATGATCCTAGCTCTTATAAAGAAGCTATGAAAGTAAGGATTCATCTAAGTGGCTAGATGCCATGAAAGATGAAATTAAGTCTATGGGCGATAACGATGTATGGGACTTAGTAGAAATTCCTAACTGAGCCAAAACAAGAGGGTCGTAAATGGGTCTACAAAACAAAGCGTGACTCAAAGGGAATATCGAAGGTTTAAAGCGAGACTTGTAGCAAAAGGATTTACACAAAGAGAAGGCATTGACTATAATGAAACATTTTCTCCTGTCTCGACTAAAGATTCATTTAGAATTATAATGACGCTCACAAGACATTTTGATTTAGAGTTGCACCAAATGGACGTTAAGACCGCATTCCTAAATGGTGACTTGTATGAGGATCGTTTACATGACACAACCGGAAGGTTTTGTTGTGGAAGACGAGAAACATTTGGGATGTAAGCTAAAGAAACTATATATGGCTCAAGCAAGCTTCTAGGCAATGGTACCTTAAGTTCGATGAAGTCATAAGAAATTTTGGATTTAAGGAAAATGATGTTGATAATTGCACATATGTTAAGTTCGGGGAGTAATTACACCTTCTTAATCCTTTATGTGGACGATATATTATTAGCCAGCAGTGTGGACATGTCATGAAACTAAAAGATTTCTCTCGTCTAATTTTGACATGAAGGATCTCGGTGAAGCATCTTATGTTCTTGGTATTGAAATTCACCGAGATAGGTCCAAAGGAATATTAGGTTTATCACAAAGGCATACATTGACAGAGTACTAAAGAGATACAATATGCATAAATGCTCGCCTACCGCTCCTATTGTTAAGGGCGATAAGTTTGGGAAATTTCAATGCCCAAAGAATGACTATGAATCGATCGATGAAGGATGTACCTTACGCTCATTGTCGGAAGTATTATGTATGCTCAAGTATGTACACGCCCGATTTAGCTTTTGTTACCGGATGCTTGGCGATATCAATCAAATCCAGACCGGACCACCGGAAAGCCGTTAAGAAAGTCTGCGCTATATGCAAGGCACTAAAGGTCACATGCTCACATATAGTAAAAGCGATAACCTTGAAGTTGTCGGTTATTCGATGCTGATTTTGCGGGTGTAAAGACACTAAGAAGTCCACATCGGTTATATTTTCACCTCAGAGCAGCAATTTCATGGAAAAGTGTAAAGCAAACACTCATCGCATCGTCGACAATGCAGCTGAATTTGTGGCATGTTATGAGGCTACCGGGCAGTTGTATGGCTTAAGAACTTTATCCGGGATTGAGAGTGGTAGAAGATTTCTAGACCACTCATTTGCATCGCGATAATCAACCCGCAGCTTTTCTATTCGAGTAACAACAAGTCGAGTGCATTTGCCAAGCACATTGACATAAAGTATCATGTTGTGAAAGATAGAGTCCAGGATCAAACAATTAAGATTGAGCATATTGGAACTAAATTTATGCTTATGGATCCGCTCACAAAAGGCTTACCACCCAATATTTTTGTAATCATGTTGCCGGCATGGGTTTATTGGAGAGCCTGTGATCCCGGAATAAGAGATCGATGATTACTCACGTTATGGCTATATCTATCCTATTAAAGAGAGATCGAAGCACTTGATAAATTTAAAATATTTAAAAGGTGAAGTTGAAAATCGGCCGATCTAAAGATTAAAGTAGTGCGCTCGGATCGTGGGGAGAGTATTATGGGCGACATGCAACTTATGGACGATTCACGGTCCTTTGCGAGTTCTTACAAGAAAATGGTATAGTCGCCCAATACTCAATGCCCGGAGATCCTCGAAGAAATGGAGTAGCGGAAAGAAGAAACCGCACTCTTATGGACATGGTTCAAGTATGTTGAGCTACTCCACTTTGCACGTAAAGTTATGGATGGAAGCATTAAAGACCGCACACATACTCAATAGGGTTCCCAGAAATCGATGCCCAAAACACCCTATGAATTATGGATGGGAGAAAACCAAGTTTGAACTACCTCCATGTGTGGGGTTGTGCGGTAGAAGCTAAAGTATTTAACCCACAAATTGGGAAATTAGATCCTAAGACCGTGAGTTGCCATTTTATTGGCTATCTGACAGATCTAAAGGGTACCGATTCTATTGTCCGAGATCGTACCACAAAATTTGTAGAAACAAGGCACGCTGTGTTCTTGGAAAATGATGGCATTAGTGGTGACTTGGAGCCTAGGAAAATTGATCTTGAGGAGAAGCGGATGTATGTTGCTTCGCCGCTAATCCGGCTGATTGATTTTCCTATGCCCCAAGTGGTTGTGCCCACATTGATCATGTAGTTGCAACTCTGTTGCGTCTCGATTAATTCGTGGCTATTCCTTCATTGAGGGCTCGAAAACACAAGTGTCATACCTAATGATGAGCCTTCACGACCCTCGTGACAATTAATGAACAACCTAATGAGCACGCTAATGTACTGTCGGAGATCGAACGAGTGAGGAGATCTGCTATCCCAAGTGATTATGAGGTTTACTTGAATGAAGATGATTTGGGAAGGAGGATGATCCTAGCTCTTATAAAGAAGCTATGAAAAGTAAGGATTCATCTAAGTGGCTAGATGCCATGAAAGATGAAATTAAGTCTATGGGCGATAACGATGTATGGGACTTAGTAGAAATTCCTAACGGAGCCAAAACAGTAGGCTGTAAATGGGTCTACAAAACAAAGCGTGACTCAAAGGGAATATCGAAAGGTTTAAAGCGAGACTTGTAGCAAAAGGATTTACACAAAGAGAAGGCATTGACTATAATGAAACATTTTCTCTGTCTCGACTAAAGATTCATTTAGAATTATAATGACGCCACAACACATTTTGATTTAGAGTTGCACCAAATGGACGTTAAGACGCATTCCTAAATGGTGACTTGTATGAGGGGCGTTTACATGACACAACCGGAAGGTTTTGTTGTGGAAGACGAGAAACATTTGGGATGTAAGCTAAAGAAATCCATATATGGCCTGAAGCAAGCTTCTAGGCAATGGTACCTTAAGTTCGATGAAGTCATAAGAAATTTTGGATTTAAGGAAAATGATGTTGATAATTGCACATATGTTAAGTTCGGGGAGTAATTACACCTTCTTAATCCTTTATGTGGACGATATATTATTAGCCCGGACGGTGTGGACATGTGCGGAAACTAAAAGATTTCTCTCGTCTAATTTTGACATGAAGGATCTCGGTGAAGCATCTTATGTTCTTGGTATTGAAATTCACCGAGATAGGTCCAAAGGAATATTAGGTTTATCACAAAAGGCATACATTGACAGTACTAAAGAGATACAATATGCATAAATGCTCGCCCTTTGCTCCTATTGTTAAGGGCGATAAGTTTGGGAAATTTCAATGCCCAAAGAATGACTATGAATCGATCGATGAAGGATGTACCTTAACCTGCATCGGAAGTATTATGTATGCTCAAGTATGTACATACACGATTTAGCTTTTGTTACTGGGATGCTTGGCGATATCAATCAAATCCAGACCGGACCACTGGAAAGCCGTTAAGAAAGTCCTGCGCTATATGCAAGGCACTAAAGGTCACATGCTCACATATAGTAAAAGCGATAACCTTGAAGTTGTCGGTTATTCTGATGCTGATTTTGCGGGGTGTAAAGACACTAAGAAGTCCACATCAGGTTATATTTTCACCCTCGCAGAGCGGCAATTTCATGGAAAAGTGTAAAGCAAACACTTCATCGCATCGTCGACAATGCAGGCTGAATTTGTGGCATGTTATGAGGCTACAAGGCAGTTGTATGGCTTAAGAACTTTATCCGGGATTGAGAGTGGTAGAGCGGCATTTCTAGACCACTCATTCACATCGCGATAATCAACCCGCAGCTTTTCTATTCGAGTAACAACAAGTCGAGTGCATTGCCAAGCACATTGACATAAAGTATCATGTTGTGAAAGATAGAGTCCAGGATCAAACAATTAAGATTGAGCATATTGGAACTAAATTTATGCTTGCGGATCCGCTCACAAAAGGCTTACCACCCAATATTTTTTGTAATCATGTTGCCGGCATGGGTTTATTGGAGAGCCTGTGATCCTGGAATAAGAGGACCATATAAAGTAACCAACTCCCATAAAGTATTATGTTATCCGATCAATATAAAATGGAGCACTATAAGTCCCGATGTCCAGAAGACTTAATTGATATTGTGACGCATTGCTTTGGTGTGAACTTTTATTGAGAGAGGGCTTATGATGTTTTGCCTTACGATCAAGGGGGAGAATGTTGGATATTGATCTAAGGCCAAAACGGCCGTGGCTGAAAATGAGGGGACGTGGGGAAACCCACGTTTCTCGGTCTTCGGCATACGATCGGGGTGCCTAACCAACTCATGGTTACGGTCCCCCGTTGCAACAGCGCGAAATAAATAGAAGGTTATCGGCCTCTCCCGAGAGATGAGTTTTTCCCGTGAGAGCCAAAAAACCTGAACAAATCCTTACGAGACCCGATCTACTAAGTGCTGTTGGCAACGGGAAGGCCGCCGCCACTGCAGGACGTCGGCCGGCGAACCTCTGAACCGCGAGCTCTCCGGACGATCTTCACCGAGTCTTCCTCACGCCTGCATCACGCAGGCACGGGTCTTCGCTCAATGGCGTTCATGGCTGACCGTAAGTCTTCTCTAATCTAATGACCCTCTAGGTGTTCTAGTGTTAGACTAGCAGTTTCATGTGATTAGCATAAGGATTAAGGTCTACACCTCCTTTGCGCCTGAATAAAAAGACCTTTTGCTCGTAGATTCGATCTTCCCCTTTATCTTTCCTGATACTTCCTTTTCTTGCATTGGTGGAATCACTGCCAATTTAGATTTAGATCCGCCGTGAGCAGCTGCGCCGTGCGCTGGTTCGGTGCTGCGTATAGACAGGAGTCGAGCGCCCGTCCGTCGTGGTGGGAGAGATGCCTGCGGTGCGGCCTACTGCGGGCCGGATGAAGCTACTTTTACAGTCCGACGCGGGGAAACCAGTTGGATTGCTCGCACTTCACTCAATTAGCTAGAGACATATACGTTACAACGGAGTTATTAAAATAGTAAGACAGAACTGCTTGACTAACTTTACATATCAAATATTGGAGAGCAAGCGACAGAGAGAGAAGGATGCTCAGAATGCTCGAGGAGATAAAGAAAATGGAGAGGGTAGACGGTTGTATCTTAAGAGAGAGAGGAGAAAGACGAATGGTCTAAATCAAATCGGATGGTTGTAGAGAGGGGAGAGGAGAATGCACCGACGACCACCAACTTTTATTTATATAATAGTAGAGATACGAGGGACAGGAAATGCCGACTCGCTGTGGGCACCACCGCAAAGTTTCCTCTATTTTTAAATTAGGTGCGCCAAGCTCACAGCTAACCCTGCCCTGCCCCAAGCCCCCAAAAGTTGTTATAATGACCTTAAGCCCAGCCCAGCCTACTAAGCATATAAAAAACCCAACTCACCCCTGGCCCAGAAACAAAAGAGCCCCAACAGCCCACTGCCAATCTCAGCCCGTCCGGCCGAGCCCACTTTAGTTGTATATTGCGGCCCTCGAGGCCGAATACTAAACAATAAAAAGTTCACAGCCCACAAAGTTTCTCAAAAGCTCAATATCCTTAGCTTATTTAGAAACAAAGGGCACTCCACCTCAGTTCCGTTTTATCAATTAGTTCGCAGTTTAAAACCTGGTTTAAAATTTTGTGTTGAAAATGGTTACCATTTCTTTCCTTCAACAAACACCACAACACCGTTGAAGAAACCATGTTCAGACTAGTATGCTTTTCGTTGCAGAGCCACCACTTTGCCATTGGCTCAAAGTTATCTCCAATTCTGCTCGTATAGTTATGATAGAATACTAGTAAATCGTTTGGGCGTGCTACTGTCTATACATGCCTTCAGATGCGCACGAGCTGGGCCCCTGTTTGTGCTGGTGCTGGGCCTGGGCGGGCACCCTTATTTCCTCGGCCCCAGGCCCGGCCCTGTCCGGCGGCGGCCGCCATGCATGCGTAAACTGGTAGAGCGTTTCCTAAAGCGCAGTTGGTAGCGGCGGCTCGCGGTGGGCGGATGGAACGAGCGCATGCAAAGCAGTACATATTTGTCGAGGAATGGTCGCTGAGGAATACAGTCCGATGGATTCATTCAAATAAGAGAGATAGATTAAATATAGATAATATAAAAAATAATAAATCAAACATAAAAAGATAACGAAAGAACTTCTTTCTTTCTTTATTACTTTTCTTCTTCATAAGTACACTTTCCAATAATTAGGATCACTATTTATAGACTAAATGGAGGGTGTCTACCAATGGACCAGGCCTGCAACATATACCAAGGTTTCCTAACACTCTCCGTTGGGTACTCACCGAAACGTTCATGCCTCATCAAAACTTAAAAAAAACCTAGAGGAAAAGTTTGGAGAAAGAATACATGATACATATTATGTTGCACAAATCGCCTCATTAAAAACCTTAACCGAGAAACTTAGAAAAACTCGTCAAAGAAAAAAGAGTACAATTCACTCAATTTCATTTAATCTGCAAGATTTATTCTTTAACCATTTTTAGAGGTCAGATTCACCTATTTTATACACCAGCTCTCTCTCTCTCCTGTCATTAGCTCTTTCCACCTCTTCTTCTTCCATAGAGAAAAAGGTAATTTGTACTCACTGTTATCCTCATGCTACAACAATATCCTTTGATCTCAGGTGTCCTTGGTCACTACTACTTACAGCCCTTGCAAGCAAGTGCAGCACAGATGCGCAGTCATCATCGTATGATAGCAGGGCATTAGATTACTGCATCACCATGTTTCAAAGCAGCAGCTGCTCTGATTTGCTGAAGTCGACCAAAGGCCGGCCAGAATTTCAGCACCCCTTTTCGACCTGCATGGATGAAAAGGCCAGAGAACCAGCAAGAAAGAACAGTAGCGAGAGGACAACCTGATTGGATAGGACCACTCTGTTCTCGTAAAGCCGCACAGGCTTATACCCTCTCGATGATCAGTCATGCGCTTTCGGAAAGCAGTCCTCTCTCAGCATAATTTCATACTATTTTTCAGCTCGAAACAACTTCCCATTAGTCGAACGATGAGGGGGGGAAGTTTTTTATTTAAGAGAGCATGAGTGAGTCTGAAGGCATGCTTGATCAGACAAGAGGCTAAGGCTGTGATCGTTTCGACTTCAGCTTCTGACTTCTGGTTTATTTTTTACTATTTATAAATTCGTCTTTTTTTGAACTTTTAGCTTTTTTGAGCTTTTTTGCCCGTTCTTTTTTCTCGTATTCGTTTACGTTGTCTGTGATGGGCTAACATATTTTTTTAAATTTTTTTAAATTTAATTGTGTTAAATAAGCCTCTGTCAGTTACAGTGTTTTTTCAACCTTTTCAGCCATAAACCACCAAAAATAAGCTCAAATGATCACCACCTAATAATACAACGGTTAAAGCACAATCCAAAACTCACTACAGCACGAACTGAAAAGCTGCAGCGAGATGTGATAATTGCTGTACTCCACTACGAAGCTCCCATATCCCGGAGCTGTAAAGCCTACGAATCTGAAGGATTCATCACTGATGTCTGGCACTAGTCGACTGATCCTAGCAACGGCTGGTAACTGATTACACATCGAGCACTGCTACCTCCTCTTCGTCGCCATCATCAAAATACGTCTGTCATGCAGCCCATGCTTGCTCAATCGCCGCCTAACCGAACATAACTAACTTCGTGCGGTTGCCCGTGCCTTCGACGGCAATTTCCCATGGAAAACCAACGAAGACGCTCCAATCCAAAAGCTCATGTACTGCAGTAACTTCCTTAGGCTCCTCGAGAGGCTCCAACATATGAACATCGTAAATGCATGCGAGGCTCCCGCTCCCCCCTGACGGACGGATGCACGACTCGGAAGTGCAAAGTTTGCGCTATAAATACTCGTCGCAGATCGCACTCGCATTTCCACGATCGCCATCATGAGCTCTTGCTCCCTACGTTAAGCCACAGAAGAAGCCGCTACACCACAAGAACAGTCACCTTTCCTCTTCTGCTTTTCTTCTGAGCTCTGATCTATGCAGAAGTAGCACACCACCTCGACTCGAAGAGTGCTTGAGCAATGCAGCTTTCTGCGAAGCTTTTGATGCTTCGTGCTCTGCTGCTTCTCTCGGTTGCCACTCTGCTGTCGCGCTCCTCGGGCCATGCAGTCGTCGGCACGGACCACCACGACGACGACGACAGGCCGTCCCCGCCGTGCTCGCCCGCCGACCGGGCCGCGCTGCTCGGCTTCAAGGCCGGAGTAACCGCGGACACCACGGGCATCCTTGCCACGTGGGCCGGTGTCGACTGCTGCGGCGCGTGGGAGGGCGTGGCCTGCGACGCCGCCACGGGGAGGGTCGTCGCGCTGCAACTGGAGGCGCCGCCGCCGCACCAGCAGCACTACATGGAGGGCACCCTGTCCTCTTCCCTGGGCGGCCTTGAGTTCCTGGAGGCCATGGTGATCCGCGACATGGGGAGGATCGGGGGCGCCATCCCGGAGAGCCTCTCGCGGCTGACGCGCCTCAAGCAGCTCTACCTCGAGGGCAACATGCTCGCCGGCGGCATCCCCGGGAGCCTCGGCAAGATGAGCTCCCTCCGGTTCCTGTCGCTCGCCGGTAACCGGCTGGAGGGGCAGTTGCCACTGGAACTCGGGGCCGTTCCCGGCCTGGAACAGATCAACCTCGCTCGGAACCGGCTCGCCGGCGTCGTGCCGTTCAGCTACATGAATCTGTCCAGGTTGGCGTACCTCGATCTGAGCAACAACCTCTTGTCCGGTGCTGTCCCCGGGTTTCTCGGGCAGTTCAAGAGCCTGGCCCTTCTTGACCTCAGCAACAACACCTTCTCCGGGGAGATTCCGACGTCGCTTTGCGCCTTGCGCAACCTCAAGGATTTGTCACTGAGCCATAACAAGCTCAGCGGCCAAATTCCACCACAAATCGGCAGTCTTCAGTCTCTGAATTCTCTTGCCATTGACAACAACCTGCTTGTAGGTTCCATGCCAGAGTCTCTGCTCGGCTTACAGAAGCTGTGGTACCTGAACCTGTCAAGAAACGGGCTCTCGGGCTCACTTCCTTCCGGAATTCTCAACGGGATGCCGTCTTTGGTATCCATGGATCTCTCCCACAACCATCTCACCGGCGGCATCGATCAATTCTTCAGAAGCTTATCAGCAGCAAGGCGAGCCAAGATTTCCAACAGGAACAATGTAAGCTCAGAAGTCTCACCTATTGTTTTTCCTCAGAGACTACAGCACTTGGACCTGTCGAAGAACAGGGTCACCGGCGCGCTGCCTGACTTCACCTATGGCGCGAGCCTGAAGTGGCTCGACGTTTCAAAGAACGCCATTGTCGGTCAGATACCGAGCTCGGTGTCGAAGCTGAGAGGCCTGGAGAGGCTGGACATCTCCAGGAACCAAGTCAGGGGCGTCATCCCTGCAACCATGGCGGGGATGGCGAGCTTGCAGTGGCTGGACCTCTCGAGCAACGCGCTCATCGGGAGGATACCGGACAACTTCACCAGGCTCACGGGCGTCCGGCACGCGAGCTTCAGGGGCAACAAGCTCTGCGGGAAGATACCGCAGGCCAGGCCGTTCAATCGGTTCCCCGTGGCAGCGTACGCGCACAACCTGTGCCTGTGCGGCAAGCCGCTGCCGCCGTGCAGGAAGATTTTATCGGTATCAGAGGTGGATTAATTGGGGGTTCAGATGGTGAGACAGCAACTTGCTGACTGATTACTTTTCAGTTTTTACTGCAGTGGTAGGATTTGAAAGTATTGTCATGCATATCTCTTCGTGTATCAAAAAAGCTTATGATGATATCTAAGTGAGAAGTGGTTCTATGTTTTTCTTTCTAACAAGAGTAATATTAATATTAAAGATTCGGAGTTGTGCATAGGTACGTTATAATAAACTACCTATGGGTATACATATAGACATGCCCATTCAATGGCCATATAGTGGACGCGAGAATCGAGAGGGCATGTACCATGCTGTAACTGGTGTGGCAGCTTGTGTCTCATGAACGTCAGACCAAGCGCTTCCATATGTCGCATATGCTCGGAAGGTGCTGCACGATCGAGCCAAACCAAGTTTTGGCAGGAATTTATAGTACACTACGATTCAATGGAGCAAAAGGACGAAGAAGACCAAGTAACATTAGACATGAGAATGTGGACTACTTGCAGCCTCGAGAATGTGGACTACCTAGAGTGGGGCTCATGATTGCCAACGACAAGACCCTCCGCCCACCCCTAGCCGGGAAGACGAGCGCAAGCTCGTCACGCTAATGGCGGCTTCCGGTTCACCCATGTGGTGGCTGACGTTATCATAGGCCGGTGACCGGGGGGCGGGGCGGGGCGCTAACCCCAATTGACCCTGGGTGAATCCGCCCTTGTACTTGACACATATATAAATTTGTATCATACTTTAATATAAATATAATAGTACGCATCTCTACCACTCCGCTGATCTCAACTAATGGAGATGGGATCTTATTACACTGTAAAAATACATGGGTGTTGATAAACATCAACCGGATATTTTTTTTCTAACTATTATTCAGATTTGTGACCATTGGATTAGAGATCCAATGGCCATGAATTCTCCTCCCACCCCCTCTAAAAAACAATCTCTCCCTCCTCCAAAAAATAGGGGCCGTTGGATCTCTAATCCAACGGCCTCAAATCTGGATGATCGTTATGAAGAAAACATCTGGATAATACCTAGACACACTCAAAATACATAGCATATGCACAGTACATGCGTGCGTGCGCCGCACAAAACAGTTTTAAGCTGAAGCCAGACGAAAAATCTCTAGAGCTTGAGCTTAAAGCTGCAGCTGTTGGACCGGATGCGAAGCTGCGTGCCTGCCTGGAGGCTGTCCACGACGAGGCTGCACCGCGCCTTCCCCGTCATCTTCCACAGCTTGATGGCGCCGAACTTTATGCGGATCGGCACGCGCGCCCGCACCGTGAGCGGCACGAACCCGGCCTGCTGCTGCTGCACCAGCTGCGCGGCCACAGCGCTGTCCAGCCGCGTCTCCCCCGCGAGCGAGATCCGGGGACGCACCGTGCTCCGGTGGCCCTGGTACAGCGCCGGGAACGCGCCGCGGCACAGCTCCGTGCCGTTGAACGACGCCGTCACCTCGCCGACGTCGTAGTAGATGCCGATGCGCTTGTTCGGGTTGTCCGCCGTCACCTCCACCTCGAACGCGTCCGTCACTGTCATCGCCGTGGTGTTCACGTCGAACCGGGTGACCGTGAGCCGGTCCACGTGGAACTTGGGTATCTTGGGCTTGAACACGAGGTACAGGATCCCCGCCGTGGCGCCCAGCGCGACGACTAGGACGAGTACGGCGAGCAGGGTGCAGCACACGCACCGGCAGCACCGGCGCCGCTTTCGACGCGGCGGCGACAGCGGCGCGGGCGCGTACGGCGACGGGGCGGTGATCGGCAGCTGCTGCTGGTCATGGCTGGGTTTCCTGCCCTTGGCCTGGTCCGGCGGCGCGGACGGCGGTGGCGAGCCGACGGTGACCGGGTGGATCCTGTGGTAGTCTGCCATGTTTCACCAAGGGAAGAGAAGTGGCGGGCGCGTACAACACAACGGAAGACTTTGGTTCGGTGAAAAGCTATCGTACGTTTTGGTACAAATTACTCGGTCCAGTTTATATGTGATGTCTCATGTCAGGCTGGTTGGTACGATAGCTTGGCCTCTAGACGACGGACTTGACTTGGTTGCCAATGGCCGCGTGATTGACCCAACCCTTGTTTACTTTCGTTTCTTGCGAGAAGAGATCACGTGTTTGTGTGTTCGGATGGGATGCTCATGTCCCTTTCCTGATTTTTCCTGGGTGGCTCCGTGTACGTACGCGCTACGCGTTATGTTATGTTTACTGAATACCCGAATAGATAGATTGATTGATTGATTAATCATTTAACCATGTGCTAGCTCAGGTTGCGGTCGTATGAGCTGAGTTGCGCCTGTGCACGTAGGCTGCATCTGAGATCGTTGTTCGCACGTCGTGTTGAACGGTTGGCCACCACGAAGGAGCTAGTTGAATAATTGCCCGGAAGATGCCTCTAATCGCTGCAGGTAAGGGTGCTTCAATTGACCCGTTGGTTATGTGTTGAACGTTCAGAGAGGTTTGCATTGGGAAAGCTTCAGGCCTACGACGTGTGGCTCTGTTTCTTTTCGGTTTATGATTTTCTTCGAACAAATAAATACAATAATTTCACTATTACTATTTTAAAATAGCTTATTAGGATAGCTTTTGTAAAAGTAGTTTATCGGCATTTGATTTGTTCACACAAACACAGATTGATGGCAATCTTTCCCTATTCACATTTGCATGGCATGTGCCTTCCTCCCTCCCTAGCTCTATTCGTTCAACCAATTCTATGTTACAAATATCAAATAGAATATATGTAGCACCCTAAAAATAGGAAGGACTGCAGCGTTTCAAAAATCCATCTTTATCTCTCGATCTCTCTCTCCCATCTTTATCGCCGGTACCATTGTCATAACTTGCTAAATAACGATTATGCTTAATTTCGCTATTCCTGTTAACTCTATCTCTGACTTTTATCAGTGTTCCCGGAAATCTAGTTTCATTGCACTTAAACTTGTGTCAATTATTTGCTTGAATTACTTATCCTTTTACATCTTGTCTGCGACTGTTGTTAGGTACTTGCTAAGATTCTTAAATGTCATGTTTGCTCTTTTTATTCTTAGGTTAAAGTCCAGTGGAGCGATAGTAACATGCATGGATAAAAACACTCGAGTTTTTAGCACTGGTCTCATGTTTTAAACATTGGTTTCAGCTACCGTTGGCTCTCTAATAAAGTATTATTAAAGTTTTAATTTCATTGAGAATTCTATTGTTGTGATTATTTAATATTTACTTTAATGATAATATTGTATAATAGTATCTTATATTGATATGTGAGATTAGAATATATAAACTTGTGGAGATCTAGCACGCGTAAACAAACTGAGCCAGCTCCCGTCTCCGGCGTCGTCTGCTCGTGCCACGCAGCCCGGCATGACGGGACGGCCGCGTGGGGCTGCTCTTCGGAGGCGGCGGCCGAGGTGGATAGGTGACTTGGCAGAGAGGGAGCTCGTGTTCATGCCGCTGCTGCGGCCGAGGCGAGTTGGTGGCTTGGCAAATTCGCGGTCCGGTCCAAATAGGGGTGGAGAACAAGTCAAGACTCAAGAGGGTAATTTTGCAGGAAGGTACCACGCTTTCATTAGTATAGCGAATGTCATCCGCGATTCAACTTTGGTCTCATTTTGACCGTTGGATATCGATTCCTTACAGTAGCTTGACCGCTGCGGGAGGAGGAGGCCGCGCCGCGGTGGCGATGGAGGCGTGGAGCGCGTGGAGGTGGAGTGCTAGGGTTAGCCAGCCGCAAAGCACAAATGGGAATTGGAGATAAACCGATAAGGGACTGGGGTGATCAGCCACATGCAGCGCCACACAGCCACGGCCGGGCCGGGACGATCAGCGCGTACCACCGCGAATGGGCCAGGCTAACAACGCGAGGCCAACCGGCCAGAATTGAATTGGGCTGATGGGGTGTGTATATTGCTAATTTGGCCCTTTTAAGTATATACATATGTATTATACCGTGTATATATTGGGTTTTTTTGATAAAAATTTTAGGTGTTCAACTCAACAGTGCCCCTGACTCTAGGCGGGGCAAGGACGGCGTCGGGGGACGGAGGGTCCGAGGCAGCAGGAGTGGAGCCCGAGGTGGCGGAGAGCGACGCCGGCGCTCGCCAGCAGGTCGTGGGGCAGCAGCGTGACCGGGTAGTCCTCGTACTAGAACACCGAGACGAGGGTGTCGTCGATGCGCCTCCGTGCTAGGGCCTCGAGCCAGGCGTGGGTGGTGACGCCGTCGGCGAAGGTGTTTACACAGAAGCGGCGGATCACAGGGCCGCGGTGGGTGGCAAGGATGCACGAGATTGACTTGGCGTCGAGGAAGTGGATATCCGTGTCGGAGGAGTCGCAGTGGAGCGGCAGCGAGGGGCAGATGGATCGCCAGCGGCGGGAGAGCACCGTGGTGCGTACGGCGGCCTGGAGCGGGAGGAGGGGGACGATGGTGGTTATTTTGAGTTGGTTCTACCCGTTTACGCCTTGAGGCGTCAAGCACATTTGCCTGATGCTGTTTAACTAGGAGCAAGCAAGATTTTTTTATGGACTCCTTAGAGCATAGAGCATTAAGCATTTTGCTGATTGGTTCGTTAATTTGCTTCCGGATATAGGTAGAAACGAATTGGCACAACGCTTTGCTTGCCTTTCGTTCGCACAACCACCTGCAATGCAAACACCTAGAAAACCAACCGGAGCTCGACCATGATGAGTCCATGACCCGGCGAGCATGTCCAAAACAGCATTTTCAGCAGGATAAGGGAATCTTCCTAGACTTCGATTTTCCCCGGATATTTAATCAAAACAAACCTCAAAATGCCAAATACAAACATGAGTCCATGAACCGTTCCATGAGATTCCTGCAAACTCTTTTCATTCTTCTTCGACTCGGTAGATGCCAATCTTATTACCATACGTATTGACATCACCACCAAAAAGTACTCTCACAGTACAACAGGCAACAGCTACGAGAAAATTGTGCAGGCATGAAACAGAAACCACCAGTCAAATACTAATGGGCACAGACAGTAACAGAGCCCTACATAATGGAGTCCTCTCTCCCCGTTTACCAGCTCGAATCTATATAACGGAAGGCACCCTGCAAACCGCAAGGATGATAAGGGTAATTAATTGTCTCCGAAAGGAGTAAAGCAAGCATGGAAGTTTTGCCACAAGAACCCAGCAAGATGGACCATGGCTCCAAGTCATGGTATCGGGTGATCACTTGACAATGCAGATCTTGATGACAGAAGCGACGCCGATACGGTGCAGAGCAACAATGGCATCACCGGGCTTGCACAACTGCTTCTGTACAGCCGACTTCAGGGCAGCCTCCAGGATCACCTCTGTCGACTCTGAATCGGTGGCCTTAGCAGAGCCCTCAGCAAGGAGGAATGAGACCTCTGTAGATTAGGCTGTGCCTCGCCGGGCCCTCGGAGCTGATGGTCCAGTCGAGCAGTCGGTTGTTAGCACCGGGACAACCACGGAGAGGATCGGAACCCTGGGCCGGTACTTTGCAACCAGCTTGGCCGTGGTGCCACCCCGAGTTAAGACGACAATCAGTGTAGCCTTGGCCTTGTTGGCAGTTCGTACAGCAGAGGATGCAAGAGACTCCAATGGGCTCATCGGAAGGGGTGCAGACCTGATCATCTCCTTGAAGACAGCATCGTAGTCCAGGGAAGACTCTGCCTCAATGCAGATACGAGCCATGATCTTCACAGCCACCTCAGGGTATGCTCCAGCAGCGCTCTCACCACTAAGCATGACGCAGTCAGTTCCATCAAGAACAGCATTTGCGACGTCAGTGGCCTCAGCACGAGTTGGCCTGGGGGATTTGATCATCGATTCAAGCATCTGAGTAGCAGTAACAACAGGCTTGCCAGCAAGGTTGCACTTGTAAATCATCATCTTCTGTGCAAGGAATATCTTCTCAACTGGAATCTCCATTCCAAGGTCACCTCTAGCAACCATAAAGGCATCAGTTTCCCTCAAGATCTCATCAAAGTTCACAACACCCTCTTGGTTTTCAACCTACAAGGACAAATTAAGAAAGATATCAGATCCCCGACACCATAACCAACATGGCCAGAAAAGCAAGCACATATCTATATCATCATCAACCAAGTAGATTTTATCATCATGGCAGTTAGACAAAGCTAACCATTTTATAGCGATGATTTACTGAATGGTCCAAGAGTAATAGTATGAAACCATCTAGGTCCAGAATTCCAGTTACATAGCAGCAAAGAAGTTCAATATAATCTGAATTAACTTCATGAGTGCAAGGAAATAGAATAAACCTTCACAGGAGGAAGTGCAGGGAAAAAGGGCAAAGCCTTTGCTCATCCAATTGTGCAAAAGGTTCTAGTGAACCAACACTGTAGTTCAAGCAAGTATTATTCTAGCGGAAAGCTAAGAAAAGAACCAATTTTGCATTTTGCCTAAAATAGCACGGATTGGGGGTATAATGTTGTTTAGAACTAGGAGCAGTTGTGAAATGGGTCGTAGGAGAAAGCCAAAGAATTCATGGGTTCCAGTGTGTATCAAGTATCAACGAAGGACTGAAGTGTAAAGCACTAAAGCAGCTCGCTGAAAGAAGAATAATCTCTCAGTTGCCCTGGTACTTAACTAAACATGCAGATACATTTCATGGTTTTATTACAGAGAATATAAAAGATTTGCACGAATTATTGACAGAAAAACTAACAAACAGAACCTGTAGAATAGCTGACAGTAACAACATACAAACCTTTGACATTAACTTTATGCGCTTTGCATGCTGTCCAAGAACCTGTCTGACGGTCACCAAATCTGATCCTTTACGGACAAAGGACAGTGCAATCATGTCAATGTCATTTGGCACACCCCATCCCAAAATATCTTCTTTATCCTTCTCAGTCAGTGTAGGAAGATCCACAACAATTCCTGGCAAATTGCAATTCTTTCTCTCACCAAGCGTTGCAGTGTTCTCACATCTACATCTCACAGTTCCAGCATCTGGATCACAAGACAGAACATTCAAGGAGATGGTACCATCTGCACATAGTATGACATTTCCAGGCTTCACATCTACAGGTAGTTTCTTGTAACTCATGGCAATCATATTTTCATCGCCTTTGATATCATAATCAGTGGTAACAGTGAGTTCGTGACCCTTTGTTAGCTTGATTGGTTTACCATCCTTCAAAAATCCAGTACGAATCTCAGGACCCTGCAGCAATGAAACAAATATTCAGAGTCATCATTTAGTGACCTCAAATATCCTACTAACAAGAATCCAATCAGAACACGCACTACATACTACACATATGGAGTGATCAACAAGAGAAACCGCTGAAATAAAAGCAAATGAGTGCAGGACCAGCGTATCTGTAGGCTATTTGAATAACAAAGCAAACCATCAAATATGACCATGTGAACCGTGAAGATAAGCACCGCAAAATGAAGACCTAGCCATGTATGTGATGAAACATTAAGCCATCATATAATAAACAACCATTCTAAGCATGCATTGGTATGCCAAATAAGACCTCTTGTGTTAATCATATCCTCCTATACTTCATGCATTAACGAGATTAAGAAGTTCTAAAAGCTCCTACCAAAACCATAATATCACAACACCGGCCTCGATGGCTTGAACATTTACAACCCACCAATCCCAACGATCTGAAGAGAGAATGATTCGATATTACAACCAAAGCAGCAGCCAATACATCCTTCAAATAGACCAACATTCAAGTAATCTCTCGTCAACTAAACACACAACCAAAACTACTAATGGACAAAGTAACTCGAACAACATACAGACAAAACGTAAACTAACTTTAACCAACAAGATGTGCTGCTTCCCTTCCACCAACATCTTAACCGGCAGCCACGGCAAACAAGACTGCCTCAGAATCCATAACCCTCGTAAGATCCAAAATTGCCTCCATGGGGACACAAGGGTGAGCCCAGTGGAAGATCCAACCTTCTGCAACAAGGCAAGCACAGGCAAATCTAACCCTGGTACAGTTTTGTCGAGCCATCAAAAGTCAAAAACCACCAAAGTTCGAATCATAATTCAACCATGCTACCTCCAAATCCCACCAAGCAACTCCCGATCAACAGATCAGTAGATCCCAGCGCAAATCCTCCTCTCTCGGACCTAAACCAACCAAAGCTTCTCCCCCAAAACCAAACCGCCGCCACCACATGGCCTGATCCAACCAACTAAGCCGCACAGCATAAAGTAGGTAGAGCGGAGAGAGAGAGAGAGAGAGAGAGAGTTTAGAGACCAGACCTTGGTGTCGAGCATGATGGCGCAGAGGATGCCGGTGTTGTGCATGGCCTGGCGGAGGTTGTCGAGGGTCTCCTGGTGGTACTCGTGCGTGCCGTGGGAGAAGTTGAAGCGCGCGACGTTCATGCCGGCGCGGAGCAGCTTCTCGAGCATGGGCACGGAGCGGGAGGCGGGGCCGAGCGTGCACACCAGCTTGGTCTTGGGCACCCGCTCGTCGGCGGCGCCGCGCTCCAGGTCGGCCAGGATCGCCGCCATGTCGATGTTCGCCATAGCTTCCGGTGGTCGCCGCGATCCAAAATGGAGATCTGGAGATATAGAGGAGGGGACTGCTTGTGTTGTGTTAATAATGAGACGAGATTTGGGCGCGGATTTTTATAGAGTGGGGAATTTTTCCGATTCGGTGGGCGAGGAACGGAGGAAGAGCCGAGCGGAGAAGGAAGATGGCGAGAATGAGATGGAGGACACGTGGTCACCACCGAATTCTGGGACAGCTCACAGCTTTGCCTTGCGAGTGCAAGTGGAGGCCCCACTCCCAGACGCACACAGCCGCGTGTCACTGGGCCTGTTTGGCTGCAGCTGCGGTTTATAGCTTTTGACTAAATTTTTTGAATTTTGGTTGTTTATGGTACAGATTATGGAGAGATAGATACTTACTTACGATTTTGGTTGGTACAGATGTTAGGCTTTTAATATGTAGATCATTTAACTTGTAGATTCCGTCTTGAGAAAATACTCCGTTTAAAAATTAGATACTATAGCGAAAGCAAAAAACCGTTAACTTGAGAGGAAAAGAACAGGCCCGCACTTCCATCGTCTTCTTGGGGAAGAAGTTTTAAGACCAAAGTTGAGCACCCATCCCGAACACAGGAAAATGTTCTGAACACCTATAGAAATCGAAGTCGTTTCTTGTAAAATTTCTACTGATTCTATACGAAATTTCTGCGTTTCAAGTAGATCCTTTAAAGTCACGCTAAATCCAACCGCTGTTCGCAAAATGATACTGACACCTCAGGCCTTATAAAATTAGATCCATGATAATTCATATGTGTGTATATGATAGTATGAGTTAGTCTCATCTTACTAGTTTAGTTTAAGAAGTACTAACATATAAGCCTAGGACTTCTAACGATAGCAATCTCCCGTTAACAGTTTTACATAAAGTAAAAATGAAAGTGTAAATGAATTGTTACATATACGTGACTATCTAAAATAGGATTAGAACTAAAGTCGGTTTAGAGCATATGGCGTTTCATGGTGTGTTCCGCAGCGAAGAGGTGTGTTGATCGGTAAAGCGGCCTGTGCTTGAGCAGCGATCTTGGGTGGTGAGTTTGACATCTCGAGGAGGAGGAGGAGGGGAGAATCATTCCTGGGCGCTCGGAGGCATATGCCGCGTCACGGCACGGTGACGGTGGGCGGCGCCGAACGGCAAAACCAGCGACGTCAAAAACCACTACCTGAGCTGATGTTTCACCGGTCCATTCCATCCATCTGCCGGCTGTTTTCCTTCGCCGGCTCGTCCTTTCATGTGACGACCAACGGTGTACATACATATGCACGACCCGACGTTTCATCCTAGGCGGTCAAACCTATAGCCCCAATGGTCCTCCTTGCGCTGACATTTGCCACTGCACACGAGCCTGCTTCAAGCATTTAATTTTGTCTTTCTTTGTCTTTTTACTTTTTTTTGATTTTTTTCTCTTTTATCCCTTTGTATTATTCATGATGATATAATCTTTTTATTTTAAAATTTTAATTACACTGAAAAAGTTAATAGCAGTTTGTTCATCCTTACGGCTGGGATTATCTTATTCTCAGAAATAGGCCTGTCTCAGTTCATCTGCTCTCTGATAACACTGTCTTATAGCAGAATTAGCGGCAACAACGCGATCAGAGGACGCTGATGAACTGAAGGAAGCCTATTTTTTGAGAGTTCGATCAAAACCTATTGCAGATCGGCGATCGCGCTTCCCAATCGTGGGGAAAGAGGGCGATTGGATTTTCGCCAGTTGGCGCTTCCAGATTGTGGGAGGCAAGGGGGCTTTATATGCCCCTTCGACGGTACGCGAGCGTTCTTCCCACTCGTTCATTTGCTCTCTTGCTGCTCTTTCGCTCTCTTTTATTCTGCCTCTGCCCCTATACATTTGAGCGTGCGCTTTTGAAGGGATAATGGCTTGCCATGAAGAACATGCTTCTTGGCCCAGCAGTGGCGCGTCGTCCAGCCGGCGTAGTTCGTCGTGGACCTCGGTGGAGTACGCCTTGGCGGCCCGCGACCCATCGCAGGCCAACAAACGATGGACGGCCGGGGAGAAGGTGGGAGGTCCCTGCTCCCGCGTGCTAGGGCCGAGCCTCGTGACGGAGGAGACGATCCTGTCTCTCCTTCGAGAGGATAGGCTGGCGGACCGTGATACGGTTCGCCTGCCCGCTAGCGACGAGACGAAGCCGCACCCGGAGGAAGCGGAGGCGATCGTGTCCGTCACGTACTTTGAGGCCATGCTCCGGATACCAGCGACGCTCTTCGTTGGCAACGTCCTGCGGACTTATGGGCTGGCTTTGCGCACTCACAAGATCAAAGGGGCAGCTTTGCGCGGTGACAAGACTAAAGGGGCAGTTTTGCGCGGTCACAAGACCAAAGGGGCAGCTTTGCGCGGTCACAAGACCAAAGTAGCAGCTTTGCGTGGTGACAAGATCAAAGGGGTAGCTTTGCGTGGTGACAAGACCAAAGGGGGCAGCTTTGCATGGTGACAAGACCAAAAGGGTAGCTTTGCGCGGTGACAAGAACCAAGGGGGCAGTTTTGCGCAATGACAAGACCAAAGGTGCACTTTTGCGCGGTGACAAGATCAAAGGGGGCAGATTTGCACGGTGACAAGACAAAAGAGAGCACCTTAGCGCAATATGAAGACCAAAGAGGGCAGCTTTGCACAGTGACATGAAATAACTCACATCATGCCAACTCTTTGGCTTATAAAATGGGATGGAATAAATCTGCGAGGGAACACTACACAACCAAACACTATACCGTTCCTTCCTTCACCATGTCGAGATGGACAAGAGGCAGAAGAAATAATGGGAAAAGATGATGAAGCAATGGAAGGAGACTCACGACCTAGTAAGATCTGCTGCGCCCGCGACGAACAAACAGGGCCGCAACGACCCAGGCTGAACAGGCGGAGCGTGCTAGGAGGTCACACCCCTGTAACGATGCCCCCGTAGGAGCATGTCCGTACTTAACGTTACAACCGAATGTTCGCCACAACACCCGCCCGAGGGTGAGACGCGCCCCTCTGTTGGTGCAAAGACTCATGCAAATTCTTCAAGTTTAAGTAGCGGTTCAGCCTGGGCATACGTTACTGGGGTTGTGCGAACTACTCCTGTGACTATACTGACCGCCATCTCGACACAATCAGCTATCGGCAGCCGATAAGGACCATTTACAATATGTTCCTCCTACTATTTCTTATTAAAAGTATGCAATAACAAATTCTCTCGTCTACCCACAGTCCTCGGAACCGTTATGTGCCTACCGCAAGTAGCATAAATTTTAGGAATTTGCTAGATGGTTTTCAAATGTTTTTTTGTTTATGAGCACTTAACTTTTTATTATTTAGAAGTTACTTTATTTGTGTTTTATGGTTTTAACTTTGTGTTTTTTTCTATGTCAACAATATGATAAAGGAGTAATCAATTTATTTAGTGTCGTCAGGAACCACAACATAAACGATTAAGTAGGTTTTTTGTATAGTTTTTTATGTTTTTTTATAATTTGTTTTGTTAATCTTTTTTACAAATTGTCACATCATTTTTTTATATAATTTAATTTATGTAAAACTAGTATATAATTGATGTAAAAAAGTCATGAATAAAAAGAATAATATGTATTAGGATATTTCTAAATGTATCACATCACATGCTAATAACTAATGATCAAACTAGTAGATTGAGATAGATATGCATCCAATATCTAACAAATTGAGTACTCTTTAATAAAATAGGAGAAAAGAAGGTAAAATGATTTTACTTATTTATCTAGATCTAAAGACTCAAAATTTAAATGCTATTCAACAAACAAAAACATTTAAAGGCCCGCTCGGTTGGGCTGAAAAGCTGTGGCTTATAGTTGAAATTGCAATGTAGCGACTCAAATTTCACTGCAGCTGAAGGTGGCTTATTTGGCGTAATTAAATTTAAAAAATTAAAAATTGAAAAAATATGCTAGCTCATTACGGACGACGCAAACGAATACAGAAAAAAGAACCGGCAAAAAAGCTAAAAAAACCAAAAGTTAAAAAAGAACGAAATTTATGAATAATGAAAATACATCGAAAATCAGAAACTAAAGCCCAAACAAGCGGGATCATACTTTAAATTTCATGGTTGTGTTCCTGGAAAGCAGATTTGACCGGGTGTGTGTGGGGGTGCACGTCATGTGCCTGATGTCCGTACGCTGAATATAAAATTGTACTGTGTGAAACTAAATTTTGCAGACGCACAATAGAAAGCCATGCAAGGGGGATACCTGGCATGAGGGGACCACAACTCCACAATGCCCGTACACTCCATGCCTCCAACTCCATCAAAAGTCCTGTTCTTTTTCTTTGTTTCACCGGCCTTTAGCTTCCCTTTATAATTACTACTAGCCACGTAGGCGGCGCTACGCCCGCCGACCATCATCTTGTAAAAAATAAAAGAGGTGATAATTCGTGAGGAGTTTTTCACAAAAAATCGGGGCGCGTATTTTCGAGGAAGGTAAAGGGCCTTTCCGGGAAAAAGCGGGGAAAAAACGTATTTTCTAAAAAGGCGAAGGGGTTCTTTGGAAAAACTGAGGACCTGTATGTAAAAAACCGGGGACCCGTGCGTGATTTTCGAAAATGCGGGGGGCTATCGAGCAAAATGGAGGGGGCAAAAAAAATTGTAAGGACCTTTTCGCGAGAACCAGGGATCTGTACGTAATTTCGGGAAAACTCGGGTTATCACCTCGGTAGACCGACAGTTTTTCGGCTCCGCAGCGTTGGCGGGCTGGCCTTCAGGCGGGCGGGCGACGTGGCCTCGCGCCCGTGGCGTTCCGGAACCGGTGGTGGGGATTTAGTAGACTAATAAATTATAATTAAAAATTATAAACTGTAGCAAAAAAAACTGCCTAAAGACAAACGCCTACTCTTACCTTGCACAAGTAGAACAAACAGAAACTAATGATTTCAAGTGACATATTTTGCCCATCTGGGTAACCTCTGAATTCTATGATCACTATATTAGCCTCTGGCATGTTTGCCTACAGATTTACGGTCCAGGCTAGACAACAGACATCATACATACATAAGCTTGTGGCCCTGTTTTTTTTATGATTTTTTGGCTTCGGTTTGTCTAAAAAACTAAATAAATAGAATAGTTTCTTTAAGTCGCTTCTTCAAATGACTTTTTAAGCTTAAAATTATGGTGCCATCCACATCAATAGCCCTACCATCCACTGTTATATAGAAAAACACAAATAAAATCTATCAACTATGACAAAAAAAATTCATCAACCGAGGCCCCGATAAAGGAAGCATAGATGATGGACCTCCTAGGTGGACTCAAATGCGGAGTTGAAGCGTAGACGGCCGCGCCACACGGCCCAGAAAAGCAGGCCCGGCTCGCTGCCGCCCAGTCCACTGTCCAAAACTACACGCGCGGCGAGGGCTTGCTTGGGCCGGCAGATGCGCGGCGCAAGCGCGGATGCAACGCGGTTGTCGAGTTTTATCATGGAGAGATCCGCCCCGTCAGGCCGTCACGGGTAAAATATTAGCGCCGTTGTCTCTAATAGAATCTAGAATTCATAGGCATAAACCATGGATTTTTATTTGTTACCAAATGGTGGTAAAATATGAGGTGATGTCGCACTTTCATAGCTCATATTCTGTACTCAACATTAAAATAGAGACTAAGATATTTCTAATGTGCTATACAGTACAAGAGTATCATATATTGTACTTGTTGTACGGTGCCCAACTCTTAGGATTAGCTAGTGGGCATTGGAGAGAACCCAATAACATAGGGTCATGTCACATATGGCTATAGGTCTAGAGGAATAAATCGCTACATCCTTACCCTTTGTAATTATTGAGAAGCGGGATAGAAAATCCTCATTATATCTCTTTCATGTATATAAACCCCCAATGAGGTATGAGGTAAGCCATTCACTCATTTTTTACTCACCAACTCTCTCTTCCGCTACGGGCAATCTCTAACTCTATTCATTCCATCTCCCCAAAGGAACAAGGTAGAAACCACCCACTGCTGTGGCTAATGATTACATACCTGGGAGTACATACTTCCACTTCTTATATACCGCTTAAATAATATTGTTATATCTCTATATCCTTTTGAGTGTGCTCTAATAATGATTATAAGATACTACAAAGTGAGTTTCATAAAAAAATTATCAAAGTCCATTTTTAAAGCATAACGGAGGGTATGTACTTACACCCTATATCATATCTCACAATGTAGGGAGTATCTCGCATAACGGAGGGTATGTACTTGTAGTATACGAGTATTTAAGACCATCTAGTTTATATGAATAATTTTTTAGAGGTGGTATGTACATTTTTTTCAACATACTCCTTTTTATGTGCGTACATAAGGGTATTTACAAAATACGCAAAAAATTATGAACTATATTACAAGTTTTTCGTGTGGTTCACATTGGAGTATCTTATAATTAGTATACGAGTATACCTAAAGTGATAAAGAAATATTTCAAATTTATTTAGATGGTATTTTAGAGGTGGGTGTAATTACACGGTGTAAAGATATATATATATATATATATAT
>CM070746.1:19440430-19694428 GCA_036346245.1 Bonia amplexicaulis
CTACTTTATTGAATTAGTTGTACAGTAGTACATATGGTTTATTTCAAAAAGCCTGTTAGAATTTTCCTTTTGCTTGTTTCATCACTATTCTATTGTGCAGGTGGGCTCGGAGAGGAGATGTTTGGGAGGCAGCGGACTTGATGAAGCAGATGAAAGAAGATGGAGTCCCTCCTAACATCCATACATATACCTCCTACATAAGTGCGTGCTGCAAAGCAGGAGACATGCAGGTATGAGAATTTTTCATTGAAACATTTAATTTCTAGCTTATTGTGACACAGTGGAGATAGCCTGACAGTGATAATACAATTCAATGCTATAAACATGAGTTCACATTTTTTTAAAGGAGCTCAGCAAAATATTTGTAAGGGTGTATAAAAATAGCCTTACAAATTATTTCAGCACAATGAACTTTATCTTACTTGGCTTCATCTTATTATAATTTGAAAATTGCAAATGGAGAAGTATTTCTCTTGGGCCCTTCTTTTCACGATATCCGTTAATTTATTTTATGATTTTTTTTGTAGAGAGCAGAAAAGGTGATAGAAGAAATGGCAGATGTTGGACTGAAACCTAATGTCAAGACATATACTACTTTGATTAAAGGTTGGGCAAGGGTGTCCCTTCCAGACAGAGCGTTGAAGTGTTTTGAAGAGATGAAACTGGCTGGGCTGAAGCCTGATATGGCTGCTTATCATTGCTTGGTAACCTCACTTCTCTCAAGGGCAACTGTAATGGAGGGAAGCACCTACACAGGAATCTTGAGTGTTTGTAGGGAAATGTTTGAGAATGATTTGACTGTTGATCTGCGCACCGCTGTTCACTGGTCTAGATGGCTTCACAAGATTGAGAGGACGGGTGGGGCACTAACAGAAGCACTTCAGAGAATATTTCCACCTGATTGGAATTCATTAGAAGTTTTGGGAGAGGCTTCTGATTCTTTAGGCACAGGGGATTCTGATTATTGCAGTGATTCTGATTTTAGCGATGATGATGAGGATCAAGACCCTGATGACAATTGACAAATTCCAGAGCTGTTATCGTTCTGCACTCCCTCGCTGTTTTTCCTTGAGCTATGCCGGAGTTGACCCAACAAGGTATTTTGTATATATGCACATGTTTAATATATCGCTATCTGTTGATGATATTTTTAAAATACACACAGTGTGTTTATATTTCTTTCATGGATTGATTTAACCATAAGTTCCCTAACAATGATTTTCTAAAAGAAAAGTTTGCCAACGATCATTAGTTTGTGGTGTTTATGAAAATAGTGTTCCTGAGTATAACTGACACTCTTTTGTTTGAAAGGACAGTGTCTTTGATCAACCCCTGTGTCCTCACATTACAGACCAGTAGTTTGTGGACTATCCAAGAGTAGGGTTTGGAATCTTATAGCGCAGTAAGCGTGAGCTGTCTGGCCTCTGCGGCGTTTCTTCAAGAGCTGCAGACAGTCAGTAACAGTTCTACTGGTGCTGAAGCACAGACTGTCAATGCAACAGACGAAGCTTACTCAGTTATGCGTGTTGCTGTACAGATCAATGACTGGTACAGGTAAATATTCTTGAGGTATCGACAAGCTCATTTTTTGTTACCCTCTATCCTTCACTATAGTCCAACTTGTTATATACTCCTAACTCAAATCCAAGGTCATATATTTGGATAAATGCAGATATTTTTTTGGCTCATTATTCACCCGTCACCATTTTTTGGCTTGCCTTCTGCGTTATGCTATGGTAAATTTACCAGCCATGATAAAGTCCGTGCGCTCATTTTGCAGCATCCAAATGTTAGGAGTAGGGCGTACGGGGGTTTGTATGGCCTATTCTTTTGGGCTGTGGTTTATAACTTTTGGTAATGGTTTATTAGTTTAATAAATAGTGATTGCTGAAAAAAAGCTAAAAACCAAAGCTATTGAAATGGTTGTAAGCATTCACAGCACAGGACTCAAAACTGAACTAGGGCAACACAGTATGTCTACAAGGTTTTGTAACCTCATCCCATGACATGCCGTGGGCTGCTTAGCTGAATACTCCTACGCAAACCAACTGTAGTGAAGTGGTACTCCTAAAAGGTGAGCTCATTTGTAGTAATGTGCCGCGGAACGAACCTTCTCTTTGTTTTGATGAATTTAAACAAGGTAAGGTAGATAGGAGCATAGATTGCTGCCTTGTTGGTGCCTTGTACATTATTGCGGTTTGGGCTGATTCAATGGTGGAATACCCTCTTGAAACTGAAGTACAAGTCCAATCAAGTGCTAGATGATGACTGTTTTCTCATTTAAGGTTTGGCATCTTCCAGTACATCAGCTTCAATCAAATGGGCCTTAACGTAGCACAGCCCGATTCAATATTACTTGGAATTGCACGCCTCTGTCCAAGCTGAGAGCTTTTACTAGTCGAGACACTTGAATGCCTGCACAAGACGGCATTAATGCGGTGCTTTGAGCCCAATTTCTTGAGACTGGTGTGTGTTTGTGCGTTTGTGTGTGATATGACTGCGAATCTTAGCTGGCCGGTATCTTTCATTGAATCAAAAGTGACCTCCCCTATTTAAGCCCCCTGTTTCGAAGTACCGTGGATTTGGATTGAAATGACAGTATAGCAATTGTTAGTTTTTTTTCTGAGGTATTCAATAAAAAAATAAAGAAACAATAGAAAAAAAATAAAAAAAACACCGTTATATCTCACGGATAATATGAAGAAAAAAATAAAAATAAAAAAATGTGTTAAGAAGCTAACACGTTTTACTTTTGAAAACCAGAAGCTATCGCTGGTTGGAACATGCCCAAGTCTGCCCACAGGATAAAACAGTGCTTCACTTATGCCTGTTATTTAAGTTTGCTTAGCTGCATTGCCCTTCTACATTCATACGCACCATAAATTCTTGCGAGGAAATCTTAGGCCTTTTTTTTTGCTTTTTGAACGGTTTTTAGCTTCTCTTAATAATCACTATTTATTAGATTAATAAGCAGTAGTCAAAAGTACCAAAAAAGAACAAACCCCTTGATTGTAGCTGCAGTATTTCATTTTCAATATGTGAATGCTCTTTTGATGTCGAATAATTCATGGAGAGTTTTTGTTGCTTCATGCACATACATTTTTTCTGAAGAAAGGTTCCGCATGCCTTGTGACAAATTGACAACTCTGCAGAACACAGTGTTTTGGTGGAGTTGGATACAGCAGTATAAAGGTGGAAAAGCTAGGTCTAGTTTCATGAAGATTTTAGATGTCATCCAACTGATGCCTGTGGGTGGAAGAGGGAAAGGGGAAAGAGACTGGAAATGTTTTAGTTCCTACAGGAGTAACCGGAAATGACACGACAGGTGGGCAGCGATCCAAAACTTCTTTTCCTTTTTTGGAAAAACCATTAACTTTTGGAACTCATTTGTAGTGGAAATTTAACTGCTCCAAAAGTTAGCAATAGTGGCAGCTATGTCGATACTACTTTGTTGTTTTTCCTTTCTTCAACAGATGTGATTTTTATTTTTTTAAAAAAAAATCCTGCCCAGTAAGGCCCTGTTTAGATTCACAGGAGTACTTGCCGGAGTTGAGCTGCCCGCAAAATTTGTGCACTCCAAACATGTAAAATGAGTAAGATAAGAGATGTGCTTATACGTTTTTTTCTAGATATATGAAGTACTCCTTCGAATTTTGAAGCAGTTTGTGACTTCAGAAAAAGGGTGTGAAGGGACCAGTGTGAGTTGGCCCTTACTTTGATATGACTGTTAACTGTTGTAGAATTAAATTTGCACCCATTTTAGTATTTGAAAGAGCACGAAAGCAGAACCCAATAAATAATATTTAATTTTCTTAATTCATTTGTTCCTGCGCAACGAGATTCATTTTATCTCAGAAGAGGCCAAGAGCAATTTAAAAATATATTGATGATTAACCGGGAAAACAGTAAGCTGAGGGATACTCAAAATTGAAGCCCTTGACTGTTCTTGCATTGAATTGGCGCCAGCCATGCCATTGCATTATATATAGGGTGCACCATTCGTTCTCCCACAGCACAGGACAAACAAACATATATGGCCTCCTGATCTCTTCCTGTGCGCACTCACCACTGCACAGTAGCATATTATAGGTAAGCGTAGGTGTGGTACTGCCTGTTGCACCAGCTATCTAGGGCGCGTAGCTCGGTAGGTAGGCTGTGGTGCGCCTGAGCCCGCAGGGAGGCAAGAGCTCGATGGCAAGCACGGTGGAGTCGCCGGCGAGCTCGTGCGTGTCGTCGGACGCGGAGGAGGAGGCGGCGGTGGCGAAGCCGATGGTGGTGGTGGGGTGCCCGCAGTGCCTCATGTACGTGATGCTCTCGGAGGAGGAGCAGCAGCCCAAGTGCCCCCGGTGCAAGAGCCCCGTGCTGCTGCACTTCCTCCGCGGCGCCGCCGACGCCAGCAACAAGCAGCAGGGCAGCAAGAGCTAAGCTAAAAATGCTTGCTTCTTGTCGAGCCGCGCGCGCGCTAGCCTCTTCTCATCTCCGTCATATGTTTTAACGTACGCATGCATGTATTTTGCTGCACACGGTCTCTCGATCCGTAGCCTCTCTCTTTTTCACTCTACTTTGGTTTGCATCTCCTGTCTAGCTATCTAATCCTTTGTACGTCGTAGCATGCAAGTAGTAGTTCGATCGATCAGGTTTTCTTTCTCTATTTGCGTGCTGCATGAGTTAGTTCTTGAATCTTGATGGAAGATCGATCGATGCCTGCTTTAATTTCTCTTTTCCTTTTACTTTGGAGATGGATATTAAGACGATCGATATAAGGTCGTTTGCAATGTACCGTGTGGCTGGGGACTCTGCTCGTTCATCTCTTAATTGAGTATCCTGTGGACGATTGTATGCAGACTGTCTACTTTAATTTAATTTTCCTTTTGTTAAAGAAGGGTACGTGACCAATCAACATCCAGCTAGCTACAGGCCGGACGGGGGCGGGAAAAATCTAAAGGGGGAGACGACTCATGAGCGAAGGGATGGATCATGCGGAACTTGTGCCCGACTTAATTGGAGATCAAGTAGCAGTACAGTAGACGCATGCATGGAATAATAGCAGATCGAATAAATGGGGGCAGTTGAGAGGAGGAATCGGGCTTAGCACGCACGTCAGTTCGTCATCAAGCACACATTACATCCACCGTACGTCCTCCCCTCACCTCCCGCCTTTCACTTCTTTTTTCTTCGCGTGCTTTCCGTGTCTGCGTGTGAGAGAGAGAGAGACGGTGTAAGCGAAAGGAAAAGGCCATGCATCAGTCTGAGTCTGAGTCTGAGCCTGAGCCTGAGCTGAGGGCTACCTCCTGGCATCGCCGAGTGGCGTTTGGTTGGGTGAACGAGGATGAGTTAATTTTGTATCTGATTAGATGGACAAAGTTAGACCAGAAGGATTGGGATACCCTTGATAAGCTTATCAACCTTTTCGTTATATTTTTTCTTTATCTTTTATTTTTATTTCTTCCTTATCTTCTACCGCTAGTCCTTTTCTTCTCTCTTCGTTCTTTTGATTTCCTCCATGGCCACAGCATTCTTCATTGTTCTTCCCGGTCCTTCTTTCCGATTGGCGGCTCCCTCGGCTCCCTTCCACAATGACTGTGGCCTCGCTCCCCTCAGTAGCAACCGTGACTTCGGCGATATCAACGGCAAGCTCGGCCCCGCTCTCCTCGATGGCGACCTTGGCTCTATCGACAGCGACCGTGACCTCAGCGACCTCGGCTCCATCACCGGCGACCTCGGCGGTGACCTCGGCTCCATTACCGGCGACCTCGGCCCCACTCCCCTCGACAGCGAGCTCGACCTCGGCTCCATCGACGGCGACCTCGGCCCCGCTCTCCTCAACGGTGAGCTCAGCCCCACTCCCCTCGACGACGACCTTGACCTCAGCTTCTTCGGCGGTGACCTTGAGCTCGCCTCCCTCGACGGGGAGTGCGCGAGGGGTGAGGGCACCGCATGTGATGCGCACTGTTGGTTCTGAACATGTCGTTCGCCGGTTTTCATTGAACGTGTCGGTGCGGCATGCATCTCAAATGAATATCCTCCAGATCGGAATCTCGTCGACTGGGATGAAGCCGTTCCAAACATAAAACCAAACACGGGGACGGCTGCACTACATCAAGAACCATCCCGTCTCATTTCCAAAAGCTTCCCCCAATCAAACAGCTGCTTAATGCATGCATGTGTCAACGGTTGCACGTCTTTATTATTGCCTTTTTACGTGTCCGTATCTACTGACAAAAGAAGTATTCCGGCCCATTCAGAAACTATCAATAGATCATATGATAAGAAAAAAAGTTTATGCCTCTCTCTCTCTCTCTCTCAAAATGGAGGAGAAAAGGAAGAAAGTTTATGCATGGATCGAGTAGTGACTGAGCGAGTAGCAGAGCTTACAAGTGTAAAATATTGGTGCTACTAGCTAGAATTTGCCCTCTGCGTGCTGCAGGATGAAACATTTGGAAGACGTCATTTTCAGAAGAAGCCATGCACGAACATAGTGAACTACTCGTTATCATTGCCATAGTGAAAGGAACAATGATAAAAAAAAACTACAGATCACATGGCTGACTCTCAAGTCTGAACAAGAGGGAACAGTAGTAGTAAATGAGAACTAGTCTATTATATCATTCAAACGATAGAAAAAACTTCTACGTTTACTCTCAAGTGCTAGAAATTACTATGTTAATCAGAGGAAAAAGGAGAAAAATCTACAACATCAATTTTGGTGGACTCAAAATGGTGTATATTAATCATATATGGATACGAGAGTTGTTACAGCTATATAAAAAAATACAAGTATGTTTCCATATAAGAACTTCAAATGTGTTGCCCATTAGAAAGGTCCTATTTAGGCCTTATTTAGATGACCCAAACTTGGTCAAGATCCAAACCCAGAAGAACTAGGCTTAGCCTTGATTGAGTCACTCAAACAAAGCCTTATAAGGAAATTTATCCTTTTTTGAGAACTGGGCATAGCTCAGTTAGCTACGAGCTAAACGTCTGGCTAGCCCATGTTCGAACCCTAGGTTCGACGCACGCGCTCACCTTCACACACGCATGTGCGTTTCGTGGGAAAGCACGTGTCTACGCCCCGTGAGGTACTAGATAAATTTAAAATTTATGTAGCGATCTCCGCTCTAGTCTTATCATATGTTTTAGTATGGCACACACGCATGTGTGCATGTGGTCTGTGGTGTGAGTATGATGCGCGTGTGCATTTATCCTCCTTTGTAATCTAAAAATAATAATAAAGGAAATCTATCCTTTCTAAAAAAGAAAATATATCCCCTACTTGCCCCTATCTTTTTCTCTCTAAAAGGGTAATTGGTAAATGCTAACAGGGTAATTGGTAGTAAATGGTTACATTGGTAACACATGAGTTTCAAATATTTATAAAATACATTCGCAAATACAAGCTTCATGCCAAGGAGAACTAGAAGAGGTGAGGTTGAGCTATCAACATATGATGAGACTCAATTTACTAGATATGACCCCTTTTAATAGTACGTCAACATATACTAACAATCTAGTCTTCCAACAAAACACTAACGCGAGTAAAAAAACTATGAACACATTCTTAGCCTTAGCTAGTCATACCTTTGCCATTCTCATCCCCTTAAGTTTGATGACTTATATCTACACTTCAAGTCCAGGTCATCGTCTTTATATGCATCAACATATGATGCATGCTTCACTTGACCTCCATCAACACATGATGGGTCTTCACTTGACTTGATGATCAACACATTATCATCTCCTCTTGGATATGCATCAACTCATGATGCATCTTTCTCTTGACTTGATGATCTTCAACACATGAAGTCATCTCAAGTCTTCCTCATTTGTGGAATCTAACATATTCATCCAACTCATGGAAAATATTAGTCTACAAAATAATTGTCATTAATTACCAAACTTCGCCATTACCACATAATGGAGGAACTAGATTCCACAATCTTCTATTTTGGTAATTCATGACAGTCTCAATAAATAATGAGATAGAAATTGAATCGCGAGTATACAACTTGTACATAATACTTGTATACTCTACGGTAAGCTTTTAAAGCAAAGCTCGCTTATCCAGTTGTCATTAATCATCCAACCATTAATGCATAATGGAAGAACTGGATGACAACCTGATTATGAGTATATATGAGCAACACAAGCTATTTATACTCAATGGATATGTTTGAAAGTAAAGATCATTAATATGTGGAAATAAAATATGGATCAATACTAATAAAACCACAAAATATAGAGTGAACTCCCCTTAAATATGTGCATGCAATAATATATTATGAAAGCATATGCATATATTCAAGTTTGACTTGTCTGGTAAAGTTCATTCTATATTTCGGATTCGACGAATGTAATAAGATAAGAATGTGATATTGAATATATATATATATCTCTTATGTTTTTCACTTTTTCATCTAAATGAGACTGAGCAATATCATAATCAATAAATATATTAGTCTCACAATTGTATTTGTCATTATCACTAAAACCAACTTAATGGAGCTTAAACTTACAATCCTCTAATTATGTATGTGTTACACCTTATAAGGAGGAAGGCTCTAGATTACATGTGTTGCATCTAGATATGAATTGTGTATCCACTTGAGCTGTGTGCATTCGTTGCACGTGGTGAGAGTCAAGCGAGGGACTTGACTTATTACTCTTAGAGTTTGCCGACTGCTAGACGGCATTGAAGGCGTCGTGCATGGTGATCTTCTCAAGAATGTTGTGAGAAGACCCGACAAAGTTTTGAATGTTGCAGCTTACCTACCCAGAGCGGAAAAGAGCTACCACTAGTGGATTGAGGTGTTTCGGCTTAATTTGTGAAGCAGGTCCAATTTGTTTGGGCTAACCTCAATGTGGACTAGGGGAGACCGGCAAGTCTCTGATCACCACGATAAAAATCAACCGTGTCAATTGTGATTTGTTTTCTTGTCCTCAATTTACATTCATATAATTAAATTGATTCTTTGTTATTCTAGAATTGCAAATCTTAACATAGCCTTATCTTGTTGGTGCACTTAGGTGAACCCGGTTGTTTTAGGCGTTATTTGTGCTAAACCTTTTTGGAGAAGATTTTTTAGACTTTCTATTCACCCCTTCTAGTCGGCCTACTCGATCTGACAACCAGCCTTTGCCTCTGGCCCTCCACCCTTTGGGGTACCGCCCGCCACCCTCCGCTCTGTTGTCTAGACACCGCGACCTATCAGTAGCCGGTAAGGATCAGGTGCACCGTTTTCTCCCTACCTTTTCTTCTTCAGAGTATGCACTAACAATCCTCCCCTGTATTCACAGTCCCCGGAACCCCTATGTGGCTACCACAAATGGATCGATCTTGAGATCCACCTGGGGGACCAGTGGGCCCTCGACTTCAAGGAGTGGAATGTCGCAAGGTCATCGGAGATCCAAGAGGAGAAGCGCTGCAAGAACGAGTAAACCCTACGTATACAACGCGAGACGAAAGCTCATCTCGAGGCGTGCACGCGTAGGGAGCGCGAGGCTCGTGAGAGGGAGCGCGAGAGAAAGAGGAAAATGATGACCAAGGTAAAAGAGGTTGTTGATGAGTTCAACGCCGAACTGGCAAGAAAAGGAAAATAACCCTGGTCCACACAGTAGGTCGTACGAGTAGTTGGGTGGGTTAGTCGCATATGATGCTATATGTTATGCATGTAATCAAAAAGTACGCGGCATATTACTCCCAACTATAATATGCAGTCTATTTTAATTCAGACAAGCTTATTATCTCGTCTTTTCACATTCCATTATTCACATAGCACGTCATCTAACAATATTAACATACCGGTTTTCTCCGTATACGAATTTCCAGTAATATCACAATTTCACTTACCATCGTATTTACCGATCGTTCTAAGGTTAATCGCTCTTAAAAAAAATTTCCAATTTTTTTACGCACGAACAGCAAATAATGACCATAAACTTTTATTACAAATCCAGTAGATTAATTTTCAGTTATAATCTACAAAAATGACAAAATGTATAAACTTCACGGGGGACTGAAACCAGTCGCCCTCTAGGTGGGCGACTAGACATGAAGTCGCCTTTTGGTTGGGCGACTGGTTCCAGTCGCCCAATGATCAGACGACTGGAGCTCTATCGCCTGGCCGTTGGACGATTGGCTCGGTCGCGCCCCAATTGTCCATTGGACGATTGAAGCTTATTTCTGTAAAAAATATTGTCGCAGATATATTTATGTAATTTTGAATAAAAATAGATTATTTGTACAAAAAAAATCGTGGGCGGTGCGTGGTTTGCAACGCAAAGACGCCGGCCTGCGCTGCAAGTGGCCGTCGCACCCACTGCCTCCTCCTCGCGCGCGCGTGGATGGGATCATAAGATTCTTATTTCCGCTCGGTTGAGTTGCTTGTCACTTCTCTCTGCTCTGCTCCGCACCGCACCGCGCACAGATGACCATCGGCTAGGCCGGCGCGTCCACCAATGTCGTCGGTACGCGCGCGTTAATTACCAACTCTGCTTATTTCAGTTAATGTATGACGATGATCTCAAGTCAACAACTTGTACCTACGGCTTGCAGTGCCCTACAACTTCCGGCTGCTGGAGTAGCTGGAGCGCGGTGAGAATTAAGGGCATCGGCGACGGCACCGTCAGCTACGGCATGGACGACGTCGACGACATCTTCATGCGCTCCTGGACAGGCACCATCACAGGACCACTCAACGTAAGTACTGCCGTCTCATCTGATATGTTCTCATCGTCCATGCATGTTACGAATTCAGACCTGTATCTCGTCTGATTCTGATCATCGTATCCATGTGCATGTGCGTGCTAATGTATCATTGCTTGCTCGCCTGATCTGCATCCACCGGACCGGATGCGCGCAGTCTGTGTACGAGGGGCGCATCTACCAGCTGAAGCCGTCCACCGTTCGCTTCCACTCCAGGATCAACATCACCCGCGTCAACCCTGACAGCGGACTGGTGGTAACTTCATTCCCCTCTCCTTTCACCTTACCCGGCCGCGCAGTTGATCATCCATTGTATATTATTCCTATGTCCTAATGTCCAATGGGTAAAAATAACCTGCATGTGCCATAGAATAATTTGCCTCCTGTTGGATTAATTGCTACTGTAAACTTGCTCTGATTTGTATGGGCACACAAACTACTATCTCCTGCTTCTTCCTTTCCAGCACAATATTATGGAATCTGATCGAGTAGGTGTTAACTTTGTTCCATTTTTCAAGTATATGTACTGCTCCCAATTTGATTAAGTTGATTGAGCTACACCTGAAAATCCGAATGACAAGTACACCGGTACTATGCCTCTTCAAAACATACAGCTCTTCTGTATGTCTGAAATGCTGCTGGCTATTGGGGCTGTGGAAGCGAATTGGAATGCCAGGAAAGATCTCTGAATTGTATTGTTGCCATTGTTATATGGTAGTAAATCGTTTGAATGGCCAGGGAAGATCTTCAGTTTTCAAACAGGTAGACATTCCAGTGCAGTGATTGTTAAAGTTGGGGGTTACATATTGTTTATCCTAACTGATGAATAAAACTAAAAAAACTGCAGAAATTAAGAGCATAAGTAGCTTCACAAAGTTAAATGCTTAGCACTTTCCACTTTACCTGTTACCATCCAAAAGTGGTTTTGATAGCAAACCTTAATGAGATGCTGAGATTTCAAGGTATATATTTAACCTCAGGTCGAAGGCAAGAAGTTCCATATGCTGGCCAATTGGCAGAGGGAGTATCCTATTCCTGACACAGCTGGAGTAGGAGATGGCCGCGCCACAGAATTCTAGTTATTATTGTGAGCTTGGGATGAGGCAAGTCTGAACAAGCATGTGCTTCCCTTGGTCTTGTCAGTAACTCTGTACAAGCACAAAGCTGAAGGCGTGTTCCTGGTAGCTGTATGACATGCACCGAATTAAGCGCCCCCAAAATTTTGGCCTAGATGCCGTGCAGCGTAGCCTTGTTTGTATCTCGCCTAACTTGCATTGGTAGTGCTTGCTGCCTGTTCTTTTGGGTTTTTGAAATCAGCTTTTGGCTTCTGATACAGTATCTAACTTTCAAACGAAGTATTTTCTTAAGATAGGGTCTACAAGTTAAACAATCTACACGTTAAAAGTCCAACATCTGTAACAACCAAAATCGTAAGTGAGTATTTGTCTCTCCGTAATCTGTACCGTAAACAGCCAAAATTCAAAATTTTCAGCCAAAAGGTATAAACCGTAGCCGAAAAGAACAAGCCCAGATTGGTATCTTGTTGGATCCATGGCATGGTCAGGACAAGTTCGGCTTGGTTTGAGCACTCGGATCGAATAACACGAATCGAATAACACGAGGCTCCTTGTATGTGGTACCGTTAAGACAGTATGTCAATGCTTTTGTGCGTGTGGAACTGTTTTAGCACGATGACATTGAGTGGCCCGGCTTCAGTTTGGATGGGAAATTTCATGGCCCTTTCCCCGTTTGGTGGGCACATGTCTAAATTCAGGATTCTGCACGAGGCAGCTAGCTGCAGCAGCCTGTACATGTCTTGAAAGTGAAACCTCAGTTTCTGAGAGGATGAGGGAGCAGCACTTCTCATTTGACCTTTAGTTTTAGTTTCTAGCTCTGCAATTTTGTTTTGTTTTTCTGTTTTTGGATTTTTTTCTTTTTCTTTTTTCTTTATTTTTAGTATTGTCCATGATGACGTAACATAATTAAAAAATTAATTATGTTTAAAAAATTAACAGCAGCTATTAAACGCAGACGGCGGAGCAGTGTGCCATTGTCTGGCTGACCGTCCGTCCGTGCGTGGAGTATCACAACACATAGTTTTACCCGGTCAATTACGGAGGCCCGCCTGTAGGTGCGGCTCTGCCGGAACGCCAAATAAATTGAAGAGAATTAAGCGCGCTTATTAGCAGTGGCGGCGCCGTCGTCCGGCAACCCAGCGAAACTTCTCTATAATTAGTGAGATCAAATACTCGTTATAATTGCTTGTTAGCGTGAGCGAGTGATTCAAACGACGCCACCCTTTTTTTTTTTTGCGACGTCTCCCGTTTATTTGGGACTGGACTGGTTGGACTGACGCTGACACACGGGCATGTCATGCATGCGACTTGAGAGAAGCAGCCGGCGGAAGGACGGGTCACCTCGCCGAGAGTTGCCGTGTCCCAGTATTCCAAGTGCGACCTGCCGAGCCGACGTGGATGGCGACGGCAAGACGAGGAGAGGACGGGGAAAGGGGCAGCGCATGGCGCCAGCCAGTGTCGTGGCTGTAGTGGATTGGAGCGGACTAAACGGGAGGCGACCGCGTCGTGGTTGACGAGTCGTCGGTCGTGCCGTGCTCGTACTCGCCCGCCCCCGTCCGTGTGGTTTCGGTCTTCCTCTCGGTTGGTACTCACCGGGACCGGGTGCTTGCTTACTAGACGTACTCCGAGCGTGCACCGGCCGCCCGGCGCCATGCGGTGCACCTTTCCCACGCTCGCAACTGGGGAGAAATTCGTAGTCATCATACTTTGATGTGATATAGGCACAGTGGAGTCGTGTGAGGGTAATACACCGTACTGGCGCAGGACGGGTATACTCCAGTGCAGGGCCGGTCCTGAGATTTTAGAGGCCTGAGGCGAAACTAGGAATAGAGGTCCTAGTATAAATATCTAAATATAAATCTACATACACATATATATATATACATATATATCTAATTTTACCAACAAACACTTAAAATACGTTATGTATTAAAGAAAAATTCATATCAAAGAGTTTATAGATATTACCTTAAAATTTTCTTCTGACATTTGTAGATGCGAAGCCATTGATGATGGTATTGATATCAATCTCATCCAATAATTTCTTCTCAATACATAAAGTTGCCAAACCGTTTAACCTCTCTTGAGACATTGTTGACCTTAAATGATTCTTCAACAATTTCAACTTTGAAAAGCTTCTTTCGGTGATGCCACGATCACGAGCATAGTAAATAAAATCCGATAAGCAATAGAAATATTAGGATAACAATCCGCTTCTCTGACAAACTCAAAGATCTCTATAGCAGACATTGGTTTATCTAATAAAGTCAATTGCATAACACTTAACTCAGAAATTAGATCATTTAACTCAACATCAGATGAACCATCTAGAGAGAAAGTTTCTGCAAATTTTGTACAACATTCTTTTAATTCAGTTCGATCCAATGACTTCAATGTTGTTGAACACACTAAAAATCCAAATATACTTCCGAATGTTTGGAGTTCTTGAAATCTACTTTTCAATGAATTGATTGCCATATCAACCATAACAAAAAATAATTAACTTCAAATTCCTTCTCAGTTTGCAAAACTGCTTCATCACAATGGGTTTTGGGGGCCAGGGCGGCCACCCCGCTCGCCCCCCCCCCAGGGCCGGGCCTGCTCCAGTGAGCCCAGCTGCATGCGTCCGACCGGCACATCGGGTTGGGTTGCTCCGCTCCTTCCTCGCGGGTGAGGTGCGGTGCGGTCAGTCTTCACGCGCGTGGACTGGACGGGAGTGGAGTGGAGTGCCACCCCAGTCATAAACGCGTCCGACCTCACCCATAAAACCTCGCCGTCCTGGCGACCCAAAACGCACAAGAATCTCATCTAGAAACCAAAATTCCAATTCGAGTTTCTCCGCGCTCCAACTCCCGATCCAATCTAAGCACGGAAGAGGAGGAGGAGGAAGACGAAAAATTAAGATGCCGTCGGAGCTCGCCGCCGCCGCCAAGAGGAAGCTGGATATCCGGCAGGTGTGGGCGCACAACGTGGAGTCGGAGTTCGCGCTCATCCGCGCCGCGATCGAGCGCTTCCCCTACGTCGCCATGGACACGGAGTTTCCCGGCGTCATCCACCGCCCCAACAAGCACCCCGGCCTCCTCACCGCCGCCGAGCGCTACGCCCTCCTCAAGGCCAACGTCGACGCGCTCCACCTCATCCAGGTCGGCCTCACCCTCGCCGCCTCGCCCGACTCCCCGCCCGCCCTCGCCTTCGAGATCAACCTCCGCGAGTTCGACCCACGCGTGCACCGCCACGCGCCCGACTCCGTCCGCCTCCTCGCCTCCCACGGCCTCGACCTCGACGCCCACCGCACCCGGGGAGTCGACGCGCGCGTCTTCGCCGCGCTGCTCATGTCCTCGGGCCTCGTCTGCTGCCCCCCGGGCGCCGTCACCTGGGTCACCTTCCACTCGGCCTACGACTTCGGGTACCTCATCAAGCTCCTCATCGGGCGGAAGCTGCCCAAGTCCATGGCGGAGTTCCTGGGGCTGGTGCGCGTCTTCTTCGGGGGGGACGTGTACGACGTGAAGCACGTGATGAGGCACTGCGGCGACCTGTACGGAGGGCTGGAGCGCGTGGCGGCGACGCTCAATGTGGAGCGCGCGGCGGGGCGTTGCCACCAGGCAGGGTCCGACAGCGTGCTAACCTGGGACGCGTTCCGGCGGATCAGGGAGCTCTACTTCGCCAAGGAGGGCATCGACACCTACGCGGGGGTGCTCTTCGGTCTCGAGCTCGACCACAACAAGATGGCCGCCGGGCTTAGATGAACAAGACGAGCTTTTTAAGCTTGCTGCTCTCCTCTCCTTGTCTGTATAGCTCGCCTCCTCGGCATGAAGGATCCTTTTGTCTGGGGATAATAAGAGGGCAAACAAATCACTTCTTTGGTTGGTTAATTTATCTGTGCTTTCTATCGGTTGGGTTCGAATCAAATTTGGACTAGTAAGTAGTCCAGTTCCTTGATGGTGTTGAGATTGGGCAGTGGAAGCGGAGAGCGTTTCAAGTCCAAAATTCGAATTTTTTCTCTGCCTCTGCTGCCTGCCATGCCATGAGCTGCTTGCAGGGCGTCCAATTCGAAACGTGTGCGATCGGCAGCCTGACAACGCTGCTACCACCGCTGTGTTGTTGGAGCAGTAGCTCCTGCCGTTTGACCGGGCACCGCGGCACGAGACGACCGGTTGGTTTGAACGCGTAGGAGGGGGGAAAAACGGCGAAGGAAGAAGAAAAGCGCGAATTTCCACCCGGCGCGAATTTGTCCAAGGGAATCGAGTGCCCGGCGAAGAGTCAACTCCAAAACCAAACAAACGACGTCGTGCTCCACTGGAGTGGTGTCATGCAGCACCGGGTCGCAAGTCCTGCTGGGAATTTGGCCGTACAGGACGGATAGCCATCAGCGGCGGTGAACGAGGATGGGGAGTCGGGAAGGTGCGGCTCCAGCAGTGGCAGTCCGTCGACTTCCATCCTCCAGTACGTGTCGCCTCAGCCATCACTGCCGCTTACCAGTCTCGGACCGTAGCTAGTGACTCAGAGCCAGAGGCGGCGTTGAGGATGAGCGGCGAGAGGTGAATGATGACCGGATCTACACTCGAGCTACGTCGTTGGCAGATGAGCCTCATTCCGTCGCCCATGGAGGAGGAAGGCGAGGCCGCGAGGGGTGCGTGAGGTAGGGATTGGGGGAGAAAGGCAGGGAAGAAAGGAAAGAAAAACAAATGATACACGAAAACAAGGAGAGGAGAAAAGTGGGAAAAATAAAAGGGGAGGAGAAAAAATGAGTGAGAGAGGAAAAGGGGAAAAAGAGAGAGAAAACGAGGAAATAAAGAAAATACTAAATTTTAAGTAATTGCATCAAAATATGGATATGTAAATATCTAGGGGAAAGTGAATTTTTTTAAATATTTTACAAGTATAATGTTATTGACTCGTTAAAAACCTTACACTTCAGAGTGGGGTTCCCCAATAAGGAAAGAATACAGTAACAATATGCATATATACTAGCTACTCCTCAATATCAATATTGTTCATGTATTCTAGATCGGCATACACCTGCACGATATTGGGATTTTTCCAGTTGATGATGCTATCACTCTTTTGCTAATTCTCAGTCATTGATGCATGTGATTGCCTCCACCATCTTAGACATAAGGGATGATCTCCTTTCTTCAATTATTCTTCGTACTATGCTGAACATCACTTCCGAAGATACGGTGGATACTGGAACCACTACCTCTCTCCCTCTCCCACTGCCTCTCTCCCTCCCCCGTCGACGATAGCCTAGACCTAGATCTGAGCTGGGCACGTGCGTATAGGGGTCTTCGTACCATGTGCCGCCTCCATGCCACTCGGCCCATTGTGCCACATTCATGTCGTGCCAGCCTGAGCATGGCCCAACTGGCCGGACCATGTTGTGCTACACGACGGACCCACATTCTAGTACGCCCGCTATTCGTGCCGTGTCGGCCTAGCCCAAAAATTGCCATGCCTTGCCGTATTTGGGCTGGCCCCAAAAAAGCCCAGCCCAACTCCTAGATCTAGTCGGGATGTGTGTTATTTATTTATGACTAGTAATATTTGCTTCGGGTATTCTTCATCGTAGCCAGGTTCTCAAGAAAGAGCAAACGGCCGTCAATCTAAGGACCCGTTCCAAACAGTGATGATTTCTGGCTTCTAGAAACCAAAGGATATTTGAAATGTGTTGACTACTTAACGTGGTTTTTTTCTTTATTTTTTCGTTTACATTATCCGTGAAAATATAACGGCATTTTTCTTTTTTTCTATTTTTCTTTATTTTAAGCTTGCTGCTCCACAACAAGATGGCCGCCGGGCTTAGATGAACAAGACGAGCTTTTTAAGCTTGCTGCTCCCCTCTCCTTGTCTGTATAGCTCGCCTCCTCGGCATGAAGGATCCTTTTGTCTGGGGATAATAAGAGGGCAAACAAATCACTTCTTTGGTTGGTTAATTTATCTGTGCTTTCTATCGGCTGGGTTCGAATCAAATTTGGACTAGTAAGTAGTCCAGTTCCTTGATGGCGTTGAGATTGGGCAGTGGAAGCAGAGAGCGTTTCAAGTCCAAAATTCGGATTTTTTTCTCTGCCTCTGCTGCCTGCCATGCCATGAGATGAGCTGCTTGCAGGGCGTCCAATTCGAAACGTGTGCGATCGGCAGCCTGACAACGCTGCTACCACCGCTGTGTTGTTGGAGCAGTAGCTCCTGCCGTTTGACCGGGCACCGCGGCACGAGACGACCGGTTGGTTTGAACGCGTAGGAGGGGAAAAACGGCCAAGGAAGAAGAAAAGCGCGAATTTCCACCCGGCGCGAATTTGTCCAAGGGAATCGAGTGTCCGACGAAGAGTCAACTCCAAAACCAAACAAACGACGTCGTGCTCCACTGGAGTGGTGTCATGCAGCACCGGGTCGCAAGTCCTGCTGGGAATTTGGCCGTACAGGACGGATAGCCATCAGCGGCGGTGAACGAGGATGGGGAGTCGGGAAGGTGCGGCTCCAGCAGTGGCAGTCCGTGGACTTCCATCCTCCAGTACGTGTCGCCTCAGACATCGCTGCCGCTTACCAGTCTCGGACCGTAGCTAGTGACTCAGAGCCAGACGCGGAGTTGAGGATGAGCGGCGAGCGGTGAATGATGACGGGATCTACACCTAGGCTACGGCGTTGGCAGGTGAGCCTCAGGCCGTCGGCCATGGAGGAGGCGAGGCCGCGAGGGGTGCGCGAGGTAGGGATTGGGGGAGAAAATGCAGGGAAGGAAGGAAAGAAAAACAAATGATGCACAAAAACAAGGAGAGGAGAGAAGTGGGAAAAATAAAAAGAGATGAGAAAAATGAGTGAAAAAGGAAAAGGAGGGAAAAAGAGAGAGAATGAGAAAAATAAAGAAAATACTAAATTTTAAGTAATTGCGTAAAAATATGGATATGTAAATTTTTTAATATTTTACAAGTATAATGTTACTGACTCGTTAAAAACCTTACACCAAATCTACATATTTTTTTGTAGGATCGAAAAGGATTGCAAAGCAATATAGGTGTGAAATAGATCCAAAATATTTAAAATCATATTATTATCTCTCATAAAATCATCAATTATGTCTAGTATGCGCTCAGAAATGGTATCTCCCGTGTATGATTCGCCAATCAACTTAAACCATACGACTCTCTTGTTTAGTTTATAATTATCATCTAAATAATAAGCTACAATACTAAGGTGGCCTCTCACCAAACCACCCGCCTTCGCCGCTGCCTCTCCCTCTCCCTCTCCCGTCAACGATAGCCTAGACCTAGATCTGAGCTGGGCGTGTATAGGGGTCTCCGTACCATGTGCCGCCTCCATGCCACTCAGCCCACTATGCCACGTTCATGCCGTGCCAGCCTGAGCACGGCCCAACTGGCCGGACCATGTTGTGCTACACGACGGACCCACATTCTAGTATGGCCCGCCATTCGTGCCGTGTTGGCCTAGCCCAAAAAGTGCCATGCCTTGTCGTATTTGGGCCGGCCCAAAAAAGCTCAGCCCAACTCCTAGATCTAGTCGGGATGTGTGTTATTTATTTATGACTAGTAATATTTGCTTCGGGTATTCTTCATCGTAGTCAGGTTCTCAAGAAAGAGCCAACGGCCGTCAATCTAAGGACCCGTTCCAAACAGTGATGATTTCTGGCTTTTAGAAACCAAAGGATATTTGAAATGCGTTGACTTCTTAACGTGGTTTTTTTCTTTATTTTTTCGTTTACATTATCCGTGAAAATATAACGGCATTTTTCTTTTTTTCTTTTTGTTATTTTAATTGAATATATAAAAGATAGCTAACATATGTTTAGTGCTATTTCAGTTAAAAACCACTGTACTTTAGAACATGGACTAAGGCTTAGTAGCATAAAACTTCACTAATTCAGCAGAGTGTTGTTTGGTAGCCAATCGGTCACTTCGACGAGCAATCAGCCGAAGCAGTCAAGCAATTCTGCATTGCGTTAGTAATAGATTAGTACAGACAATTATTGAATCACAGGTACTGGTTTTTTATATTTCGTCGATTACGCCGTCGCCACTGGTTTACTTTATTTCGTCGACGGCTGAAGCAATTATCCAATCACAGGTTTCCGGGTGTACCTTTCCTTCATTTTGGACAGAATAATATCAGCAATCGTTCATGATTTCCACTCTTGTTGGCTAGGAAGACGCTTATCCGAGACAACATTCTGGAACATGCATATGATTGAACTCAAAGTCAATATGGACGCCAACGACACAGGATCATGCACGTACTCTGTCTCTGATTGAACCAAGTCGATTTGATTGAAATGACTGTGTGCACGTCATCAAATCATAAGCACTGGGCACTGGATTAGTTCCGGCCATCACTTGTTCTGTGTAATAAGAAGTGAAGTCAGCACCTGACAGATAGCAGTACCCCTATCCCTAATCTCGGTTTGCTATGAACAAATCCTTAACAAATTGTGGATACAGGAGTACATCAGAATTTCTGTTCACAGTGTCTAGTATCACAAAATTAGCAGTATGATTTGGAAGCCATAAAAAAATCAAGATAGAAGTGACTAAGGTATCTTTGACACGCAAGAATAAAAAAGATGACTTGGAAGCCATAAAAAATCAAGAGGGTGATTCCAAATTAGCAGTATGCCAATTTGTAGGTGCCTGTTAGGTTCTTGACCAGGATAGCACGTACCGTCGTCTCAATTCTCAGCGAGGTTTTAAGCTGAATTGATGCACCAAATTAATGACGGTGTCTCATTGTCAGATAGGCAAAGGCTGACCCATCTCAGAGCTAACAGCATGCGGGTTGTTTACACGATTACGCTACACGTACGTAAAGTAAGAGACAAACTAACGATGCCCAACTCCTTCGTGCTTCGCTCTGCTTTCTGCGTTAGGCCGACTGTTAGTACTACAGGAAGTATTATTTGGAGGAGTTTATCATAGACACTTAGACAGGGGCAGCACTCGCCATCACACGCACCGAAATCATCTTTACTATTATAAAAGAAGAAGTTGGTGGTTGCTCCGACCTCTTCCACCCTTTCTCACAAAAAGCAGCGCTGACATGTGATCCCAAAAGACATGTGCCGAATCTTCCCACCTTTCCATCAAAATATCTTTATTTTCATGATTTAGTGATCAAGGTGGATTTCATCTAGACTGTATTATAGAGTACATGCTGTATTTTTTATCCAGTGCTTAATCTTGTACTAGCTGAATGCTCGTTACTACGGATTTTAAAATTTTATCATACTATATGTTCTGAAACTAAAGGGTGGTAAAATTTTTTAGAACATGCATACAAATATGTTCTAAAATTTTTTAAAAATCCGTAGCAACGCATGGACAATCAGCTAGTCATAAGAGAAACATGACTTTGTCGCGCACTATCTCCCAACGGACGGCCTCACGGAACATTGGTATATTCCCTTCGAAATTTCTCTCGAAATACCTACTCAACTCAAATTACTGTTTTTCACATTTCGAGCTAGATTAGAGTAACCCAACTCAACCCACAAGGATGAAAAGCTTCTGGTGGGAGTGCTGTTAGATCATGTGGAGATCGTGAATATAGTGATGATGAATAATTTACTTTTAGGTTACATCGGTCCGAATGGCAAGCGGCGACCATGGCATAACGACCACGATAGAACAACCATAGTATGTCGACCACGACAAGTTTCAACTACGGTATTTCAATAACGGCAGAACGATCACGACAGTAATCGGTAGGCTTCGACCTCGAACAGTAAACCGGTTGTCAGCTACTGTGAACCGGTCGGAGCTACCGTATACCGGTCATATGCAACAGTGAATTGATTGTATGCAAAAGTGAACCAGACGTATGCAACAACAAACCGGTCGTATCCAACAATGAACCGGCCGTAAGCAACAGTGAACCGATCGTGAGCGAGAGTGAATTAGTCTATAGTCATAGACTTTGCGGTTGATAATTGTAGATTTTGCTGGTCGGTAGTCATAAACTTCGTGATCCGTTGTCGTAGTTGTAGGCTTCCTGATCTGTCGTCGTAGACCTCATGATCGGTAGTCGTAGGCATTTGCAATCGGTTGCCGTCGGCTTCACAGTTGGTACTCGTAGACTTTGAGTACTTCAGTTCTAGTGATCTTCGAGTATTACGAGTACTCGTGGTTTTCAAGTACTTGTTGGGCCAACGATCTGATCGGCTTGACCGGCTTGTGCATGGTGGTCAGACTGGTCTTAGACTAAGTTCTGAAAATACTGGATATTGAGATCGTGGATGATCTGGTTTGTGTTTAATGATGGTTAAGGGTGTGGTTTGCGTGTGTAGACTGCTATCGGTTAAGTTGGGAACAACTTATGACGGGAGAAAGTTCTTTGGCCTTTGTATCTGCGGGTTGGCGTGGAGGCGACCATGGTCGGTGACAAGAAGAACCAGGACTAGGAGGGGGGAATTTGATGTCCAGGCGGTCGAGGATGTCATGACGTGATCGGGCTCACGCTAGAGCATGTGGAGATTAAAGGTGGATGAGATGTGGAGAACCCGTGTTTGGAAGGTTTCGAGTCGCTTGATTTTCGAAGGAGATAGGATTTCATGTCTGTGTTTGATGATGACACGGTTTAGAGCTCTAGCATATAAATAGGAGAGAGAGAGAGGTTAAGAGTTAAGGTGTGGCTTTGAGATGGCTTTAGAGAGAAAACTTTTGTGCTAAGGTTTGAGGGGTGCCGTGAGGGCACTTTGTAGCCACTAATCATGATTCGGAAATAAAGATTGTATCTGATCCGGAAAAAGTCAGCGTCGACGGCATGTTTTTCTGGGCGTTGCTTCAACTTGTTCTTGTTCCAAGCAGAGTTGCGCGTGGCGAGACAGCATCCCTTCGTTGACTTGATCGCACGCCAAGTCGTCTACTCGATCGTCACCAACAGTATCGATAGGGAGAGTAGACCAGAGCACGTCTACTCGAAGGTACAGGTGATCGAGAGATTCTACTTCCGGTGTCGAGGATTTCAAATAGGCACAAATCAAGCAGTCAAGCGAGCGGGAGAAAACTGTGCTACTCTTTTGGTGGGATTCTATGGAGGAAATCACGGGGGTGATAGCGACACACTCCGTTCACAAACATCCAACCCTAAACACAAAGATCCCATGCACGCCAGTACTAACATGGGCCAGGTAATGCTGCCTAAGGGCAGGTAAAAACAGTGACCTAAATCAAATGATGTTTAACAAACAATCATCTATACGTACGTCATGCCGATATGATATCTAATCTACCGCATTGCCAACACACAGGTCTAACATGAGCCATCATGAACACCAGTTGTCGCAAAGTTTACGTTAAGAAAATTAATTGATCATCCTATATTGTACTACCGCAAATGCTGACACTACCATGATACCTGGTTAGCCAATCACTGGCAGCTTGCCTTAAGGATTTCAACAGACTGCTTCCCGTATAAACAGATCGTACAGTAAGCTCAGAGGCTATCTGTTTCATGCATATCGGGGCAGCTATGTTTCTTACTTTATATTGCTAACAAGCTTCCCCGTCGCGGTCCTCGTTGGCCGGAAGCCCGAAGAGGGCGTCGGACACCGCCTGCGCCAGCTCCTTCCCCTTCCGCAGGCAGTCCTCCCTCAACTCCTCCCTGCATCAAGCGCAAAATTAGTCACGAAACAACACGGCACAAAAGGCACAGGTGTTACTGCTCGTTCGTGTGATGTGGGGGACCTGGAGGAGGAGGGGGCGGCGGCGAGGGCGTCGTAGGCCATGAGGCTGCCCAGGTCCACCTCGTAGTTGGTGGCGACGGCCGCTGTGGCTGCCGCTTCCGCCATGGCTGCGTGGCGGAGTCGGGGGTTTGGGGGAGAGGCAGGCAGGCAGGCGTCCGGTTTAGTAAACTGGGCTCCAGTCCGGGCTATTATTTGGGCCTTTGGTGGCCTTAATCCTTTTTGTGAGCTCGAACTCTTATGGGCCTACTTAACATGGGCCAGCTAAGTCGGGTCGAGATGCGCTCGATAGGCCGCCAGGAACAAAATTAGTCCCCATTTGTTCTTACCTTCTTCCGTGCAATACTTGGCATACCAAAAACAGCACAGCATGCAAACAAATGACATGCACGGTAGTAATTGGTAGAGGCTCAAAGAGAGAAGAAAAATGGTATGGTCAGCATGGCGCCTGGCCATCATGCGATAATTAGCTAGATTAATTACCTGTCTTAATTATTATTTTATATTACTACTTCATTGATTTTTTAAATATAGCAAATGATCTCAAAAAATTACGAAATTTTACATGCAGCCTCTCAACATAACGTACTTCATTCTGTAATTTTTCATATAATTTTATTAGGTGTGAATGTTACTCAAAAATTCATACAATTATGCTGTTTTTGAAAAAAAATAGATAATTAGGACGACTATGCTGGGAGGCTGAATATAAAATTTTGTATTTTTTGGAACTCAGTTATATGTAAAAACTTTTATAAACAACATAATCGTATGAATTTTTTGCAATATTGACATCGGATAAAATTATAAAAAATTACACAATGAAGTACGTTGTGTCGAGAGGCTGCACGTAAAATTTTGTAATTCTTTAGCTTATTTGCTATATTTAAAAACAAAGAAGTAGTAATATAAAATAATAATTAAGACAGGTAATTAAACTAGCTAATTAGTTGGCTTAATTACTTACCGCATGGTGGCCAGGCGGCATGTTGGGAGGCGATGGTGGCCGGGCGGCAGGCGCGCAGCCGCCCGGCGGCGGAGTTTTCGGTACCATGTGTCAGCTCCATGCAGCTGTCGCTCGGTCGCCGTATGGCAAAAGTGCTATTTTTACTATTCTCATAAATATAGTGATATTTTTTTATAATATGGGTTTAAATTGTATCATATGTGCCAAAAAATCTATAGGTTAGTTGGTTTGACCCATTTATATGTGTACTACGTCTAGGTTCATGGAGCCCAGCAATTAGATGTGTTGTTGGGCTTGCTAGATCTGCATTTAATGGAATGTATAATTTTCTCTTTTATGGCTGTGTCAGTGTATTCACTCGTTTGCCCAAGAACATCTTTAGATGGTCAGCTCATGGCAGCATGCGTGGCGCGTACAAAGAGTTGCATTCCAAAGCTAATAGCAGCGTGATATTAGCAGACTGATGTGAAGAGAAAACAGATCGATTCCTTACCCTGGGGCCTCGGTGTTGCCCATGATCACGATTCGGAAGATACATGCTTTCTGATTGCCACTTCGTTTCCATACCGACCGCCGCTTGTGCCAAATCGTGGACGGTGCCGTACTGAGAGCGCGGAATCTGTGTGCACATGGAAATCCCTGGGTCCGATGCTTTGTCTACATGCTATGCTATGCTATGGGTGCGTCACTGTGCACGCCCTCCTCTGGCCTCAATTGACGAGTGTGTTTCCATCGTGGCATTGCGCGGCGGCGGCGGCGGCTGCTTCCGCCCGCGCGAGCTCGTTCTCTCGCTGCATGTGACACCTCCGTCCCGTCGGTGCATGCGCCGCGCGCGGAGACTCAGTCCACCATCATGGCGTAGCTTGGCTTGGCCTGGCCGCCGATTCCTCCAGTCCAAGCAAAGAACATACACCCTCCTGGTCCCCTCCCAAAAGCCCAGAGGAAAACGAAACATATATCACCCTATAAACCCAAAGAAAACCCTCATCATCGATCGCCACTCGCTAGCTAGCTTGCGAGCACCACCATGACTCCGCCACTACCCTTGCTCCTCCTCCCCCTCCTCCTCCTCCCTCTCCTCTGCTGCACGGCAACGCCGCCCACCACCACACTACAGCTCTACCGCCACCTCCCGCCCGTCCTGACGACGGCACACCACCACCCGCTCTCCCGCCTCGCCGCCGCCTCCCTCGCCCGCGCGTCCCACCTCAGGCGCCCTCACCAAGCCCACGGAGGAGCAGGAGCGGGGGCATCCATCCGCACCTCGCTCTACCCTCACTCCTATGGCGGCTACGCCTTCACCGTCTCCCTCGGCACGCCGCCGCAGCCCCTCCCCGTCCTCCTCGACACCGGCAGTCACCTCACCTGGGTCCCCTGCACCGCCTCCTACCAGTGCCGCAACTGCTCCTCCCTCTCCGCCGCCCCCGTCCTCGTCTTCCACCCCAAGAACTCCTCCTCCTCCCGCCTCATCGGCTGCCGCAACCCCTCCTGCCTCTGGATCCACTCCGCCGACCACCTCTCCAAGTGCCGCGCGTGCGCCCGCGGCTCCAACTGCACTAACAACGTCTGCCCGCCGTACCTCGTCGTCTACGGATCGGGCTCCACCGCCGGCCTGCTCGTCGCCGACACGCTGCGCGCGCCGGGCCGTGCCGTGAGGAACTTTGTTGTCGGCTGCAGCCTCGCATCCGTGCACCAGCCGCCGTCCGGCCTTGCTGGGTTCGGCCGCGGCGCGCCATCTGTACCCGCGCAGCTGGGTATCAGGAAATTCTCCTACTGCCTCCTGTCTCGCCGGTTCGACGACGACGCCGCGGTCAGCGGCGAGCTGGTTCTTGGCGATGGCGGTGGTAAGAACGACGGGATGCACTATGTCCCGTTGGTTACGAGCGCGGGTGCCAAGCCGCCGTATTCCGTGTACTACTACCTGGCTTTGACCGGTGTCACGGTGGGCGGAAAGAGCGTGCGGCTGCCGGAGAAAGCGTTCATCGCCGGTGCCGCCGGCGGCGGCGCCATCGTCGACTCCGGCACGACGTTCACGTACCTGGACCCTACAGTGTTCCAGCCGGTTGCGGCGGCCGTGATCGCAGCGGTGGGAGGGAGGTACAACCGGTCCAAGGAGGTGGAGGAAGGCCTCGGGCTTCGCCCCTGCTTCGCGCTGCCACCGGGGGCCAAGGCCATGGAGCTGCCCGAGCTATCACTCCACTTCAAGGGCGGCGCCGAGATGAGCCTCCCTGTCGAGAACTACTTCGTCGTCGCCGGACCGGCTCCGGGCGCCGCCGCGGCCGCCGCTCCAGCTGCGGCCGAGGCCATTTGCCTTGCCGTGGTCACCGATGTCCCAAGCGGCGGCGCCGGGATCGTTGGCGGCGGTCCGGCCATCATTCTTGGGAGCTTCCAGCAGCAGAACTACTACATCGAGTACGACCTGGAGAAAGAGAGGTTGGGGTTCCGCCGGCAACCATGCGCGTCGTCGTAAGCTCGATCGTGATGGCGGGAGCTTCTGCTGAGCTGCTCACGAATTAATCACTCCACGTAGTGAAGTTAATGACAAAGCTGTTTGCTAGTGCAGCTTTTAAGTGCTTGTGTGTGTGTGTGTTTGCTCACTCGTTTGGATGCGTTGCTGCAGATCATCAGAGTCCAAGGACTGTATTGGTATTGGTGTGCCTGTGTTGTTTCTCCTTCCGGGTCAATGTTTGTGTTCTCATTTTCTTAGTTAAAAAAAAGACGAGCGAAAAGACAGTGCTTTGCTTTTCTTTTGATTGCTTTGGGAAAGAGGGAAAGCGTGCATCTGGGGAGGCTTTTATAAACAGGGTTCTTGTACTGGTAATCTGTTGGTAATTTGCGCGTTTATTCTAATTAAATCCTGAACACGTGATCTCGGCCGTTGGATTTGGGTGGTAAGAGTTGATCAGTGGAATGTTTGTGAACAAACTTTGTCGTATCGTTTAATACATCCACCAAAGTACTCCGTGGAGATGTAAATAAGCATGTGATGCGCTGTCCCTTGTGTCGGCAGAGACTGTTCACACATTTAATACTAGCCCAGCATATCTCTCTCCAAATTTAGCAGCGGACGTCTATTTTTCAAATCTAGTTTTGTGTCTTAAATTTAGCAAACGACACTTATCTTCTGCTGTGTCATCAGAGCTAAGTAGGATCGGGCGACAGCGACAGGCACGCCGAGCGTGGCATGCAAGGATCGGGCGCGACTGCTAACAGGGCTACCGAGCTCCTCTAGCTCAGTAAGAGCTAGGTAGCCGACAAGCCGAATGTGACACGACGCGCTCGATAGTGTTCCAGTGGCCATCGGTAGGGCTTGGCACTGCCCCCCACACCCACTTGGCCCTGTTGATCGCTAACACCTCTCCGCACGCATAAAATGACTCGCGTCCCTCTCTGTTCTCTCATCCGAAGCCATGCGGTTGAGTTTCTTCCCTGCCGAGCGAGAGAGAGCCGAGGAAGAAGAAAGAAAGAGGCAGTGGAAGAGAGTTTAAATTAGTTTTTGATGTGGTTTTGCTGTGATTTAGGAGATTTCGCAATTAAAATTAGTGTAGACCAAGTGAAGACCTACAAAAAGAGGTATGTTTCATTTGCTTGCGAGCAATATACTTAATATGTCACTAATATTTCATTAGTGTAACGATGGTTCGGTTGTATAGAATGAGCTTGGTGACCATGTTTAGCTAATGTATGTATCTAGTTCGTGTGGAAAATATTTTATGATTAGCCATGTTAATGATGTACTAGTGACAATAACAATGATTCTATATAAATAGCTTATGAAATACGCAATATTATTTGTACTATTGTCACTGCCTTTGCAGATTAGAAAATATGTGCGTACATATGCACACATATATATGTATTACCCTGATGTCATTGTAAATAATGTAAAAAATATATGTGTACCTGTATTATTAACATATGGCCGTAGGCATAATTGGTATCTCAACTATGTACATGTGCACGATTATGTTATATTACATTTACTTGTATTTAGTATCGTCTAAAATAAGTGCATTTCATCTACATTGTTGTTAGGTACCTGGTGTCAGATATGAAATATTTGTTCGTGTTCCACGGGCAGAGTGTCATATGGGATGGGTCGTACGGGGTGGACCTTCAAAATTATGAACGGACCGTAATCCAAGCTCCAGAGCTAAAGGAGATGGGTCCTCCTGAGCTCAGGAGGTGCGTACGGAGTGCATTTAACAGGGAGGTTGGCAGTAAGAAGCTTGTCATCGAGGCAGTGACAGCCACAGTGGTTGGACGTAGGGATGGCCATGTGGTCACACATTCAACAACTACAATGGAAATATAAATTGACATAGTTCCATTGCCACACACTTTTTCAAATCAGACTCAAGGGTTACATAGGGGTATACTAAAACACAAATCAAACATGAGAATTGAACCTAAAATGTATACTAAAGTTGATGAGAACAGTCAAATGGATTTACAAACAAATTTTGTTCCTTCAAATTACTAGGATTGATAGTCCGTGTATGTTGTTATTTGTACCATAAGGCAAACATACATATGTAACCAAACCATACACATCATGTAATTCGTACATTCATCTCAAAGTATTATGTCAGGTTAGACGTGGTCTATTACTATGTTTTTTGCAATAATGTATATGTACTACTTAAAAGAAAGAGTTGGTGGTGTTGGTTCATCTGACAATGCCAACTCCCTTTTGCACCTCCCTATTTTTTTTAACAAAAATAGATGATTTTTTTATCCGTAGAAAAGCACGAGCATTCAACTAGTTATTATAAAAATGGTTAAACAAGGCAAACGGCCAGAGGGTCCGCACCAGGAGCTACCGAGCCAGGGCAGCTCCACAGCCCTACGGGTCCCGTTGGCAACCGCGCCCGGTCCTTACATGTCTTGCTCAGTGTGCCTACCCGATGTCGTCTGCTCCTGCTGAGCTTTGGTGGTATGGCAAGAAACACGTGAGTTTTGGGACGGAGTTAGATTTTTTAGACAAAACTTTTAAATAAATTATGCTATAGTGATAAATATGTGAACAGTTCAGTGTGCCGGCTACTAGGAGTACAGCGTTTTCACATTTACAGCTCCCAACAGCCAACCGTGCATTGCCGGTCGTAGGATCAGCGCGTCTTTAAAGACCAGTGACGGACGTGTAAAGAATTCATTGGATTCATACGGCATTTGGGTTGTTTTTTCTTTCTTATATTCAGTATTCTCACGGTTGCACCAGCCACGGTTTAGTAAGTGAAGCTCCATAATTCCCATTGAAATGCCAATGAAAAAAAAAACTTTTTTGCGAACTGAATTACCAAGTTGTACGGTAGGAAGAAGAACCATTGTAGCGTACAGGACCATCGTTGGGCTTCCATGAAGATATTTTTGTCAAAAAAGAAACTGAGGCCTGCTACCTTGTTGGGCTCACCTTATGGGTCTTAGGCCTTTACACCAAATGGGCCTAAATATTAAGCCCACAATAAGGAAATCACAGAAATAAGGATCCATCGGATCCAGTATCTATTATATTCTAGACACACAATCCCAAAAAGCCTGAGGACACGTTATTTTGGGTTTTAGTTTTTGCCATTTTTTAAAGTCAAAATAAATAGGACGATATCTTGAAGTAAAATTTTCAAACTGTTTTATGAGTTTAAAACCATATTTATTGTCCATACCAATATCTTCATCGTCTATTATCATTCTAGAAAAACACAAACAAAAACCAACTACCGCAGGTTAAAAGAATATGACCTAAAACTAACATGGGCTAGCGAGACGTCTCGTTTTCCACATAACCGTTTCGTCAGAGAAATGCATATGTACGCTACATTTACTTCTTGCCGACCATTCTTTCACAGTTTGCGCCTGGAATCCAATGGCTACAGATACACTAGCCTAACACGCAATCTCTCTCTTTTGGTTAGGTTATAATTATCCACATTTCACAATTTCTTTCTTTTTAAGCGACTATATTATCGAGACTTTTGCGATTTCTTTCCCTTTTGTGAGATGTCAATTGAGATTTTCTTCTTTCCAATCTCAACGTACGTAAACTGTAAATAATGGTACGTAAAAAACACACGTGAACTTCTATGGTCCTGTTCCTTTTGGTTGCTTCCGCTCCCTTATCACTTGCCTATCTCCACGTGATCCCGGTGATGTTCCTGCCACTGGAATTTTTGGAATTAGTGGAGCACCAGGGCACATGCGCGGGCATCTTTTTTTTTTAAGTTTCTAAAAATACTTTGATAATCATAAGTCATAAATTGTAACCATAAATGATAAGTCAAACCAAGAAAATAAATCCACAGTTTAGGAAATCAACTTTGATAATCCGTTTAGGAAGATCATCCCATATATTTTGGCTCGGACAAGCCAAAACTAAGAAAGATCAGATCCTCTGCGTAGTACTGGGGTATTATCCATCCACTCCGTGAACCTTTTCGCCTGCCAGCCCTGGAAGTTGCTTCCAGACCAAAATCACTTCCAGGCAGGCAAACATGAAGGTGCGCGACAACCTAATATTGATATTGGAGCATTTTCCGCTGTGTTAGTTGCAGGCTGAACCTTGGAGCATGTCAAATTCAGAACTTTCTGGCCTGGAAAGTTTGCACTTTTGTGCACTAAAAGTTCGCAAACTTTTGGTGTGCTCTCTGTCACCTGAGTCGACCTGTGAATTTCATCACGTCACGTTGCGCCCGTGCCAAACTATGCTCGCCAAACCAGAAAGAAGCAGCGCCATTCATTCACCAGAGAAAGATCTGACGAAACCAGTGCGGAATACACATAATTCAGAGAATTTCGACAGCATCATAGGCCATAGCAACTATAAATCTGAATATAGCAAAAGCAAGAGGCAGGACAGCAGATAGTGGTAGTACCAAAAGAACCAAGTCATGGATCGATAAAATCTAAACCAAAAGAACCAAGCGCATGGCGCTGGCTAGAAACTCGCACCGAAATCTAAATCACGGCGATGTACAGCAACATCCGCAGGCACCAGCTAATCCCACCAGCAACAAATCCAAACAAAGGATCCATCGGTACTAGGAGTAATATTAGGCTAATATTAATAGCAGTACCACCGGCAAAGCGATCGATCCCCAATGTCGAATCAATCAATCAAGTCTGGATCAGAACCAGACTTTACAGGTGGTGGGCTGGAACGTGGCGGAGGCGTTGCCGGGCGCGGGGATGGAGAGCGGGCAGCTGATCTTGGTCTTGGGGCCGTGGACCTTGAAGGCCCAAACCTTGACCCTGAGCTTGGCGTTGAGCTTGACGTCGACGGTGAACTTGCCGTCGGACTGCTGCGACCTGAAGTTGGCGGCGGTGACGTCTCCCTGGAGCGGCTGCTGGCCGTGGAACTGCGGGGTGACCTGGGTGGACGCCTGGGTGGCCTGGTAGAAGGAGTCGGGCTGCGCGTAGCCGAATCGCTGGTCCTCGAAGTAGGCAAGGGACTCGACGTTGTCGTAGTAGAGGCCGACGCGCTTGTTGGGGTTGCGGACGGTCATGGCGACGGTGAGGTTGTAGCTGAGCACGGAGTTGGGGGCGAGCGTGAACTGGGTGAGGGAGGCGGAGTCGACGGTGGCGGTGATCATGTGGGGGCGGAAGATGAGGTAGAGGATGAGGGCGAGGACGCCCACGGTGACGAGGAGGGAGACGAGGATGCTGCAGAGGCAGCTGAAGAGCCCGCACGCGAGGCACTTGCACGGGCAGCACAGGCAAGACACCGCGCGACTCGCCGTTCCCATCCTCCCCGAGATTTCTTGAGATTTCTGTCTCTCTCTCTCTCTTTGTGTGCTTGTGCTTGTGACGGCGAACGAGGCTGGTGATTTGGGGGCGTGGTTAGATAGGTAGGTGAGCGATTGGGCTTGGGTGGAAGACGACGACGAGGGCGGTTGGGTTTTCTGGAGGTGGAAACGAGCGAGCGGGCAGCGTTATTTGCAAGGGTTCGGTTTGGCCGGGTCGTCTCGGCTTCGGTTGGAAGGCGCGGCGAAGTGGTGGTCGTGCCGCCCCCACTAACGGAGCGGAACAGGCAGGAGGAGTTGTAGCCGTTGTGGCTTGACTTTCAGAGCTCCATTGGTTTGACCTTCAGAGCAGATATCATGGATGGCCTTCCGTTTGGAACCGGATCTGCATGCAGCCGTGGCGGATTGGCTGCTTGCTTCTTCTTGTATATTGTATAGCAGGAGGAGGCCAAAGAACATGTGAAATTCACCTTCCACGTTCCGCAAGCACACGGCATGATGTAGAGCAACCGTCCTTATTCAGGGCCGCGCCAAGCCAAATGCATCTTTCTGCTCTGAAATCCGCATGTGCTATTGGGCCTGCTCTTTTTTTACCACGACTTGTATCTTTTGGTTTGTACTTTTGGACTACGGTTTTTGACGATATAAATAAAGTCAGTAAAATATATACTATAATTAACTAGTAGAATCTTTGACAGTTCGTTTTTTATGCCTTCATTTTTTCTTCTTGACTTTTTTACACACGCCCCCCTATGCGTGTCAAATTCTTGTTCCGCAGCAACTACCACAAGGATATTTTAATATTTTACAATGTCTAAAACAATCTCTGCACATGATCAGGATTTGCACCGTAGTGATCGAAAAAAACAGCCGTTAGCCTTTTTAAGTAATTAAACTAACAATTAAAAATATCATATCATCACAAATAATATAAAGAAATAAGAAAAAAAGACAAAAAAAGGTGAAATTAAAAAGTCAAAAGATAAAACCCTTTGGAGCAGCCCCAATTCGTTGATTTTTCTTCTTCTTCTAACGAGTTACTTGAAGAAATCGCTATCCTGCTTACCATCACGGGAAGTTCGAAAAAGAACAGGAAAAATGAAGCGAGCATGTCATTTTCAATGCCTTGGATGCTGCACACGCTTCTGTGTTTCTATGGGATTCTTGAGCTGTCGGAAGTCAATATGTGGCTCAAAGACGCGTGGCGACTAAACGAGGTCCACAATCCATCGGTGACAATGGCTTGATACGACTTGAAGCACCTGTATACAGTTACTCTTCCAACGGCTGGGCCTTGAAACAGCCACGGCCCACAGCCAACACTAATTGAGTGCATGGGCTAAGATGCATGAGTCGATCTGACAAATCAAATGGCCCACTACTTAGCACGTGAAAATTCAATGAAAACTCCGCGTCCACCACGATGGAATCAAAAAGAACATACACTAGATTATTAAGACCTAGCTTTTGCTTTTTTAGAATCTACTTTAAAAGTGGAAAATATGTGCCTTCTTTAATGAAGAGGAAGATCCGAGGTTCAGACGGTCAAGAAGGTCACGAGATGGTTGGCCATGCTTAGGGCATATAGAGATCAGAGATGGATGATACGTGTTGGAGCTACAGCGATGCGGACCGGAGGCTATGACACGTGATGGATGATGCGTGGAGAAGCTACGGGAGGTGTGGTCCTAGAGACTTCGACATGTGACGCGTTAGAAAAGTTAGAATTTTGTAAAATCCGTGCTAGGAAGGGTTCCGGGTCCCTTGAAAAATAGTGGGTCGAAAGTCTAGTTGAGATAAAAAAAAACTTAGACCTAGTTGGATGAGTTGTATTAGGATTTTGAGTAGAGATTGAATATGTGTCATAGGAGGCTGTATAAAAGGATATACATGTGTGCGAAAGTAAGGCCATGCCCGGTTAAAAGAAACCATTATTGCTGCTTACTCCAATCCTAAACAAGCATCAAAACGCACATAGGTTAGCGTGAGCGGTAAGAGGCGCAACTAGATAGGTACGTGCTGTGCTTCGCGTGCACCGACGGCCGCGGCTGTAAACAGAGAGAGGATAATTTTTGTCCAACTAATCCATTAAAGACTTATAAAATAATTATAAAAAAATAAATAGATATCTAACACTATTCAACACTGTAAAACGATAAATTATATCTTATCCATATATATCCGTATGTCGGATGAGCTGCCGGTTTGATCGTCGAGACCGAGCGCGGGCGGACACGACACGACCGCCACACGCGTCGTTCGGCAATGCAGTGGTAGTGGGGCGCACGGGGTCGTCGGTTGGTTCACCGGCGAGGAACATTGCGTGCCTCCTCCATGTCTGATGACGCGTACGTGCATTGTGGGGCGATCGCTTCCACAAAGCCCAATAGTCCACCCCGGCACCCAATATTGGAGGCCCAGACATCCATCGGTAGCAATGCGAGCCCAATCAGGATTCAGGGCCCAGAAGAAACTGGTCACAAAATTTTCTGGAGTCACAGCCTCACATGATTGATTGATCAACTTGTCTCAGATCTAACGTATGGCCTTTCTGGAGAAACCTTTCAAGTCCCCTATGATATGGTCCCGCTCCATTCTGGAGAGAAGACAATGGTCCTGCTATGTGATCGTTCCTTTCGCCAAACTTTTTCTGTTGAAATGTTTAGCTAAGTAGGATGCATATCCTGATCATGTAGCCGAATGGCCTTTTACGTTATTCGCTGAATCATGTCCTCTCATGTGCTAGGATCCCTTCAATTCTATTATATTATTAAAGTAAAAGCCAAAAGAGTCACCGCGTTCGCTCTTAGAAGGTAGAAATTACCATATTAATCGAAGAAAAAAAAGAAAAAAAATATACCACCAATTGATGTGGATCTCTTAGAAAAGCAGCCAAGCCCTCCTTCCTTTTCTCTCTCTTTGGAGAAACAGCAAGCAAGCCAACCTTTGAAATCACTTTGGAAGAGTACAACGTACTAATCATCATACTCACCGAATACCGAGTGGGACTTTTCTTCTTCCTCGTTCCAACACGCGCCTCACGGTAACCAATCTTTTGCACAGATCTACTTACTGGTAGTACCATGGTGTGTAACTAAACCTAAAAGGAGGCAATTTGTAACGTAGTATTTTGCAACGATGCTGCAGGGGTGAACAGCTGCCGAGGAGCTGACGCGAGCGAAAGGGACGTGCAACTGAAAGCTATCTACTCGCTATCCATTCTCTTCTAGTACCCGTCTAGCCAGAAAGATAGTCTATACGTACATACGTGTATGCTGTGTAAGCTAGCCAAGCACACGCATGCCTGCGTGTAGCATTTGAAAGCGAGCATCCACCAACCGTTGCGTGTGTTAAATCATATAGCACGCGCGAGCGATCACAAAGTACTAGTTGCTAGTACCATCACCTACCAGGAGTGCTACTACTAGCCATACACTCCTCCTACCTGTTACAGAAGATGGGCTCTAACAATACCTGATTTAAAGCTGAGTACGGAATTGGGCTCTGAATTAAGCCACCACTCCCTGCCTAATTAATTAGTTTCATCATCCAAGTTTTAATTCGTGTGACGACTTTGGCTTCCTACATGGACTCGCGAGATGAGGAATACACACAGAACCGCGAAAGAACCATAAGCTGGTCAATGGTGTACTACCGGCTAGCTCATCACATGCTGGCTGACGTGCCCTTCGGTAGATAGATTAATTGGCAAAAGGCCTAACAAAACGCACCACACACCCACAAATCTGCACCAAAATTCCTCGCAACAGGGCAAAAAGATAACAGCTGAGATCGGGATGTGTATAGTCAAGCCAGGAGTCCACGCAACCAACAACTCACTATATTAATAGGATTTCGTTATCACTCTTTATCGTTTTCGAAGGAACACTAAGCTGAAAGCTGAGATCCAAGAGAAAAGTCATACATCTCAAGCACAAGCTACGACGAATCGTCTCCTCCTCCGCAAAAACAACAGCAAAAAAAGGTAGGAGCAACAAGAACCAAGGAAAGAAACACGATGGCCTTCTTCTTGCCCTATGCAAATCAAATTAACACAATAAGTAGAATGGGGTACGTAGTAATTCAGACGGTCCAGTATGCATGAGCTTTCTGCTAGGATGCACGATCCAGTATGTATGTACCAACCTTCACGTTTATTCCCTAGCTAGCTATCTTTTCCTAGCTAGTTTCCTTTCCACTCCAAGCCAGAAGATTAATTCCAACAAACCCACCAAGTCGATCTGTCGAGTCGATCACACACTAACTAATTAAAAGAGCTGCGAAGAGTAAAAATTAAACGTCCACGGAGCATGCTGCGGCCTGCTGGAACCGGAAGTATCCGTATCCGCCGCCGCTGTTGGCGCCGTAGCTTCCCTTGCCATCGTTGACGGTGAGGAGCGCGGGGCAGTTGACGCGGAGGTGGTAGGTGCCGGAGATCCAGGTGCCGACCTTCCAGCGTATCCATCCGTCGACGCGGATGTCGATGAGGACGTACCCGGCTGTCTCGTCCTGCGCGAGCGCGACGGCGAGGTAGGGCGGCAGCTGGACGTTGTCCATGGACTGCAGGTAGGGCGACCAGACGGACTGGTCGTTGTGGCCCTGGTACTCGACGGGGAGCTGCGTGGGCACGGTGATGGCCATGTCCTTGTACTGCGCGTACACGTCCACCTTGTCGTAGTAGACGCCGACGCGCTCGTTGTTGTTGCGCGCGGCTATGGTGGCCTGCATGGTGGTGAAGAGGTACGTGGACGCCGGCGGCGTGACGTTGAGGCAGAGCACGGACAGGTCCTGCAGGTAGAACCTGGGCTTGTGCGGCCGGAGCACGAGCCAGACGACGAGCACGACGAAGAGGGCGAGCAGCACCAGCACGACGAGCGCGGTGCAGCACTTGCGGTAGAGCTTCTTCCGCTCGCACTCGCACCCCTTGTGCCCGCCGCAGTCCTTCACCGACATGATCTCCTCCTCCTCCTCCTCCTCCTCCTAGCGCTTCGGCTACTTGGAACTGTCAGGTAGCTAGCGTGGCCGTGGGTTGATTGACTTAGTTGGCTGTGAAATGGATGTGTGTGTGAGAGAGGAGAAAACGGAGGGTGAGTGCCGAGGTGGTATGGTAGGTATATATATCGCACATATCATGTACAGCGACGGCAAAGGTCCAAAGAGATTGGTAGGAGCGGTAGGCCTGCAGCTTGATTGATCGGGGATCTCATTGGGAGATCAGCTTTACTGCAGCCAGTGTGGATGGGATGATTTAGCTTTGTAATTAGGCGTAAGAAAAGGGGGTGGTTAATTATCGTGGGGAGCTGGTGGGGCGAGTACTAGGTTCCGAAATCAGCAATTTATTGTGGGAAAAGGTTGAGATTAGGGAGAGAAAGAGCACCTTTCTCCAGTATATATAAAAGTGAGAAGGAAGGAGGAGACCCAAGGAAACGTCGATCGCCTTGTCATTATTTATTTGGACCGGTGGGGAGCTACGCTTGGACGTTGATTCCTTTCCTCGTCGCATCCTTCTCCATCGCTCACGAAAGGAAATTGCTTCCGTCATCGAAATAGACCCCAAAAATACACATTTGACCATTCATTTTTATTGTAATGTATTTATTAAACCTAATAAAATCATATCATTATCAAATTATTTTCAGGTATCCAGTTTAAATGTCTAAAAATATTAATAGATAAAGTTTCTAATATTTAACTATACGTAATCTAAAACAGTTTTCTTTTATGACCAGAAGAGTACCGTTAGTATTCTCTCGTATTTCCTTTTTATAGGAGGGGGTTACGGCTCAGGAAGTCCGTTAGTGCAGTGATCAACAGAAACGTTGATCGCCTTGTCAAACAAACTAAGCTGGTGCAGATTTAAGTCCGCCCCGTGAAACACGCGCATCTGAACGCGGACAGGTTGTGGAAGATGAAGTCTAATCGGTCTGAGCAGTGATGATCTGAGATTCATATGCTGTAGACGGCATGATTCACCGTGCCTTACAAGAGTGACGAAGATTTCAGCATATGAACTCGATAACATTAGGTGAGGTCGAAAGCAGAGCCATGTTAATGATCCATGTGCCAGCAAAACCAGATTAGAAAAATGGAGGGGAGTGTCGAAATAGTGACTAGACCCAAGTGAACGAGTAGCCAGACAGTACGTATGGACGCATGACACGGAATGGAAGCTTCTCCTCCAGCTCCGGCTCCGGCTCCTCCAGTCCACCGTGTTTGTTCGGCTTGGCGTCGGGTAGTGCAAAGCCATGCCAAAACGAAGGGCCAGCTAATTTTAATTGGGCACCACTAGCATGCAGCAGCATGGTCGTTGGCAGACGAGTCCAAAGGACAACTCAAGAGAGGGAGGCCATGTTAGGGACGCCTCCTAACCCAACATGTCAAAGCACATGCATGATACACAATCAATAGCGCATGCAATTAGCTGTAGCAAATCTGTGCCACAAGGAAGCTCCTTCACCTATCCATGCCCTTGGATCTCAAACAGACAGCATAGATCTTCTGCTACAGTAACAGTAGAGCAGGATAAAATACATTTTTGCTACAGTGCAAAACAGCATAAGATACGTTTTGCTATAGTATTTTGCCTCACTCTGTCATAATTTACGCTGTAGGTGTACACTGCCTTGGCAAAGGCGGAGGATCCGATTCCCTCCACCAACGGTGAATACTGAATGAGACTTGGAGGTTGCTGCCAGCCTGCCCTAGCATACGGAAATGGACAAATTTATATGCTTTTAAATGCCTGACCATGTCACAAAGGCTTCATGGACAAACTAATCCTAACAGCAGAAAATTGACAGGCAAAGTAGGAGTATTTGGTAATTATAGATCTTGACATCGCTTGCCCCTTGTCTCATGTTCTCTCCAAGTCATTATTGACTAATGCCTGTCATCAGTGAAGTGAAGTATCCGTAGCATACGCAACACAAAGCTAGCGTGCTCGACTAAGCAATGTTCTAATGGCATAACGTTATAGGCAGGAGGAATTGAACTGATTTTTTGTCAGCTGCCACTTTGCCACCCATCTTAAATCGAGACAACAATAACCACACCGCCACACAAACAACTTGCGTGGTTAATTTCACAAGACAATTAATTTGAAAAAAATATGGGTTCAACCACGGGAAGAACATAGGAAAGATTTATCAGGCTCGGCAGGCTTGTTTTTACAGTGCAGTCCTATACATCATCTGAAAGATTAGGACACATGAAATGGATCAACCTATTCCCTCTACAAAGTGTTTAATTTCCTGCATACGAAAGCTCTCTGACCCATTCCATTAAACTGCGATGATGCCACCAATTGAACGACTAACAAAAGGCCATCCTTTCCTACCAATCTCTGTCTGATATCTGCTTTCTGAACATAACAGAGCATCAAACACCAGATGACCCACTACTGATAGCTCTGCTGTCAATATCTAGATCCAGAAGCGAACAGGAGAATGCAGAGTATATCCAGGAACATACTGAAGGATAGCAAGTCTTCTCGACCTTAATTTAGATCAAGCTTTGGATGGCTTAGATAGCTTGCTGATCAACTCAACAGCGGAGAGAACGAGTCATAGTTCAACCCTAGGCTTCGTCAGACAACGGCGAGAAGATCTCCCTAGCTCTTATGGTCCAGAGAATATGAAGCTTCCTAGTAACTTCGCATCTTAAACTGGCGGAAGCATGGCAAAACATCAACCGATGCGGCACATGAAGAATAAATTAAGAAACCGAAACAGAATCCAACGACAAAACAAAACCGGTACCCCAATAAAAATCAACCATCTTTAGGTATGGTGAAGCAGAAAAGTGCAAAAAGTTGAAGGAAACTTTAACCGAGTATACACAAAGAAGAAAAGGAAGAGCATCAGAAAGTACTGCAGCCACAAAGGTGTTAGTCATCTTTTTAAGTCTACATATGGATTCTCATCCACAATGTCATCATAAAGGCAATAAAAGTAGAATTTTGGGATTGATTTTTCGTACATTAAGTTCCAAGATCTTCACAGATAGTTTATGAAAAGCAGGATCATTATCTAGGAAGAAAGATGAAACTATCGCTTCATAAAGTGGGGAACGTACATCTCAATGTATCGAGAGAAAACCTAACAGAATGATCCTAATCAAAAGGACGGATACGAAAGAACAAGAATAAAGAGAGCAGGTGGGGTCATGGTATACACTACAATAAAGATGGCAAAATTATGATTCTTCTATATTGGTCCCAGACAACGTAGTTCACCTAGTTTGTACTAAAGCTTAAAAAAACTACTTTACACTAAATAGTTTTGCAAACATTTCATTAATAGCAAAATGAAAGCACACAAACTGGAAATTAAAGCAGAAAAATTAAGCAGCAGAAGTGGAAGAAAACGTTTGAAAACTGATGGTTCATGCTAGTATTATAATCATCCCATAGAACTACTTCCAGTTTATGAACCAAGAACCTAAACACTCTCATATCCCCCTTCAAGAATGCACTCACATTCGGCTATGTAGGATCGAATACCGCAATTAGAGAAGGTGAATAATTGCCTCCGCCTTTTAGAATCTCTCAGTGCTCGATGAAGGTTTTGACCACTCAACGTTCGACCGCTCGCTCGACCCCTTTGTACATAGTTGTAATCTTTCTCCGCTCAAATGCTTCGACACCGATGCTGTTGGTGACGATCGAGCGGACGACTTAGCGAGCGATCAAGTCGACGGGGGAATGCTATCTTACCATGCACTACGTACTCGTAACGAGAACGAGTTGAAGACAACGCCCAGAAAACACGCCACGGGCGCCGACTAACTTTTCTGGAATAGACTGATCTTTATTTCTGAATCATGATCTGTGGCTACAAAGTGCCCTCATGGCACCCCTCAAACCCTAGGACACAAACTCTTCAAAGCTTTCTCCTCAAAAGCCGCCAAAAGCCCTTGGTTAATACCTAACCTCTCTCCTTTTATATGCTACAGGCTTAACCCGTGTACTCATCAACATAGACACGAAATCCTAACCGATTCTAAAAATCAAGGGACCTGAAACTCTTCCAAATACGAGTTTTTCAAAATCACTAAACCTTTCAGTTATGGACACCTTCCATAACTCCTTCCAACTCATCACGTGTTGAAGTCTCTAGGACCACACCTCCCGTAGCTTCTTCACGCAGCATCCACTTTTGATCTCCGCGTACTCCAGCGTGAGCCCGACCATCTCGTGACATTCTCGACCGCCTGAACCTTAGATTTTCCCCTCCTAGTCTCGATCCTCCTCGTCACCGACCATGACCGTCTCTACGCCCAACCTGCATATGCAAAGACCAAAGAACTTTTTTCAAGACACAAGTTCTCTCCAACTTAACCGACATCAATCCACACACGCATATCACACCATTATACATCCATAAATATGAGCCAAATAATCTACGACCATAATTTCCACGCTTTCCTAGAATCAACCTCAGACCATTCAGTAAAACCGGTCTGACCGCCGAGCACACGTTAGTCAGAGATTACAAGAAGATCGGGATCCAGATTCATATTCCTCAACCACCAGTGAAAGACCTTCAAAGGGAAATGATGGTTGGGAGCAGGCCGCCATCGCTCGATCACCGTCGCTGGAAACCCAATCGTTGCCGCCGAGAACTCCTTGCCACCATGAGGCTGCTTGAAACCTTGAGGTTTCCACTGTTGCCACCCGCCGAAAACCGTAGGGTTTTCGACGTGCCCGTAACCGTCGTAGCTCCACCTTGCCACTAGAAACCCCTGCCACCGCTCCGACGATGTTGCCGTCGACCGTGTTCCACCTTGCCGCCGGAAACCCCTCGCTACCACCTCGCTACCGGAAAGGTTTCCGGCACACCGCAGCCATCCAAGCTCCTTCCGCTGCTGCGTAGCCGTCAGAGCCGGGAGGGGAGAGAGGGAAGGGAGAGAGAAGAGAAGAAAGAGAGATGGATGTAATTAGTGAGGGAGAGGCATGAATCTGGATGCGATCCAACGGCAGCGGAAGTGCATGTACATGTATATGCGGTTTAGACGCAAGTTTTGCTGTTTGTCTCGCTTTAGTGTATGCGTTTTTTTTATTTGCCCTATGATGTCAGACCCATATGTCAATGAGATAAATAGGGTAAATCATCAAATTTTATATTTATGTATGGGGCAAATGCTTCAATCTTCTTTTTTTTCTTATCTCTTCTTGCCTAGGACTAGGTTGAAAATAACAAAATTGGGTCGCTTTCGTATCGTTGGCGAATGAATCCACAGCGCTCGACCGTGAACTTGGCCAGCAGAGTGGACCGTCCAGAAAGGTAGAAACCATCCACATCCCATATACACTGTATAGTGAGTACAGAATATCTTGAGAAAAAATCTTTTATGTTCCTTCCGCTGCAACGCTCATGGCTGGCTTCAGTATATCATGGGCCTGATCTTTTTCTCCAAAGTTTACGACTTTTGACTTTTACTTACAATACCTAACTTTCAAATAAAGTATTTTCTCAAGACGATGTCTACAAGTTAAATAATGTACACGTTAAAAACTCAACATCTGTATCATTCAAAATCGCAAATGGGTATCTCTCTCTCCATAATCTGTATCGTAAACAGCCAAAATTCAAAAATTTCAGCTAAAAACCATAAGCCGTTATCAAACATGCCCTATATTTGTCAATCAATGACATACAGGATCAAGACATATATATATCTCTACTTTCCATCGTAGTCATAATAGTAAGCGTTATTGAAATTTCTTTCTATTTCGTGGCATTCCAATTGATTTGTTGCTGGTGAAATAAGAAAAGCATACGAGTACTATTCAAATAAAAAGATGATATATGGAGGCATCCAGCTAGAAATCCCCAAAACAGTGTTGGCTTCCGTCTTCTAAAAAACAAAAGGTGCCTTCTAACAAACAAAAGCCGTTTGGTGTGTTGGCTTCTTCACACTGTTGGTACTGAATAAGGTAACAACATATCGAAATAGGCCTAGTACCTACCAGATCAACAAAAACGTAACTGATACTACCACCATACATTCTATACAAAACCTGCACTGAAACAAGGATCGATGCACACAGCGGCAGTTTTGAGTAGCATGAACAACGCAATGCTAACGGAGGCTCCAATTTAAAGAAAACGCCATCACATCCTGTTGGAGGTATGTCGACACCACACTATCAAGCACGCTCTTGTTTCCCTTCAAACAAATTACCAAGAAGCAGCTCAAGCTGCTCAGGCGTGTGCTTGACGTATTTTCCTGGTGCTTTGCTGTTCTCGATGAGAGGCCTACAGATTAACAAGGCAATTTTATAAGCACCATGAACGTGAACTGAGAGCCATAACCTCGAAGGGAATGACACCAAAAGAAAAGAAGGATTCTTCATGAGATTATAGGAGCTAGTAAATTATGTCAGTTGGACAGTTGGTTGATTAGTAGCATCACCAACAGAGAAAAAAAGAGACGTGTAGTTAACTCATACTCAATTTAACATATTTTCCCTCTCACTTCATTCTTCTGCTTCCACCCATTATCACCCTACTACCCTAGATATTTCACCACCTTTCGATCATCTGAAAACCCTAAACATCTCACATGCAGCTGCTATTGAATGCAAAAGCAGAGACGTTAACACAATTTACTCCCAGACCATGACCACGCTACCGTTCCTCAACATAGGATATGCAGGCAGAAACAGCATTAAGATCAAAGGGTCCAGACCACTAGCAGCCAAAACCAGCCAACGAGCATAGGGTATGCAGCAGACCTGGGCCTGGTGAATGGTACGGTACAAAGACAGCTAAGATTCCAGATGCTGGGCCTTGCCATGGGCTTGCCGTTAGTTCAACTAGCCACAAGCTCAAGCTGAAGCAAGGGCCAGCCTACCCAGATCACGCTTGGCGATGTGTCTAAAATACTCTAATCGAAAGAATAGGCTGTCTCCCCTAAACAGCTGCCAAGTTTATCAAGGTCTAGGGCTAACTCAATTATTGACAGTTTACAGTGTTATGCTGATAAATAATTCTAGAATTCACAAACAACTAATTGGTAGGTCAATCATGTCTTCACGATTTTTATTACTGATCAAACTGAACAAGCTTAAATGAACTCTGGAAAAAAAAAAGAAATACACCAATCTACATTTGAGATACTGCCACCAGGGTTAAAACATAAGCATGACAAACAGGAAACTTTGAAAAATGATTGCTACGGTTAATGTTCATACATCAAATTTCAATATTTACAAGTAATAAGGTGTCAAGGAGACATACCCAAAACGCTTTAGGAAAGATCTGTATGCAGGCAACAGAATTTCAGCAACTGCAAGTCTCAATGACTCACGCAACTCGGTATCTGGAACAGACCAGCCACACTGCTTTTGATAGATCTCTTCAAATAACATATTGAAAGACCTGAATCTGATAGCATCAGAGGGGAAAAATGATTCAGAAATTCCATAATAGAACGTCGTCATAAAAACCGAGCTGAAATAATCAGTGTATCTAACTGACCTCTCTTTGACAGCTGCTCTTGAAGCTCCACTGCTATTGCCTCCATCACTTCCTACTTGACCACTACCTCCGGATGAAGTCAGGCCTTGACCAGAGAGGCATTGCAACACCTGCAACATTGGAGCAAATTAAAATAAGGTGATGCACATAAATATCTACTGCTATAATTTTTCTAAATAATAGTATATCATATTGCACATCCAAAAAGATCCACATGTGACCCAAGCAATGTTGAGAAAATAGTGATATGTCCAAAGCCTTCTTCCTGAATAATCCTAAATCACAAAATCCTATCAGCAACAAAAAATTAGGGACAGCAGAACAACTTGTTGCAACAATTAGGTCAATCCCACAATAAAAAGTGCATCAAGACTAGTAAGTTTAAGGCCATCAATGTCTCTAGAAGCCTGCCATCTATTCCAGAGTTCGTAGCAAGATCGATACTGGATGTTTGAATGTGTTTGGACCGGTATTCATAGTGAGAGCATTTATTTATGAGGTTGAATAATCCTCAACAAGGCATCAAATGCAAGAGAAATAAACACAGTGAGTTTTAATCAAAGATTTCTAGCAAGTGAACCTTTGACCAAGCAATCCTTCTATACTGATTCGCATTTTGCTGTACAATCCTTCGATGCCTTTGAATCCAGTCATCGCCCAATAAATCCTTGGCTTCTGATCTGGAAGAAAGAAAATAGAGCATTACGTTGCACCCCCTCACTTATTGTAACCTTGTTTCCTACCCTACTTCACAAAAACATACCTGCGGACAGATTTGACAATATAATGAATGTTATTCATCAAAAATATGTGCATCAAAGCAGGATCCTTGTATTGCTTTGCTTTTGCATCCAAATTATTCTGTAAAGCTTGCATAATACTCATGGTTACAGCTGCCAGCTCAGAACCTGTTCCATCTTCCCTTTTGAACTCCTGGAAGAGCTGTTTTAGAGTTGACTGGTAGCTGCACAAAGATTAGCAAAACAGTTGTCATTTTTTTCCTTTTTGCAAAAGTACTGCCAGTTGCAAATTTGTTGAAGCATGATATGGATGGGAAATTACAGGTCAGAACAACATGTTCTGAAGGGGCATTTAATAGGTAAGGCATTTGAAATTATGTCAAGAAGACCTTTACAAGAATGGTACAAAATAAATATTCTGGTTCCATTCACCTATAAATGAGTATGATTTCTTTGTTCTGGTCAGCAAAACAGTTGGATAAAAATTAACAATCCGGTTCGTGGTGAATGAGAAGGCTATCCAAAAGCATCAAAATACAACAGCAGCACTTGCAAAACACACATCAACATAACCTGATGGATAAATTCAAAAAAAAAAATCGAAAACAAAGCCATATGCCTATTCAATTACAAAAAATAAAAGAGTTAAGTGCAGGTGTCAAGAGACTTACTCGAATAAAAACTTAACATAGTTAATCACATAGCTTGTCAAAGGATGCACTGTTCCATCAGTATGAATATTCTTTGTTGCATCCTTTTCAACAGCTTCCTCAAAATCACTGAAAGTCTTCTGTGCAGTTTGTGCTAAGCATTTCGTCAAGCCCAGTGCAGATTCACGCATTTGAGAGCATGATTCTCCAACAAAGATGGTGTCAATCTAAACAATCAATTCAACAAGATGAACCTTTTAGTTCTTTCCGAACAAAAATGACCGCAATATCTAAAATAAATTTGCATTCAGTCGAAAGTCTACAACACTCCACATTTCCTATGAGATTTGTCTAGTGAAAACCCATTTTTTTATATAAAAAAAAAAACAGAAACAAGAAAGTCCAAACTCCAAAGGACATGGTGGAAATTGATTTTTGATCAAAGGTGAGCCCTCAAATACAGATGGCCCAATGAATGATGGAAAATATGGTATCGAACTGTGACATATGACTGCCCCTCGTACTTGTATAATCGCAGTGAGAAATTGGTATTTTTGGCTTAGCATACGCAACATCACTTTTTAGTTTTAACAATTAACCAGCTAAAATGTCATCAAAGTATCAAACCCAAGCAGACCAAGCTGTTAAGAAAGGTACCGCAGGATTTCTGACAAGCACAAGTTGTGAGACAGTATAAGGGGTCTAGAATTTGGGTCAACCACAAACTGAATTTAACTGTTAAGTTCAGTATGCACAGGTGGCGTTATCATTATGCACACAAGAGTGGTGGTTGACCAGTAAAACAAGTTGCAGGTAGCTATGGTCTGAATCAGAAATTTACCTCTGTTTGAAGTTCACACATTATCTCGTACATGTCTAGAAGAACAAACAGCTTTTCTGGTGATCTTTTACTCATAGCAATTGCCTCTCCAAAGCTGAGTAGAGTAGCCAAACTGTTCTTAGTTATTGCAGCAAAGCACTTATCCCTCAAAGATTGGCTGCATTCAAAAACCTGGTCACAAAGCTGACGTTCCCCAGCAAATAGAAGCTTGACCTGTTTCAAGCAAAGGTAAATGTCACCAGAGGCAGATTATAGCATACAGTAAATCCGAGGAAAAAAATACCTACAGCAATTCGCATGAAATGAATCCAATTCCCTATTTTAGACTCCAATATTTCCCAAGGCATTTTCTGCACTTCATCTTTGCTCAGTTTTTCGACACCCAAGTTTTTCAAACTTGATTCTAAAGCTGAAGCACGAGCTTCGCTGCACAAAAAGAGGATAATATGCTTCAGCGAGTGACTCTCTACAGTACAACTATACCTCATATATGCATAGGAGGAAGTTAGCACACATGCACATGCAAACAAGAAAAAGAAAAGGCAAAAATAAAACTGTGTTCTTAATGCAGGAGCCAAGTAGTTTACAGGATTTTTCCTGAAAGTATGTCCGGTAAAAAAAAATTTAGGTTTATTTTCTTTGGCCAGGCACTGGTATTCCAAACCAATATTTGAACCCTTGTTCATGGTTTTGACTAAAGGTCCAATAGTTGATAGATGTACTCAAACTGACAAACATAACAATGCTAATTATACAAGTTGCAGGCACTAAATCCAGTATTATTTGCTTCTATGTTCAATCCAGAGAAACATCTGTGTGTGTTCATCTCATTATTCACGTGAACATGAAAGAAAAATGACAACCAGAAATCTCAATAAAAGAACAACTTCAGTTACATTTTATCCATATAAATGATGAGACCATGTGAGTGATGAGAGAGAAAAGTATAGCTCCTTGTACCTGTATATTTCTGAACATTGCTGTTGGCATCCTGCTTGAACCAACTGTTGTGCTAGTTTAGCTAGCAAAGGAACAAACTTTGGCTCAATTAGAGCAGGAGGACTGTATACAGCAGCCTCTGAGTTTTGCTGATGTTCGGAATGTGCGCCAGCTGATGGGTTTTTTCCACCTTCGGGCTGAGATTCAGACGATGGTCGAAGTGTACTTGGAAGGCAATCAAAAAGATGATCAGGCTCCATAGGTTTGCTGGAAACAATTAGGAGGGTGCACAATGCAATAGTTAGATGACGTCGAGGAAAAAACAAATATAAATTGATAATGGGACACAAACCTGCGCTGGGACAATTGGTTCTGGAATTCACCCTCCATCTTCACGAGGGCCTTAGAAAGGAGGGCATTCACATGGCTGAGCACCCCATCACTGCTGCGGTAACTCCTATTTGAGCTAAAGAAACGCTCAATACTTCTCAGCCGATCGACTGCATCTAGAAAACCCTGAAGGTTCTCATGAGGCCCCTTCTGTATCTCACGTTCTGCCTGTACATATGACAACAATTGAAGTCGTGCCTTGCTCCTGAATAGCAATCCATCAAAACACAAAGAAATAGCTAGTTTTTCATGAGACTTGCTAAATAGCAAGTTTTTCATGAGACTTGCTCAAGGACCTCAAGTTCTCCATTGAAAAGAAAATCCACATCCAACCATTATAGTTACCGAATCTAATACAACCAACCCTGAATACACATATTCGAATGGCATCATCCACATAAAATGATTTACACATTTTATCACTTCCATAATATGACAGGTTTAGTCGGCGTTGAGGTGCACTTCAAACCAGCACATTTAACAAACTGATTTGATTAAAAAAAGGCTACTGAACCAAAATCTTCTATGGCATTTGAAACCAAATCAATTAATGGACTGCTTTTACAAAGTTGGCTACTTGACAGATTTACCACATAGCACAGCATAACAAGAAAGTCCCAAATTAAGCCCAGTTCAGAGTTCTAACCATGTACATGGCCACATGTACAGTAAAGTAAAACCCAAACACACAATAACAATCTTCCCACCAACATGTTAAGATCTGATTCCTGCCAAGAACATTCCTACGTTAATCATATGCATCAACAAAGTTCAAACATACAACAACAAATGAGATATCTACCATGGGAGAGGACAGAGTATATGTTGGGGTATCACATCAAACAAGTGTTCATTCTCCTTACCCACAGAATAAGCTCCTGCTTCAACTAAAACTATCTCTTGTGCTGACCAATCACAACAGAAGCCTCCAAAATGCATCTGATAGATACATTTCGACCTCTTGAAGCGGATAAAACTGTGCCACACCAACTACACTCCCTCACTACCCGCCTATACAAATTACAATTTCGACTACAATCGCACCACCTGCATCCTCGGTAAACATGAAAGACCACCCAGAAGAAAACAACAAAGATTTGAAACTCCAGTGAGCAATTGAACCAGGCGATGCATGCTCCAGCACTCCTCAACCATACCAGATCAAATTTGCAACAAAATATGCATAAAAAACGATCAGAAACGGATGGGCTAATCAACAGTAGCAGCCTGGAACTAAACGTACACTCAATACCTTCAGATGTAGAACAGCAAACGGACTGATCACATCAAACTACACGCTCCCTACACTCATGAGCTCGGATGAAGCTACAATTCCAACCAGAAGCGGATCCGGATACAAGTAGAGCACGTAACAAGTAAGGAATTTGGGTTTGGAGCAAGCACCTCTCGAGTTCGATCGAACTGGGTTAGGATCACATCCGCCGAACGCAGCGTCCGGTCGATGTTTTCGTGGGCCGTCCGCACCGCGTGCGTCCTCACCTGCACGCCCACAGAGACGCCGTCAGAACACCAGTAGAAAGCTAGGCACGCACGAACCCTAAGGGAAGCGCAGCTCGGGGGGTTGCGCACCTGGATTGGGCGCATGGCGGCGTCGAGCGCGGAGAGGCGGCTGTCGAATGAGCCGAGGATGGAGACGACGGCGTCCGTCGCCGACTGGCTCTTCTGCAGCGACTCCCGCAGCAGCGCCGCGCGCTGCGCCAGGCTCTCCATCTCTCACCGAACGCCGCCGCCGCCGCCACCTCCTGCTGCTGCTCGCGCTCCTCCTCCTAGTCCGGATGCTTCCGGAAGAGAGGAATGGATCTGGGATTGGGGGATGGAGGGAGGGAGAGGTGGTTTGGTTGAGCAGACAAGGGTGGATGGAGGGGGACCCCACGGTGGCTCGCGGAGGAAGCGAGGACGAGAGGAGAGAGAAACAAGAGTAATTGTCAAGGAAAGTGAGGAGAACGGAAACGGCAGCGGAGGAGCAGAAGTGGAACTGTCGCGTGGCCCGCCGGATACGGCTGCTGTGCCTTGCGTGACTGCCCTGACTGCAGGACCGGTTGCCAGCTACACAACGGCTTTCAAGCAAGAACATCTCCGATCAAACCAGTTTGAAGGAGGCGATAGGAGCACTTGGAATAGGACAATCCATTAAAGAAGCTGAAAACTGAACTCTCGACTTAGATCAAATTGAAAACAATAGAAATTTCTGTATGAGCCTACCTGTTAATCTTGAATTGAGAAAAACAAAGGGAGACGATGTCGCCGTCGCCGTCTTGCCATCACTGCCTGCCTCGTCGTCGTCCCATTTAGTCATCCGACGTCACTGCTGCTCAACCTTGATGCCATCGTCGCAACCTCATCGTCGTTGCATTGTGACCTTTCATCGTTGTCACCACTTGCCACAAGGTATCCGTATATTGTTGAGATATTTGCCTTCCCCCTCCATCTCGCTGCCGTTGGGTTGAGAGGGAGGAGACATCATTGATGACGGCGTTGGTGGAGGGGAGAGGGATCCAGTTTGAGAAAGAGAGAAAGATTATGGGGTAAGAAGCGGCAGTGATTAGGTCTAACAAAGGGGATTGGGTTGAGGGAGTTAGAGGAGGCCGATTCTAGGTCTGTTTTTTATATGATGAGATAAGAGTCCAGTTATAGAGAGAGAAACCAATTTTAAACATCAAAGGAAAAGAGGGTTAGTTTTTGCGGACGTTTAGGTGGAATGTTTTAGTGTCTATACTAATTTTGCAATATGTGAATACTATTAGATGATTTTCTAGATGTATTTATGTTTAATGTAATTTTTACATACAATTGTATACCTAATTCCGAAAAATGAGAAGAAAACACAGGATATTTGTTTTTGCAGTTTCAAACATGAGATTGACTCCCTTTCTTCTCCCTGCCTTCATTCTTATTGTTGTTTCTACCTAATAGTGAACTTCATTCTTATTGTTGTTTCTACCTAATAGTGAAAGCATTGTCTTCTATCCCCGCAGCTCACTGCCCATAGAAATGTCTGTTCATACTAGCAAATATAGCAAGAATCTCACTATCTTGCTTGAAATAACTGTTTTGTAGTTTTTCTCAAATGAAAAACCATGGCCGGAATGCATTTTCTATGAGCACTGATTGTGGTATGTAATTTTTCTAATCTCAAAAAGTTTTGCTAAAAATAAGGAACACAAAAGCCAAACAAAACGGTATGTTTAGATCCAGAGCTTGCTATGGCAGGTTGATTGTTTTTGGATAGCATTGGTTTGGATACTAGAAAGAATTAACTTTAATTAATCGATTGCCACCAGAACAAAACATAAAAGCACAGAAAATATCTGCATCCAGGGCAAAATCTCTATGCTAATATAAGTCTAAATAGTTCACCAGCCTTTTCTTTTTGCGAGGAAATAATTCATCATCTGGTTCTTCGGATGGATTGCCCTCCACTGTGTATCAACTAGTCAACTGGTAATCGACATATCAATGATGATTCAACATACACGTGGCTCACCAGTTTTTTCTATTAAAATATAAAAATACCAGCTCAAAGATACGAGCAACGACAGGAAAAGATGAGGACGATATTGAGACTTTTCCTATCTGTCATGCTAGATTTGTTCCATTAAAATCTAGTTTGATTTGTTCTTTTTTCCTTTTTTTTCTGAAAAGTCACGGGGTTTAGTTTGTCACCAGGAATAAATAAGGCGTATCATCATTCCGTGCCTCAACAAATGTACATTAATTAATTTTGAAAGAGTTGGAGGAGCATGTGACAGATGACGGAGATTCTGTTCATAATTGTGACAGATGACACACTGACGATGCAGTCATGTGTACAACAAGTTCCTTTCAAAAAAAAGAAGAGCAGAAGAAGAAAATTCTCAAAAAAAAAAAAACAAGTTCCTTCCAAAAAAAAGAAGAGGAAGAAGAAGAAGAGCATAAGAAGAAGAAAATTCTCAAAAAAAAAAAAAACAAGTTGCCTTTTCCCCCTTCTAAACGAAAAGCAAGCAGCAGCAACCCATTGTTCTGGACCGTACCGTTGGGTTGGGTTCGGTGAAGAGGGCAGATATGCCTCGGGATCTGGTGAGTTTCCATGTAAAGCAAAAGGGTCTGGTTTTTTTGACTTTGGTTTATAGTTTACGATTGTATGGTTTATATATTTTGATCTGTTGAGAGAGAGTATAAAATAACAGAAATTCACATATGGTTTTGGCAATATAAATAAAGTCAGACTATAATAAACTTGTAGATTCTATCTTGAAAAGACATTCCGTTTAATAGTTGGTTACTATAAAAAGGTTGAAAAATAACTTTTAGAAGCTGAAAAGAAGAGGCCAGCATTTGATGGGTGAAGAGGGAGGCTGGAGAAACGTTTGATCGAATAGCACTCTCGTCTAACACGAAAAATTTTATTGCATAACGGTGGTATAGTTTGGGCGTCGGCGGCGCGGTGCAATCGGAGTTGGGGAAGAAGAGGTGGCGATGGGCGCGAGACGGTATGGATAGAGAGTAAGGCAGTCATAGGGCTCGGCTACGTAGACGAAGCCCATGGTGCGAGTAGCGGCGCGAGGGCGCGCTTGTCGTGTGGACGGCGGTGTGAATGGGTGCACGGTTTTCATGCTGCAACGATAAAGCTGGCGAGCGCATTGGTGGCGGGAGAGGCGTTGCCTCTCACTAGCGTGAGCATGTGAGGTGGCATGGTGAGCAGCGGCAATTGCAAGGTGTTGCGCAACTGGCGGTGTTAATTTGCGGCGACACGAATCGACGGAGGGGCGATGTGGTGCAGGGTCAATGGCGGCGTTAAGGCTTGGTACGGGGCAGTCAGCGAGTTGGCATAGACGTTGTGTGGTTTTTAGTGTGGACGCTGGCAACAGGTGAGCGAGGCGGTGCGCGTGGGTGCGAATGACGTCGCGGCGCACGAAAGTGGAAACAAGAGCGGTGGCAGAATGGCTTGAGGGCGCCTTCGTACTTAGAAAGCGCATTTTCAAAAAGAAAATGCGGTTTGGTTTTAAAAAACTTTTTGGATTTGATAAAAACTCCAAATTCAACTTTTTTTTGAAATTTTGGGTTGTTCCACTACTCGATACACTATTAAATTCGATATTGTGTTCGGCGGCGGCTACGGCTACGGCGACGAAGCAAATCGATACCGTCATTTACTTGCGAAAAAAACATGGTTGCCTAATCTTAGGTCTTGTATCAGCTTATCAGGTGATTATTCATTCCATGGAATATGAGAGCGGTCGTCAAGCGTGGGTACGTTAACGTACGTGCAAGTGTAACTGTGTAAGGCGGCTTGAATATCCTCGTTGAAAATTAAAAACTGGAGCGTGGGTGAATTGTCGCCATCTTTCCAGGCCGGAGAATTGAATTAGTACCTACTCCATCTGTGCAAGCCCATCCGAACTCCGAAGATTAACCATACGGACTGATCGTTTTCTATGACCTGTCCATGTCGCCCCATCGCTAAACTGATCATTTCTACGTCCACCTGTCTGCTTCGCGGTAGCTAGAAGCCTGGAAACATGGCCGGTTGCTCTTCACAAACACGGCAGATAAAAACAGGGGAGAATCAAATGGAAAAACTGGAGATAATAGTATACTTCATCACATGCTGCTAGTAAAATCTTCTGCTGCATATTCCACTTTGATATGTCAGAAGCAAGCTGCCATCCTTTAGGCATCTCTCTCTCTCTCTCTCTCTCTCTCTCGCTCTGTGTCAAACAACAAGAAGGAAAAGGAAAAAGGAAAAAGAAGAGAATTCCAGAAATGTTGCCCAATCACGTCCAAGCCACATTGCTCGGGCAGGCACCACCTCATATCACCTGTCACGTAGGAAAAAAGGAAAAGAAAAGAAAACTTGTAGCCGAACCAACGGCTAGGCCTACGTGTCCTCTGTCCTCGCTCGCACTGGCCGCGTTCTCTTCTACACACTGCTATGCTACTACTCCTACGAACCTCCTCCTCTGTTTCTGCCCAAACCCCACACGCAACCATCGCATCCTCATCATCCCGATTCCAATTCCAATTTCTTCTAACTAACAGCTGATAAACGGGCATCATCCCAACAAACGCGGCCGGGGCTTGCCGGTGGCGGCGAGGGGCACTTCTTGGCTGGGCGCTCGATTGGGCCCACCGGCGAGCGGAAGGCGACGGTGACCGGGTCACGCACGCACCAGTGGAAGGCCGGCTCGCGCATGGCCGCGGCCGCCGCCTCGCACTCGGGGCAGAAGGAGGGCGTCCCCGGCCGCGGGGACCAGAGAGGCGGGTCCTCGCGCTCCGGCTTGAGCGGGGCGTACGGATCCGCCGCCGCTGTGCGCATGAGGTACAACTCGCGCTGCCGCTGCATCTCGCGCAGCTGCGCCTCGTAGTCCCAGGCCCCGAACATCACCGGCGCGGGGGACGCGGCCAGGGAGGCCAGATCCGTCGGAGGAAGGCGCTTCAGGATGGTCCTCTCCGGCGGCGGCGAGGAGGGCGCGGCAGCCGCCTTCTTCTCGCGGCGTGAGCGGCCGCCCCGGCGCTCGCGGCGGGATCGGCGTAGGACGGCGAGGACGTAGCAGCCGGAGCCCTCGCGCGCGACGGCGGCGGCGAGGTCGGTCCCCTCGTCGAGGGGCACGCGGCCCGCGCGGTGCGGACGCGCGAAACGCCGAGATCTGCTGCCGCGCGACGCCCACGCGATCGGCGACTACGGCTTGCAGCTTGCGGACGCCGAGCGAGGGTTGGACGGTGACCGTGCCCAGGTCGACGCTCTGGTCGCCGTCGACGAAGACGACCTGCAGCACCGCGGTGGGCGGCGGCGAGGTGGCGAGCTCCCCATCTCTTCACGAACCGATTCCTCTGGGATTCGGGCGAATCGTTTGCGGACGGGCACCACAAGCATCGAATGACGCTCTACTTCTAGTACAAACGACACGAACACTTACTTTGTTACCAGACCATGGCACCGCTGCATCTGAATTCAGTTTCCCATACCTTCTAGTGGGCTATTGTAATATACTCAAACTTATTTCATATTAACATAGTATCGAGTTTAGGTTTTGAACTTAGCCTCCGCTCCGAGCCGCTGCGGTCATCGCCATCGCCTGTGCCCCGGAGCGGTGCTCCACTCGGGTGGCCACCTCTTCCGCCACCGCTGACTCCACCATGCGCCATCGTGCACCGCTTGCGCCGGGCACACCTTCCGCCGCTCCACCGCTGTTCACGCCGGATGCCACGCCGCGCCTTGTGCTCGCGCTGCCCAATCGTCCCCACTTTGGATCGGCCTTCTCCGGCCGTCGCATCCGCTGCGCTCACCGATCCGCCGCGACTCGGATAGGATCGGATATAGCCGTCGATATGGAGGAGGCGCCAACCGCCGCCTCTCTTGTGGCCGCCATCTCCTCGTGTTGGATCCCGACGCCCTATGCATCGCCCACCCGACGTCGCCTAGGCCGCTTGTGCCCGGTTCCGGCCACCCCGACGCCATCTCCGCCGCATGCGATCGGATCCGCCACATCCAATCGCCGCAAGTTCGATCCGACGCCTCGCAAGATCGCCCATCTCGCCGTCGCGTCCGGTGGCGCTGCGCCGGCCGCCGTCCGGATCTGTACTATATAAACCCTACGGGCTGTTGCAATATACTGAAGGTTCCTTGGTATTAACAGCGAGCACCCTGATATTCGAAGGAATTTTAATGCTCCATAAAGATTTCCATGAACTTGCCGAGCCTCGAACATTTGAGTTACTAGCTCTCGCATCTAGTAAACCTTCCCGTCGTCTTTTCACTCGGATTAGCATCCTATAAGCAAATCGGACCGAAAAATTGCCATTCCTTTCATAATGCCACGCCCCAAGTGTCTTGCAGGTTCGTAGAGCTTGATGGAATGTTACAGAGTCAACTCTTTATCGCGCGACGCCCACGCGATCGGCGACTACGGCTTGCAGCTTGCGGACGCCGAGCGAGGGTTGGACGGTGACCGTGCCCAGGTCGACGCTCTGGTCGCCGTCGACGAAGACGACCTGCAGCACCGCGGTGGGCGGCGGCGAGGTGGCGAGCTCCCCCATCTCTTCACGAACCGATTCCTCTGGGATTCGGGCGAATCGTTTGCGGGACGGGCACCACAAGCATCGAATCCGTGGACAGAGTCGGAAAACTGTGGCCTTTGGAGTGGGGAAGCGGCGGTCAGGGGAGTGGCTTTTATAGAGGGATGAATCGATGATTTTCCCGTGTTTCATTGAAATGGTCTGAAATGGCAAGTGTTATCTTCTGACATATAGATTTTGGCCTCGAATGTTGATTTGTATGTCAATGAGATATCACGAGATATTTTATCAAGTGGTAAAGAAAGATAGGGTACATCATCAAATTTCCCTTTATAGAGGGGGAATTAAAGCGGTTCGGGCAACTGGAGTTGCTAGCGTTCGGATGTCTCATCTTACGGTTTTCTTCTAGATGACAGAATATTTAAAAATACTATATGTAACAAATATAATTAATAGCTGCAATAAAATATTATCAATAGGTGTAGCAAAAAAGTATAAGCTCAATAAAGAATTTTGAAAAAAAATACATCTTGCCCTCACCGAAACATATCAATGATCAATCTTGTTTGGATATATATAGTAGTGCTTTTATACTACCCCGTAAGTATCAAACAAACAAATACATGGTATTATATATAATACAACATTCTTGGTCTTTGTATGCAACAATTAAGAACAATATTTGCAACAAATGAAACAATTGACACAGAAATATAAAAAGATCGTCACTGCAACAATTTAAGAAATATCTGCAACAAAATCCTATCAAAGGCAGAGGCCATGCGGTAGCTTTGTTGACAAGTATTGTTGGATGGGGAGAAGATGGCTGGCTCGGAACCTTGTTGGTGGCAAGGCCAAGGTCAGTCCAGCGGCTCATCGTCAGATCCCTTCGATTTTGTACAGATCTGATACCATCGATTCGTCTAGCGTATCGCCTAAACGCCTCATTGGGAAAGAAGTTAGTCCACTCCTTCCTTGACTCTCTGATGCGAACGAGAAAGACGATGTACTCGGCCTTATGATACAAGTGTTCCCAATGGGCCTTGATCGCGGTAAACAAATGCACCACCTAAAAAGCATACAAACCGAACCCAGTGTTGTTTGATTTTTTTTTGGGTGGGACATTTGGTTTTGGGCTGGGCTAGCCTTCCAGGGTGTCCTCCGTTTTCTTGAAGCTAAGAGTCAATGGGCTGTCCCAACCAAGTAGGCCCAGATCATAGTATATTTTAAGTTTCTTTTGCCCATCTTTTCTTGCACTTGCGATTGCATTGCATGAAACTTGATAAGAGATCAAACCTGTTGAAGCTAAAAATTAAATGTTGGAATTGTTTCAAGGGAATTTCGTTGGACCGGTCGATCACACTTTGGCTCTATTCGATTTGATTGGGGGAAGCACACGGCATATCGATTTGATCCGAGCCCATGAGGAGCATGACGGGACGGGCCCACCTATCAGTCAGCCGCTGGGCAACTTCGCCACGGGTCTCCTCGGCTCCCTCCCAACCAATATCGAATCGATTGGATTCGTTTTGTTTGCGGAATGCGACGAGGGATGGTGGCCAGCCGCCGCGTGCTGCCCGATTATGAGCCCTATCTGCTCCTCCGCGCTCCGGCTCCGTAGGATCACTCGCCCGCCGCTCTCCTGCTCCTGCTCAGCCTCGCCGCTCGCCGTCCATGGACGCGCCGCTGCAGGGCTACCGCACCAACGTCGGCATCTGCCTCGCCAACCCGTCCCTCACCAAGGCACGCACGCGCCTTCTACCTACCTCTGCGGTTTCCTCAACTTTCGGACAGGCTTCTCTTCAGGGTTTCGATCCGCTGGCTGATTGTTTCTTTTCTCCATAGATTTTCTCCCCGTCCAGGATTGACATCCCCAGCGCTTAGCAGTCGGCAGATGCCTCAGGTGATTTGTTATTCCTTTTTTTTTTTGTCTAATTTATGGTTTTGTTGTGCCATTTAGTAGTACTGGCAGTGGGTGTTCAGTAGCCTGATTATTGATTACTACTAGCATTGGTGTTGCATTCTGATACCACAGGGTGGTATAGATGGAGGAGAAGAGCCGAGAGCAGCTGCTGTTAGAGAATTGAGGGAAGAAACCGGTGTTACATCCGCAGAAATCGTGGCTGATCAGTCGAGAGCCTTTCACTTGCTTCCCAAGTTCTTCTGATCATGATTAATTTTCAAACATTGCAGAGATGACTACCTTCAACTATCCTAAAGAGTAAACGTTCGATGTCTCCTCCCAATAGGTGGTTAGGACAATTGCTGTTCATAATCACTCATAATAGGTTCTGCTGAGTTCGTTGCATGCAATCATTCTGCTGAGTTTGCTGCATGCAATCATGTGCAGGCTCCCAATTGGTTAACATATCATTTCCCGTCGGATGTGAGAGAGAAGCTGAATGCTAGGTGGGGAACGGATTGGAAAGGCCAGGCTCAGAAATGGTAAGCCTGCTAAATTTCTCTAGCTAAGAATGACATCTAGTAACCATAGTTTGTTGTGGCTCTGTCTGCTTCAACTTGCAAGAATTATCATATAGAGCACAAACTTGAATAGCTACTCACTGCCGAACATGTTTCAATGAAACCTAATATTAGTTTGTTTCTCTGAATGAATCATCAAGAAAGTCAACCAATTTTCAGATAGTTTTTTATGCGAGAAATCGCTCCCGGATTTCTTGCTTCGGTGTATAAGGTGCGGGTGTGCCAATGTATTAAAGTACACAAAAATAAATAAACACAAAAAAGGAAAAAATGCATTTTATTTATTCATTTGAGAATAACAAACTTACAAGTTACCTTTATATATATGCGCTCTATAGCCTGCTTTGCATAGCAAATCTAACATAGTTGATGTGGTCTCCTGGTTCTTGGGGCCTCAAAAGGCTCCCGGTTAATGACATTCGCGGAGTGCACCCACGAAATGCCTCCGAATAAGCTGCACATTGGTCATCGTCTTTAGTCTTCATTGCGAAGACGATACACCCAGAACCAGTCTCTTCCTTCCATCTTGGTGCATAGGCTGCCATACATTGACCACATGCCTTGCGATTGACCGAGAGCATGCGGTCGTATGAGGCACGGCACAACAATCAGTTGAACTAGACCGTAGATCATGTTGGCACTAATCTTGTTGTTGATGGTAGTCGAGTACATGTGTGCCCAAGTTCATGTAGGAGTCGGAGACCAGTCAGCACCCCTGGAGTCGGAGACCAGTCAACACCCCTGAAGTCGGAGACCCTCCGGACTGTAGTAAGCCAATCATAAGACACAGTGAACCGTTTAGTGAACCAAGCTTAAGTACCCGATCGGTGCTTCGAAGACCTGCATGATCGAGGAGCCATGGTTGAGGCATCCAAGTAACGGTTGAAGAGAACAACGTGGTCGAAGACTAGCGAGTGGTCAAAGACTGGAAGTACCGACTCTGTGTGAGTGGTATAATCGGAGTTATAATAAAATCAACGTGGTCGACGAGCTGTGGAAGACACAACGTGGTCGAACTAACGTGGTCGACAGAACATGGTCAAAACAATATAGTCGACACAACATGGCCGAAATAACCGTGGTCGAGCAGCCGTGGTCGAACCAACGTGATCGACAACGTGGTCGTAGCAGCGTGGTCGAAGACCCATGAACTCGAGGAATGATTTTAGCGTGCATGCTTCATGATCGGCCAGTGGCATGCAGCCATACGAGGCGCAACGCGTTGACCATGCACCAACCACTCTGAAGACTAGCTCGCGTACCGTTTCATTACTCGGTCTTAAAGAAATTAAGTCTTGCATAGCACGTACACCTACCACACTTTTTTTCCAAACATGCATCTCTGTATTTGCTTTGACTTAGCATATTTGTACAAAAACTCTTCAAACAGATATCATAGCAATTAGTAGGCAGAGTACTGCAAATAAGGCTAGGTAACTGTAGCTGTTGTAGGTCTCTCAGCTAAAGAAACACACCATTATACAAGCTAAATCTGATACCTGTTAATTTGTTAGCACAACCCACTGGAAATATGTCACGCTATAAGAGTGCATGCTGAATATCATAACATGCCTTATCACCTTACTTTATGTATCCTTACTGATATCAAAACATGCTTTATTACTCATTAGGCTATATGTATTATAACTCCTGTGGAAGATCATATATACCGTACTTGTATGCAGCATACGTGTTACAACTCCATTTCTAGGAACCATCTTGCATACTGTCAGAAGTCTACATTTCATGCTTAGAAACATTTCAGCTTGCAACTGTTAATGAATCATCTCCCTGGATGAACTCGTATGTGTGTGCATGTTACATTGTGCATACTTGTCTTGCACGGTGTGCACATGCATATACATGTGTGTCCGGCTGTGATGCATTGAAAAATTTTCGTATGAGATATAGGGGCAAAAATTCAATAGGAAGCTTCTTATGGAGGGGATAGGTAGGAAAGTCTGAGGAGCCATTATACTGTGAGTGATGGACAGATCTTATCTATCCAACCCACTCACATGCGTTCCAAGGATCATGCTTGTGCTGATCCCATGTTTTCGTATTGTATCCCTTGATAGAAAGCTTCATATTGAATTTTTATCCAGGATATGCAGTATTACATACAGTCTGAAACGGCTAGACGATTTTGGTGTTAAGTGGAAGTTTGGAACCCCTAGTGGTCAATTGTTGAGCCACTAGAAGTCAAAGCTAACTATAATAATCTCCAGTTCTGTCTTTGTGCTGGACTGACATGGAAATACAATGTTTTTATTGGTGATTTGTAACTCTGTCTAAGCTATTTTTGTGTTATTTTCTGATACCATCGGATAATTTTGATAGCTTCCAACGATACATGCCTGTTATCTTTCCAAAAAGGTCATGTCACTGGTGTAAATTTTATGGCTGGTAGTTGGTACGTTATGGCTATCCAAATTTTTAGATTTGGGCCTTATTGGATCTTTTTTGGGGTGGACAAAAAAAATAAGCTTTAGTTAGATCTGGATAGAGATATGTCATGGGTTCTGCTTGCCCATGGATATATGGTGCAGCCCACTTATAATATCTCCACACACCTCTCATTCATTTTGGCCTAGCCTAGGCTTGGGCCCAGACTTGTCATTTAGGCCTAGGCTTGGCTTGACTAAGCTGCAACTTTGTCAGATATTATTCAACCGTGTCAATTTCCATCAGTGGTATTGGTTATCTGGTCATTGTTCTTGATTGAAATCCCAGTGTGTATCTATACAGCATTAATCATACATTTACTCTCCTGTCTTGATGATCCCTAATTCCTTAAACAGAATATTCAGTTCAAGGTAATTTTATGCTAAGCAAGCGCATTTGCTTTATAGAAGCCATTTGGTATGTGATTTGTGAACCTGTGGTGATAATCAGGTTTCTAGTTAGATTTTCTGGGAAGGATGATGAGATTAAGCTTACCAGTGATGGATCTGAGAAGCCGGAGTTTTCTGGATGGACATGGATGACACCTCAGCAAGTTATTGAAAAGGTGGGCCATTTTCCAGCTCGATAATCTGATCACCCGGCTTCTGGAGTATCCAATATAATTTCATATTGAACAGGCAGTTGATTTCAAAAAACCTGTATATGAGGAGGCACTGAAACACTTTGCCCCATATCTACAGTCAGATCCAACAGCTTCGTCATAAATTTGACCAGTTTCCATATGTTTTTTTATATAGAGAGAACCTATGGTACCCTGGATCCTCAATAATTTCTCATCAAGTACTGGAGCTGTGCGAGTATTTTAGAATGCCTGGCATTTTCCAGCCAATTATTATCCTGGCATTGGATCCTCATCGTTTGATCATACCCCAAGCCTGCCATGAGATGTGTAAACTGTTACAAACTTACAATAACGATCTGCTACTTTATCCCTACAGCTTCCTCCCACAATGTATTTGGTTTCTAGTTTTGGCTAATTTTGGTGCCATATAACAAGATAGCAGCACCAGATATCTGAACATATTTCGCCAAGAGAACATATTGCTCCTCATCAATGTTTTTCTAGCTGTTGTCATCGCCATAACTCAATGTATAGGGACAGCCTTCTATTCCTTGATAGTATCTGATTCTACTCGTGTTTCAACATCACGAATTTGATAACGTTCCCATACGGAATACTGTATTATGGAATTCCTGGAGAATGATTTGTGTCTTTGCCAACAAATATGGAGGCTGAAGGGTGGTGTTGGCTTTTGTTGTGGGAGGACAAATTGTCCTCTACAGTTTGTACTGCGTCATGATATTGTCCCCTTTGGAAAATAAAGGAAGGAAATGTGGTTAGGAAGATGCATTGCTTGCTCCACCTCCAGATCGCTGTGGCACTGATTACTACACGAGATTTGTAGCAGCATGAAGCATGGGAATTCTTAAATGCCGATCAAGGTTGGTCCCTCTACCATCGGGGGCGGAAAGCGACTGGGGTACTAGCCTCAAATTTATCTTGTGTTGGCTTCTTTTCCTCATGTACTGTGCAGGCTTGATGCCCATGCCACCACCCTTCAATTTGTCCCTTTTCTGGCTGCAACAGCTGTGATGGTAAACAGATTCCTGCAGTGCACCTGAACAAAAGTAGTAGGAGTATCGCTGAACCGAAAGCATGTTACTGGAAGCTGCCAAAGCAGCAGCAATACCTGCGAGAAGGACCATTTTGATACACTTTTTTAATCCCGAGGTCTCATTCATTTCGACTTAATCTTCTGACTCCTGTCTTATTTTTTATTATTTCTATATTTTATTATTTTAGCTTTTTAGCTTTTTTTTGTCGGTTCTTTTTTCCTGTATTCGTTTGTTTGTGTTGTTCATAATGGGCTAACATGTTTTTTTATTTTTTATTAAATTTAGTTGCGTCAAATAAGCCATCATCAGTTACATTGTAATTTCAGCGAACTATAGTATAATTTTAGTCATAAATCAATTTATTTTAGCCCAACCGAGTAGCACCCAGTAATCACCATCGGTACTAAACAACAATCTGGGACCAGAGCTGGAGGAGTATTAGCAGGACCCATCGCACATCGACCGGCCTTAACTGCAAGCAAATGTCCGCCATTTCTTCCCTAGTAGTACCACGTGGCAGGCTTCAATAATTGCTACTATGGCGCTAGCCGCAACAAAGAGGTGAGAGCTAGCTCGCGTCTCTCTTCACATGCAAGGCCTCGTGCCCCAACTCCTATATCCTTTGCCCTAATCGCTTCTTTGATTAACACAAGGCCAAGCTGGGAAATAATTCCCCCTGCCGTGTCGTGTATCTACGTAATGGTACATGTCTGTATGTGCCAGTAGTGATATAATACTAGCGCCATGGGAGCAGATATATATGTATGCATACATTTAGAGAAGAGTTATAGCCGATAAGATATGTGTGCATATGCAATCGTATAATACCAATCACACTGCTTGTGTAGAAGAGTTGCTTTGTTTATAGACCAGAACTCTCTATCTAGGCGAAGCAGATGGGCTACCTGACTGGGAACAAAGTAATCCGTGATGAATATACAACGGTTCACTACAACGGCGTGGGAGCAGGTACTCAAGTCTCGTATGTACGTAGTACTGATACATCCATTGTGCTCTGTACATCACCTCCCTCATTTGAATGGGTTCATCCGCATCCATACCAAAAGTCTCTCGACTAGCAGCTCACTCTACAGTCTCTGCGGATGCACTTAATGCTCACCAAGAAGGGCATGGCATCCATATCAACTTTATCAAGAGACAGTATCACGCATGGAGCGCACGAGTACGTCATTATTTTGATCTCATGCAATACTTTGCAGTTCGTAGACTGACGTCTCCATAATGTGATGTAATGTGCTAGCTATCCGGCACAAGATCTCAAGATCAATAAAATGGTACTACTACGTTGTAGTATCCGTGTAATTCCGCCAGTATAGCAGCAGCAAGAAAGAAAGCAAGGCAAAGATTTTTTTTCATATATGGCACTCTTTACACTCGTATTTACGAAAATAGCAGTACACCGATCATATTTGTAAAAATATCGTTTTTGCTGTTCGGTGGCCGAACGACCACGTCGCAAAGCTGATGCGTAGGTGGGCCACCGGCGGCAAGCAGCCTGCCGCCTCACCACCAGACGATAAGGGCCTATCGCCCTATGGGCAGCCGACTTAGTTACATGTCTTAATTTTTTGTATACTATTTGTTTTAATTTTTAAATATAGCAAATGAGATCAGAAAATTATGAAATTTTATGTGTAGCCTCTTGACACAACGTACTTAACTATGTAATTTTTTAGCAATTTTATCCACCGTGAATGTTGCTCAAAAATTCATACGATTACCTGGTAATTTTTGAATTTTTAAATATAACAAATAAGCTTGAAAAATTGCAAAATTTTATGTGCAACCTCTCGCAACAACTTAATTAACTGTGTAATTTTTTGACAATTTTATCCACTGTAAATGTTGTTCAAAAATTCGTATAATTACCAGGTGCGGCAGATGTGGATCATTTTATTTTCTTTGCTTTATTTAATCCGCATTTTGGTTTTCTTTACTTTGTTTAATCCGCATGTGAACAAAGCACAGTGGGCCGTAGACATTTGGCTGATATGAAAATTTAGCACTCGTGTAAAAAAACAAACCAACGAAAATGTCACTTGCGTCGCGTCTGTCTCCCAAAGTGTCGGCCGTGGTCCAAGGAGGGTTGTGGTCCAAATAGATCTGATCGAAGGGCGGGGTGTAGTCGAAAATGGTCAAAGGGTAGGGCGTGGTCGAAGGAGTGGCGTGGTCAAAGGGCACACCATGGTCGAAATGCCAGTCGTGGTCGAAGCATGGTCGAAGGGCCAGCCTTGGTCGAAGGAGGTCTGTGGTTGAAGGGTCGGTCGTGGTCGACGGAGGTCTATGGTCAAAGGAGGGCCGTGGTTGGAGTGCCGGCCGCCCCAGTGCGAGGGAATCGGACACGCGGATGGAGGGCTGGATCTATTCGACCGGAAGGCACACAGAGGAGGAAGGGGGAGGAGGTTAGCCGGCGGAGGCAGAGCAAGATCTTCTCTAGAACCTCCAACGGAAACCGGAAAGCACGCAGAGGAGGAAGGGGGAGGAGGTCAATCGGCGGAGGCGGAACAAGCGACGTCGGTGGAGAGCAGCAGGAGTAGATCGGGAGGAGGGACTGAGATGGCGACTACTGCGAGGGAATCAGGAGAAGAGATAGAGCACGGTCTTGGGACACGCGGATGGAAGGACAGATCTATTCGACCGGAAGGCACGCGGAGGAGTAAGGGGGAGCAGCTCGACCGGCGGAGGCGGAGCAAGTGACACCGGTGGAGAGCAGGAGGAGTAGATCTAGGGAAGGGAGTAAGACAACGAGCGCTGCGGAGAAGCTAATTGCGATGTGCCACGAGTAAAGCGACGCGAAGATTCATGACAGCACACGGAGCTGAACGCTGAGGCGACAAATTTTGCTGGTGGGGCGATTAGACAGACAGCAGCGAACGAAGGACGTCAGAGCGATTTGGGTCAACTCGGAGGGCTCATTTGCAAACTGGATGATGTGGCGCAGGGGAGGCCGAGAATCCCCAGGACTATGGGCCTGTTCTTTTCGGCTGCGGCTTATGGTTTTTGACTGAAATTTTTGAATTTTGGTACATTACTGTGCATGATTACGGAGAGACAGATACTCACTTGCGATTTTGACAGGTACAAATGTTGGGCTTTTAACGTGTAGATCGTTTAACCTGTAGACTCCATCTTGAGAAAATACTCCGTTTAAAAGTTAGATACTGTAGCAAAAGCCAAAAACCGTCAGCTTCGGAGGAAAAGAACATGCCCTATTGCTTCCTCAATAGTAGGAGGCGCATGATATGGATCACTGGCGCTGTCCCCTCGCAGCATGAGACACCAGATGCCATTGCAAAAATTTCCAAGTACCGGAATTGAAGAAACATTATATGACTTGACAACTAGGAGAAGCCAGAAACTTGAATCTCAAGATTGGAATAATAGAAAAGCAATCCTACCAGAGAGAGAGAGAGAGAGGATATCTATCTACAGAGGCAGAAGCACATGGACGAAGCACTCTTTTACTTACACGAACACTGCGAAAACAGGTGAGGTCCAGAAGAGAGACTTGCACTTATTTGCAGAACATGATGCTTCACCGGCCGTCGGCCGAGGTGAACGATTCCGCAAACCCGGCCGGCCGAGCTGGGATGCTGTCCTTGCTATCTTTAAGGCTCAGGATGCTTCCATCTGTCATGCTGGCCTCTGCGTCCTGCCACCCCTTCACCATCTGGAGCAACGGCTGGTGCAGGTCGATGCCCATGTAGTCCTCAGCCTTGTCATTCACAGGCTTCCACTTCTCCACCATTGGGACAAGCACGTTCACAGCGTGGCCCATGTCTGGCCGCTGGGAGGGTTCCCGGGATGTGCAGTGGCCAGCAAGCTCTGCGATCACCGAGATACTCTGGAAAGTCTCGTCGGTGAGATCCAGAGTAGGGTCAATGGCTGCCCTGAGCTTCTCCTCATCCTTCCTTATCTGACAGAACCACGAGGCCAGATAACGGGTTTCCTCATCCAGGCGGCTCTCATCAATGGCGGTCATTCCAGTTATCAGCTCCATCAGCACTACCCCAAAGCTGAAGACGTCTGCTTTTGTTGTGATTTTCCCGGTCACTACAGTGATCATGACAGCAACTTATCAACCACACATTCAGGAATCATAAATAACAAGGTGGCATAACCAACAGGAAAAGGAGAAATACTAGCAAAATTTTCATCAGATGATAGTTCTCATTTATTGCATCAAAAAGAGGTTGAAATTTCACAATATTGGACTGAGCTACAGGTTGTCGAATCAATTCAGTTCTATGACAAGAGGTTATTTGAACAGCAAGGATTACTCCTATATCTAATCTAGCACAGCCTTGAGTCTTCAAAAGCAATTCACAGGCTACAACATTGGCATAGGTTTTCAAACCTAAATTATGTGCTATCTGATAATGGTAATTAACATATGATGATCAGAACTACAACAAAAGCGACCAAAATTTAACATGGTAACCATACTTCCTGGTAAAATCAGGCAAAGTAATTCTTACCAGCATATTCAGGAGCCAAGTATCCAAAAGTTCCAGCCAGTCTGGTTGCCACAGAGAAGTTCCCATCCGGTGCAGGTTTAACGAGCCCAAAGTCTGACACCTTTGCTCGGAAATCATCGCCAAGGAGAATGTTTGCTGACTTGAGATCCCTGTGAATGTAGCACTGATGCGCCAGGTTGTGCAGATATTCCATTCCACGAGCAACATCCAGGGCAATATTGAGCCTCTTCTTCCACGAGAGTGGCTCCAGCTCAAGCTGCTTCCACTGGAACAGTTGCTTGCTCAGGGCCCCATTAGGCATGTACTCGTAGACCAGCAGCCTCTCATTCCCTTCAATTGAGTAGCCCAGTATTGACACCAAGTTGCGGTGCCGGACCTTGGTTAGAATCGCAATCTCGGCTTGGAACTCGTCCAAGGCCTTGTTGCTGATCACCGCAGCCTCCATCCTCTTCACAGCTATCATCGTGCCGTCGTGTAGCTCCCCTCTGTAAACGACACCAAAGCCCCCACGGCCAAGCACATTCTCCTGGGCAAAGTTCTTGGTGGCACCACGAAGGACCTGCAAGGCAATCACAAAATTGCCTGCCTCGATCATGCGAACATCACTAGCCTGACGGCTGCTAAAGCTGTGTGTGTTGACTTGGGACGCACCACCATTGCTGTCGTTGTTCGCCATGACAATTTTGACCATGTCTGGGTCAGAATAATCACGGGGGTGGACGACAACGGAGGCTGCCTGTAGCGGGATTGATCCCCTTTTCTTGCAGAAGAAGAGCACGGCACCCATCGACACCAGAGCCACCACACTGATTGCAACTGGGATGGTTGTGGCCAACACCACAACTGAGCTCTTCTTCCCATTCCCCTGACTGGCAGCACGGCCTGGTGAGCCTGGTGTGCCAGGCGTTGGCGACCGAGGGTCATCGTTGGGTGGCGCACCTGGCACCGTCCCATTGAAGTTGAGATTGCCGGTGACATTCACCTCCACGGTCGGGCTGAACGTGGGCAGCGGCCCGGCCAAGTCGTTCATGGACAAGTCCAGCTTCTGCAGCGACTTGAGGTTCGTCAGGATATCGGGCACATGCCCAGTAAGGTGGTTCCCGTCGAGCCTGATGTCCGAGAGCGTAGTCAGATTACCGAGACTCTGGCTGATCGTGCCATTGAGTCCATACCCCGGCAAGTTGAGCACCGTCACCTTCCCCCCAACGCAGGTAACGCCCAGCCACCCCGCGCAGGGGTTGTTCCCCGACCAAGAATCGACCAGCCTCTGAGGGTAATCTACGTCGGCGAGGAATTGGAGCAATGCCGCCACCTCCGGCGAGCACGCATCCCCGGGCATGTCCGCGCAGAACTCGTTCCGGGAGAAGGTGTAGTTGGCCGCCTTGACCACTGGGACCGGGCCCAAGAGATTGTTGTTGTCGAGCTTGAGAGACTGGAGCTGGGCCAGGGTCCCGAGGCTCGGCGGCACGAGCCCGACGAGCAGGTTGTTGTTGAGCTGGAGGTCTTGCAGCTGCTTGCAGGCGCCAATGCCGTCCGGGATGGGGCCGGAGAACTGGTTGCCGTGCAGCCAGGCTTGCTGGAGGTTGGGCATGGTGGCGATGACATCGAGCGTGCCGGAGAGCTTCGTGTCCGCTGCCTGGTTGTTGAGCCAGAGCGTCTGTATGCCCGAGCCGTTGAAGGTGGCCGGGATCGGGCCGGAGAGGTTGTTGTAGGAGAGCCTGAGCTCCTGGAGGCTGTTCATGGTGCCCAGGAAGTCCGGTATAGCGCCGACGAGGCTGCAGTTGACGAGCATGAGGCTCTGCAGCTGCTGCGACGAGGCGGCGAGGTCGGCGGGCAGCGTCCAGCCCCCCGAGGAGGCGTTGAGCAGGTGGTTGTCGTCGAGGGCGATCTGGACGAGGTCGGTGAGGCCTTGGAAGAAGTCGGCGGGGACGGAGTCGAAGGCGTTGCCGTTGAGGAAGGCGTGGCGGAGGCTGGACATGCCCCGGAAGGAGGGGAGTGGGCCGGAGAGGCGGTTGTTCTGGAAGCTGAGGTCCTGGAGCGCGGTGAGGGCGGCGAAGGTGGGGGGCAGGCGGCCGGCGAGGCCGGCGCCCTTGAGGTCGATGTTGTTGACGCGACCGGCGCGGTCGCAGGAGAGGTGCGGCCAGCCCGGGGAGCCGCAGGGGTCGGTGCCGTTGGGCCACTGGAGGACATCGGCGTTGGTCAGGGAGCGGCGGAAGTCCTCTAGCACGGCGAGGTCGGCCGGGTGGATGGCGGAGGTCGCTCGTGGCGCGAAGGCAGCGAGGACGAGCGCGAAGGCGGCGACGAGGAGGAAGGCGGCGGGGGGGTCCATCTAGACGCGTGGGGTGGGGAGGAGAGCATTGGAGGGGGGAGGAAGCGTGCGACGGAAGGAGAGCAACCTTTCCAAGCTTGGCTTCCCTTCTTGTTTCGCCTCGCCGGCTTCTCCTCCCTTCTCTTGCCCTCTTTTTATTCCCTCCGGTGCCCTCTCCTCGGATACAGGGGAGAAGAGGATTGCTTTTGGTTTATAGATCCCGTTTAGAAAAAGCTAAAGCTAATACAAACGCTTCTGAGTCTATAAATCATTTTTATCAATCAATACTATTTATTAATTATTACTTTATACATTTATATATGGTAACACACTTTGTATTTTATTATATCACAATTTCATAGGTCACATGACGATTCGAATGTTGTAGTATCTTTTGTTGCACCATCGTTTGCTCTCTTTCTTATCAGCAAACCATAATCACATGTGGTAACGCACTTCTATAAGTCGGTTCTATTAGTCACTAATATTCATCAGTCATGGCTAAAAATTATCCTAGTACTACTACTAGTCTTCTTTTATTGTTTACTTGTTTGGAGGGTGCCTGCCTACCATAGGAGTGAAAACAAATCGAATACGGATCGGATAGTGGTTAAACTATATTCGCATCATATTTTTTTTTCTCGGATTTGAATACGAAACGAACAAACATCGGATACGAATACGGACCGGACAAATGTCGGATACGAATTTGAATCGAATATCTACTCAATTTGGTCGAATTCAGATATCCTCATAACTTATGTAGTATGAAGATATTGATGATATTTTATCCTCATATAATTATATTTAATTATTCTAATTAATTTACTTCACCTAAAGAAATACGAATTCAGGTCAATTAAATAAAACTTGTCCAACTAATTAGTTGTATTGTAATAAAAATGTGTATATTGCCACATTTTCTAATACAAAAAGGATAGAAATTGTTAATTGGATAGAAAAATCTATACCATATTTACATCATATCGAATACGATAACCGGATAATACGTATTATTCGTATCCACTTTTTACCCCTAGCCTGCCACATTTTCTCTTCTTTGTTTCCTTGATTTCTTTTCTTTCCACAATTTAGGACTCTTTCCTTTTTTTACCTTGTTTCTTTGTCTTTCCTTCTTCTCTATCGACGTGATGTGTTTTCTTCTTTCGAGTATATGGATGGATGGATGGTCAATCTCCTTAACATGTGTTTGGCTTCCAACTTGCAGGGGTAAGATTGAAAGAAAAAACAGAGAGAAAAGAAGTGTTCTTGTTCAATGCAGTGCAGGCAGAGTAGAGGACACAGGAAACGGTCCGGGATGGCCATCCCGTCCGTCGTGGACCATACATACCGATCCAACGGTTACACTAATTGCCACGGGCGATCAAACTGTTAGAAAATCTGGGTCTGAATTAGAAGCTTTGGTCTATAATAGGCATCTCACCGATAGATTATAAATAAGAAGTATTATTGGCTATTTTATACATACAATTAGAAAAACAATAAAGAAAGATGAGGAGTTCTCTTTACCTCTCTGTGTTTTCAATCTATTATTTCATGTCTTCTGTGATTGATCTCATTTCGTATTAAACAGAAGAATCGATCGGACTGGTGGTCGTCAGCGACATTTTCACAACTTAAACATCAGTAATCCCATCTAAACCCGAAGGTACTCCACTAAATGCTTCGATTTGCCATCCTACGTGGCAGTGAAAAAGGTAAGACTTCTCTCACGCGGGCCTAATTTATGCTCTCATGGAAGAAGGCAATGGTTAATTTACTAGTAATTGTAAATCCGCATGATCGAATCGAGCAGTATATATCTTGGCGATCGATGATCGAATCGAATCAAATAAATTCATTCACGACAGCAGATCCGTAATTCAATTCTTGCTAGTGATTCCCTCGATATTTCCTCTGATCTGATCCGATCCTCCGCCTGTGTTGAAATGGAAAGCGACTGAAAAAGATGACAAGCATCTAGATATACTGCTACAAGGAAATTAGGCTACCACGCAGCCAGCCAATTAAGAGTAGCGTTAATAATAGGAAAAACTCAATTTTTATATCTAATCTGCCACTGCAAAATGCATCCTTCGTCTCTTGCGTACCACTGCATTTTCGAAGCATTACCCTTATTTGTCACCGTTGTTGATCAAGTTCGTGAGTGGCTGTGCAATTGCCGTTTGCCCTTGCGTCGTCTTCTTCCTTTTCTTCAAGCATAATCAGCCTACACGCCATGAATTGCTTGTTTCTTGATTAGCCTACATAGATCTCCGTCTATCCGAATCGCTACGCCAAATGCTTCCGCCCCTTATGACCGGGGGATTACCCGGCTCCCGCACGAGCCACGTCCCTCCGCGCGCGCGCGCCGTGTGGCAGGGGGAATTTCGGTACGGTCAGTCGAGGTTATTTCCTCCTATTTTCTCGAAATTACGTACAGGTCTTTGGTTCTCGCAAAAAGGTCTTTTAAATTTTTTTAGCCCCTTTACTTTGCAGGATGATCCCCGTGGTTTTGGAAATTACGCACGGGTCCCTGGTAACTTACATACAGGTCCTCGATTTTTAAAAAAACCTTTAACTTCTCCGAAAATACGTTTTTACCCCCCATTTTTTTTACTCTTTTATTTTGATACGTACGGTGACTGGCGCGGCGTTGCGTCGCGCCTATGCTGCTAGTGTTTCGTATACATGGTCACCTTCACATACTGCGTGCAAAGGAATTGCTTGGACTGCTGAGATGCAATCCATGAACTCGTACTACTGCAAGTCTGGCCGACACGCCATTACCTGCAAGTGAGGTGCCGCTGCCTCTACTGTTGGCCCGGCGACGGATTAAAACACACACATTTGGTGGTTGTAGCGCGCGCACACACACAACATCTTTCGATCAACTCCAGCCATACAAGAGTTTTAGCGTTGCGTAATACTGTACAGTTTTTCTATTTTCTCTTCTTATCTATATTATTGAATACAACAAACAGTTAAAAAAAACTTTGATGGTGCGATACCACCAGTAAATACTAATCTTAACACAGAAAGAATGCAGCTACTAATACTTTCGTTGCATGCAGCCACTACTCCACTAACTCCACCAACTCATTTACTCAGCCATTACTCGGCAGCAATGACGACTCACGACAACTGCACCTCGGTCACAGCTGTTCGACCACGGTTGCTTGACCACGACTCTTTGACCACAGCTGCTACTCGACTTATGAGTACTTCGACCACGACTTCTCGATCACGGTATCTTCAACCATGTCTTATCGACCACGACGTCTCGGCCACGGCTGCTACTCGGCTTACGAGTGCTTCGACCACGGCACTTCAACTATATCTCCAACTGGGTACTATAGCTACAACTGTAGACATACGACAATTGTAGCTACGACCACTGTAGCACTCGAACACACCGACTGCTACAATACTCGAACACACTGACTACCTAGTACTCGACACACTAGTACTCTACTCCAAAGTCTCTGACTACTCCCTGACTTCGGGATCACCGATTACACAGTACTCGACACATGAGTACTCTACTCACAACTACCCAGTACTCGACATACGAGTACTCGATATGACTATACAGTACTCGACACATGAGTACAAAACATACGACTACCTAGTACTCGATACACGAATACAACACGGTACTCGAGCACCGACTACACAGTACTCGAACACCGACTACACACGACTTAAACACCGACCACTATCAACAACAAAATTAGTTCCAACAATCAACCCCCAAATCTTGTTGTCTTTATTTTGAATACCTTTTTGCTGAACTTCAGAGCATTGTCGATTCTCTTGTGACGATGGCTACGGACCACTATCATTGGCCTCATGCCAACTCTCCTCATGGCATGTCCGTACCGTCATTCGTTGCCCTTTGTAGCGGCAATCATGCCGGCATCGCCACTACGCATGCCGCGTGTGACACCGGTACACAACCGATCTCGCCCTATGGTCGGACAAAGCCTTGTCGTCGTGTTCCTAGGTGCTTGGTGCTGCAGTTCGCTTGTCGCCGTCGCCCTTGGCACCTCCAGCCTATGCACGCCGCTACATGCGCCATCACGCCGACCCGAACGCACGTCGCCATCCGACCAACACATGGTCAGCTGCGGTAGCCTCTTGCCTCGGTTTGTGGTACTCAACGGTGTCGTAGTTGCTATCGTCTTTGTCGTCGTCATGGCCGTCTCTATGACCACCACCACCTGCGAGCTTGAGGCGAATGGATCACCTCGTAGTAGGCCTCGCACTGCGGACGGAGACACACTCCTTCCTTCCCTTGGCATCTTCTCCGACACACGGGAATTCGGACTCACGGAAATTACCAAGACTTCTTCTCCGACATACGGAAAACACCAAGGCTTCTTCTTCTCTGACTCACGAAGATCACCTGGGATTCTTTTTCTCCGATTCATGGAGAACACCTGGGCTTCTTCTTCTCCGACTCATGGAGATCACCTGGGCTTCTTTTTGTCCAACTCACGGAGAACCCCTGGGCTTCTTCTTCTCTGACTCACAGAGATCACCTGGGCTTCTTCTCTAACACACAGAGGTCTTCCCTCGGCTTCTTCTCCTACACACAAAGAACACCAAGGCCCTGATTCTCCGACACACGGGAATCACCAAACTCTGATTCTCCGACACACGGGAATCACTAAGCTCTGATACCAATTGTTAGCCCAATGACAGATCAAAACGCACACACTTGGTGGTCATGGCATACACACGAACACCTTTTGATCAACTCAAGACACACAAGAGTTTTGACGCTGCGTAATGCCGTACAACTTTTCCATTTTCTCTCCTTATTTATACTACTAAATAAAACTAATGGTTACGAAAATCTTTGCTGGTGCGTTACCACCAATAAATACTAACCTTAACATAGAAAAAATGTAGCTACTAATGCTTCCATTGCATGCATCCACTACTCCACTAACTCCACCAACTCATTTACTCAGTCGTTACTTGGGTGCAATGATGGCTCACATCCATTGCACCTCGATCACAGCTGTTCGACCACGGTGTCTTCGACCACAGCTTTTCAACCACGGCTGCTACTCAACTTACAAGTACTTTGACCACAGCCTTCGACCATGTCTCCAACAGGCACTGTAGCTACGACTGCGACCTACGACCACTGTAGCGCTCGGACACACTGACTGCTACAGTACTCGGACACACCAACTACCTAGTACTTGACACACGAGTACACAATACTCGACACACGAGTACTCTACTCCGGAGTCTCCGACTACTCTTCGACTCACGAGTACTCTACTCACGACTATCCAGTACTCGATACGACTATATAGTACTCGACACAAGACTACAACATGGTACTCGAGCACCGATCACATGGTACTCGAGCACCGACCACATAGTACTCGAACACCGACTACACACGACTCGAACACCGATCACTAGCAAAAACAAGATTAGTTCTAACATCTGCACCACACAAGCATGTAGCATCTAGTCCCAGCAGCACCACCTGGTGGCAACCGGAAGGAGCTGGTGATGGTGGCAGCAGGGGTCAATCTATGGGAGGATGAGGAGGATCTGGTGGTGAAGCTGAGGTGCATCGTGGAGAAAAATCCCACTCTAGTCTCCAATCGACACTCAAGGGAGTTTTAATTTCTTCACTTCTTGGAGGTACTTCCTGTTGGGATTGAATCGCTTCATACTCTATCTTGTCACTTTAGATAAACACACATAGAGGGAGACTAGTACAATGTTGGGATTGAATCACTCAATCATTTCTATTGTTGCAACGCTTACTCAACTTAATAGGAATTACACGGCTTAAATAAAACTCATGCACACACACGACCTCCGCACATCCACTAACTTGGGCCTATTCTCATGCCTCCTGGAATCTCTCCACGATCAGCACGGCTCAGGAAGTTTATCGACTGAGGCTACGACTGCTTCTCACGTCACTTCAACTTCCGACTTCCCTCGGTACTCGAACGCTCCGACTGCACTCGGGCGCGTCCAACTTCCGAGTACGGACTACTTGGGACTTCCGACTACCGAGTAGGACCGCTACAATATTCTTCTGAGTGCCTACTGCTACAGTGTCCTTCCGGGTATCTACTGCTATAGTGATCTTGACCGAATCTTTGACTAGATCTTCAACCGGATCTTCGACCGAATCTTCGACTGCCATTCGTACTCGAAGTCTTTGATTGCCTTCGTACTCGGAGTCTTCGGCTGCCCTCATACTCATAGTCTTCGACTCCAACTACCGTAGCTTCGACTGCTGCTTCGACCACGGCCTTCGACTGCTGCTTCGACCACAGCCTTCGACTACTGCTTTGACTACGGCTTCGAACACTAATTCGACCATGACTTTGATGTGGCTTCGGCCACGGTTTCTACAACCACTTACAAGTCATCAAAATTAAGTCTAACACTTCCATGGCGATGGTGAGGCGGAGAGTAGGTGCACAGTGACAGCCATGGATCTGACCTCCATATCTCCTACTCGTCCTAGGCCATTGGATCTAAGCCCTGCTACTCGGATCCGTGCGTGGTCCTCAAAACCGATGCCACCATCGTGCGTCGTTTTCGTACTAGCTAGCAGCCGCCGAGCTCGGCCTGCGCCTCCCATGGACGCCCCCTGTCTCACGTGGGAGAGATCAAAGAGGGAGGAGAGTAGAGTAGAGTAGAGGAAAAATACAGGGGTAATATAAGTATTTTGAAAAAAAAATTATGCAAAATCTAACGGAGACTACGACAGTGCTATAAGAGAGTAGAGTTTTGAAAATGCACGGTCATATAATAAACGAGGGTTCGTTTTATGAAAAAAATTTGCCTTAATAATACCGGTCGATCCGCTGTAGATTTGGCTGCAGCTTGTTTTACCGGGCCGAACCAACCGACGGGATCAGATAGATCTGGACGTACGTACACACAATATAGCAAACGGTTTTGATTGCTGAGCAAACGGTTACATTATTGCTTTTGTACAAAATTACAATGGAACATAAGAACATTACATTATTGCTTTGTACAAAATTTACTTAGTACACACAATATAGCAAACGGTTTTAATTGCTGAGATGAGCTATGAAGGATACTAAGTAGCATGCACATGGAACTCAAAAGCGTTCGTACTCACATTGCAGTTAAGTTTCGTCTCTACTTCTTTTTTTCCTTGCCTTTTTCATTTTTGGTTGGGGTTGAGACTCTAGTGGTGATACAAGTACTACTAGTCCTACTTTGGTGATCATGGCCATGCTCCTTTTCTCACAGGAATAGGAGTAGGGGGGATCCCAGTTTACTGCCTCTTTCTTCTCTCTGTTACGTCCTTGTGTTGAGAGATTAGCACTTTAGCACCAAGGAGTGGTCATGCCGGGCCATGTGGTTCAATCATTCTGTTCTTCGGTCCCTGAGAAGACCAGCTATGTTCCTGGACAAAAAGAAAGCCGACCATTTTTTTTAACGAATATTCTATTTTTTATTGAAAAAACAGAAATATATCTGCGATAATATTTTTTTACAGAAATAAGCTCCAGTCGCTCTTCAAACATGTCTGCATAAATGTTTAATGTCTATTTTTTAAAAGGCATATGCCCAGTCTGATCCCTCTATAGCCGTCAATCAGACCACGTTACCAGACCGATTAGAATTAATGGTTAAATCCCGAAAGTATCTCTGAAAACTGAAAGACTTTAAAATCAAATTTAAATTTCGATATAACTTACACATTAAAACCAAATAGTTATCCATGTGACTTGTACGTGCTCTCACAGCTTTCTTGGAAGGAAATACTGGCACACGGCGGAGGCCAGGCGTTCCGACCGTACCCACCGACTCATGCATGCATTCGTGCGCGCACTAGTACGTAGGTAGCACTCGATCGTCGGTTCAGCGCTTGAGCGATCGATCGATGGGGTCCAAGAGAGACGCGATGATAGATTGCATGATCTCCGTCCGGCCGGAGCAAAATTCAGAGCATGCATGCACGCGCGCGCGGCCCCTTCCAGCTAGCCATGCGCAGACATTGAACCGCCGACAGGTACTCCGACTCGGATTGGATCGTTAATTTTGCCAGCTCGTTGGTCAATCATATCAGCCACTTAATATCCATGCGTGTCTAGAGGACGTACAATGCACGACAGGTTATTGAGGCGCAAATTAAATTTTCAAGCAACAAGAAGATGTACTGTACGTAGCTAGCTAGTCACAGCCAGCTCTGGCTCGATCTTCAGAAAATGATCGCTAATATAGGATTCTCGCTCTGTCATCGAATGATGAAGTGATCCATCTTAGTTAGCCCGGGCCTAGTACTTAAGCAAACCATATGTTTATTAGCTTACTGATCATCGTGCGTACGTGCACCGTTTATTGATTACAGGGCAGAATATATGTGTTTAGAGTAGTATATTGAACCGATGTCGTTACAAAATCATGCCACGTAAGCATTCTAAGAACTAAGCTTGTTTTTCTTCAATGTATTAAACCGATTTCTATTAATAACTAGGACTCACGTTACATTAAAAAACATAATAATAATATCCTCTCAGCCGCACTATCTCACGTTTAGTTGTTTAATGCTCATATAAATTGTTTAATGCTTTGAATCGACTTTTATATATATTTTTTAGTTAGAATAAATCCCTCCAATATATTGAATCGATTTAATAATTTCTTTTTATTTAATTCGGTTAAAATATAATATTGGAGGTGGTCTTATAATGCCATGAATGGTGCATGAGTCCTTGCAGGGCATGTGAAAGAGTGGCTAGCTGGTGGAGAGGCTGGCATGCATGTGGTGTTCGATGATCGTCCCGGCCCACCAATCAGCTGCTTCTGCCTGACGTGCGGGCCCCGTCCATCCTTCACCGACTGCTGGCTTCGTACGTTCATCCATCCCGGCCAATATCCATCGATCTCTTGGGTCGTAATTAGTCCGTCCCAGTCAGCTTGTAACGACGGATGGCCATCTGATTAATAAGTCGCACACACTGCTGCAGTCTAATCAACTTTAATTGGCGTGCGGCTGCCACTGACAGTGGTCTTCCTTTTGCCTATCCTAGCTGCCACCAAGACAAAAATGCCATGACCCATGACGTGTCACTTCTCCTCTGTCATCTCTCTCTCTCTCTCTCTCTCTCTCTCTCTGAGTCTGGCTGGCAGTAGTAACATACTTGAGCTGACGTGTCGTACGCATGGAAGGAATAATGGATCTTTAGCGTAGCATGTGTTCAAATCAAATTAAGCTTGGCAGGTAGTTAGTTAGCTGTAACCAAAGGGACTTGAATCAATGAAGTATCCATATCAATCTAGTTACTGCCCGTGCCTCGCCACGTACTGCACTGCACGGTTGGCATGCCACGTCAACATGTAGCATTGATCTCCATCTGTAAAGCACGGACCAGCAGCATGACCGGCAAGGCAGATCGAGTGGAGCAAAAGAAACGAAGCCATGGATGATGGGAAGGCATTGCGAATTTCACAAAACTTTCATCAGCTCATGAGCTAAGATTCCATATTTATATTCTAGTGCAGAAACGAGCGTATATTGTAGCGAGTGCTGATCGATCGCTGAGACGAGCCAAACGTCTGGTCTGGACAGCTGGCGCCAATCGAATAAGCTACCACTTGTCAAATACTGGCTGGTCTACTTGCATGTCTTCTCGATGCATGTACGTGGTTGCAGCCAAGTACGTACTGATGGTCACTAATAGTCTGCACACTGCAGTGGCGAACCAAGCCTCGGCCTATCTAACTTGTAGCCCGAGATCTAACAATTAAAGCGCATATAAAATTTATAAAGAATCATATAAAAATAGAGTTAATCTAAGAATCAATTCAGGAGCAGCTGGCTCAGCTTAGGGCTAGGATTTGGACTGGTTCCGCCTCTGGCACACTGTAATGTATTCCATATATATTTCCATTTGCAGGGCCCACCCCACTTTGTGGGGCTGAAAACATTTGCACAGGAAACAAATTAGGTTAGGATTGCAATTAACAAGCTTTGCTTAGTTTCACACAGACAGCATTTTTGGAGAAGGCCAGAAAAGCAGCTGTCGAAATAAGTAATTTACGTGGTGTGATGCTGCGAGAACATGTATTGATTTTCATGCGAAGGTGGGTGAACGTACCAAAGGAAGCGCTCGGCCCAAAATAAGTCGCCGGCCCAACTTGGGACACTCAAATGAAATCCTCTTGTCGTTAATATTTGGGCCTGGGCGAGGGAGCTAAACTAGAGACCGACCGGATGGAGGGCCCACGTTACTTGCTTAGGCTGCTTCGATCGATGTATTGATTGGGCTCTACAATTGTGCACGAATTTCCGTCTAACACACAATCGGTCCCTCCACCCTCTTCTCCCGCGTTGTGTCGGTGAGGGACCCATTCATTTTCCAAAACTAATTTTAGATTTCTTCAGATTTTCTTTTTTAATTAAAATTTTTAGTTTTGTACTTCTCCGGTAAGCTCTTAGTCGGATTTTGTTTACTCACGATGGGTTTCATTGAACCGGCTTACTTGGATGACGATGGCGATATCTAAGTCCAAAATCGACACCAAGTCGAGAAAAATACCTTAGATTTTCTTCTGACAAACAACACTACTACTGAGACATAGGTCCTACATATTAATGGAAATCATCGACAATCTACTTCCCACTACTATGTTTGTCGGCAATCACCGTTGTAATATACAGAGTTGATGACAAGTAAGGTAAAGTAATATAGCACGTTCATCCATTCAAAGAGTTGATGATGACATATTGTTTGCCTACAATCTTCAATGTAAAATTTGAGTAGTCATGTACTCTACTCATTGAGGTACGATATTAATTTAAATAAGAGCATTTTTCTAAAAAAACAAAGGACGTCCAGCCAGTCATCCCATTGGTCCAATATGAATACTCAAAGATCACAACAAGTAAAGCACTCATGCCGACAATAAAGTCTGCGAGTATCGACCACGAAGCCTATGGCAACCGATCGAAAAGCTTTCAACTAAACTTGAAAATAACAACACCAGTACACAAAGTCTATGGTTATGATGACAAGACTACAAAGACTACGACCATAGACCGCAAAGCCTTTGACTATCGAGTACAAAGTCTACGACTATCGAGTACAACAAGTAATGTCTACGACCATGAAAAAGTATTGTAACTATGATTACCTTCGGTGGTCAATCGTGGTCGAAGTCAAACGTGGTCGAAGCTGGACGTAGTCTAAGTCAGTCGTAGTCGGAATGCCGTAGTCGAGTTGCCGTGGTCGAAGCCAGACATAGTCAAAATGTTGTGGTCATTCAGACATGGTTGAAGTCGGTTGTGGTCGAAGTTGGACGTGGTCGTAAAGCCGAGTTCTGCTACAGTACTCTTCCGAGTACCAGCTGAATCACTGTTCATCTCCTAGTATTGTTCTTTAAACCATACAGTTTTGACCAGACCACTGTAGCTTCGGCTGTACAAAAACCTATAGCTTTGATCGGTCCGTCAGCTGAATCTTTGATCGCACCGCTAGAAGGCTGTCCGATTCTCTGGTGGCATTCGAACACCGTCCGATCCTCTAATGCTTTCTCGAAAACCATCTGATACTACTCGGACCCGATCGGACTGGTCCGAAACTACTCAAAGTAGACTAAAACCGCTCGGAGAAACTAAAACCACCTGAAACAGACCAAAACTACTCGAAGTAAAACAAAATCACTCGAGGTGATCAAAATCACTCGGAGTCGACTGAAACCACTCGGAGCAATAAAAACCACGCGAAGCCAGCCAAAACCACTTGGAGCAACCACAACTATTAGGAGCTAATGAAAATCACTCGGAGCAACTCAGAACAGAACGAGATCACTCGAATTCAAAACCTTGGACTGTCTGCGATCAATCAAAACTTTTTGCAAACATAAATTTCAAAGCAATGTAAATATCAATTATTCACCATCGCTTTTAATTACAACCTCCACATGATCTAACAAGTGACTAAAGTGGACGTTAACTTCACCGCGAACGGCGATGATTGATTCTGCAGGTAGGAGGATGAGCTGATGCTACATACATGCCTACACTACATATGTCCTCCACTTCTCCTCCCGCATGTGCATGCGTGGTTGGGGTCTGGTCCGCACCATCGACCGGCGGATCGGATGCCATGAGATGAGATGAGATGGTGAGAGAGATGAAGCATCGACCAGATCAAGCATCCCAGCGCCCGGGGACGAACTGCTTGTTGCGGGTCACCATATCTACGCGCAAACTAATCAGATTATGCTACATGCATGTATCGTGGATTATTAATTTTGACTTGTTTCGGTGCGCAAACTAATCAGATATTTCTCCAGCAATAGTTTGGAGAATGGAGACCAGTCTAGGACTTTCAACTTAATTTTTCTTCTGTTCGTTTGCAATTGCAACTCAAATTGATGCCAACAAATGACCACGCGTAATGTGCATGTGGTGTCGAAGATTGAACCGAACAAAATAATAGCAAGGAGAAGAGACCAAAAACTACTCGAATGGATAGAATTCTTCTCTTCGATCTCAATTTTTCCGTCTGTACACCTCAATTCACATGATCAACGGGAGGTAAGCAAAAAAAAAATCAAACAAGACTTTGATTTCCTCTGAACTGCCACTGCGTGGACGCATCGATTAGCAAGGGTACAATGCCTGGAGGTGAGGATGCAAGCAAGGCGAGGTCCTCCATGCCGTCGCGTGCAGCCGGAGCGTCTCCCGCGCCCTCTCCCTCGTCCTATCGCCGCACTGCTCCGACTGCGCCACCAGGCACAGCTTCCTCACCACGCCCGTCTGCGCCATCTCCTGTACCACCGCCGCCGTCGCTGCGTGCTTCGCCACCGACCGCAGCACCCGCACCGCCTTGTCGCTCGCCACGTCCGACACCCGCAGGACCTTCTTGCCTACCACCGCCACGCCTGCGCCGTGCGCCACCAGCTCGGCGCGCCCCTCCGCGCACCCGCACAGCCGGTCCAGCGCGCCGAGCGCCAGCTCGCACGCGCGCCGCTCTTGCCCGTCCACGAGCATGTGGACGAGCACCGGCACCGCGCCGGCGTCCACCGCCTTGATGCGGTTGCGGCCCCAAGAAGTCGTGCCGACCATCACGTGCAGGGCCGCCTTGGTCGCCGGCTTAGAGACCTTGTCGCGTAGCAGCTGTACCACCCCCCTGAAAACCTGCTCCGGGAGAGACACCAGCCTGTTCGGCGACATGACCGCCGTGACGTCCTCAAGAAGCAGTGCCGCGTGCGTCCGGGACGTGGCGTTGGATCGTTGCAGAGTGGAGACAAGCGCGCCGACGAGCGTCTCGTTCCTCTCGATGACACGCACCAGGCTCTGTTCCGAGAGCTGGAGAGAGGAGATGACATCGAGCGCCTCGTCGCACGCGGCAGCATTTTCTGACGTTGTCGCCGACGCGACAAAGACAGCGGCCAATAACTCCACCGCGCCGGGGACGACGGCGACGAGCTTCCTGTTCCGCTCGCTCTCGGCGGCCAAGTCCTTGAGCTCGCGCAGCGCGGCGAGGAGTTCTTGCGGCGACGACCTCTTGGCGTCAAGCTGGGAGACCAGGGAGGCGACGCGGGCGCGATCGGCGGGTGGCTTCGGCGTGGGTAGGCGCTCGACGCCGTCGTCGGCGTGGAGCGCGCACCAGGACTGGATGACTCGGCGCAGCGTGTGGTTGGGCGTGGGCTCGCAGTCTGGCGGCACGGGCTGCTTGGTGAGGGGGCATGTGCCGGCGGAGAGGAGCCAGTGCTCGATGCCGTCGCGGTCGTAGGTGATGCCGGTGGGGAGCGTGACGGGGTCGCGCATGATGTGCAAGGAGATGGGGCACAGGAAGTAGGAGGGCACCTCCACCTGCTGCTCCATTGGAATGAGGAAGCGATCAGTAAGCAATGGTCGTCTTCTTCGTGTTGATGCTGCTGCGGTGGTGGTGGTGAGCTGAAGAGGAGCTAGGAGAAGAGAACAATGGCGGATGGTGTGCGGAGTTGTTGCGGGGGAGAGTGGAAATATGGCGTTTTATATCATCTGCATCATGCCATGCGTGAGAGGATGGATTCAAAGACGTGTGCAAGTCCACACGGCGAACCTCGATCGATCGAGATGTGCATGAGCTGTCCGAATATTAAAGATCCTGGCCAGTCAGTCCACCATGCTCGCTATCTTAGAGTTATTGGTTGTTGCTAGCCTTCTACGAAGGAGACCGGCCAATTAATTAATTCTGGAAATTGATTTTTCTCATCATAAAGCTTTTATAAATGAAACACTCTGATCAGGAAACTAAATAAAGCGACTTTTTAAGATGTAAATAAAACATCTTAGAAATCATTCTTTAGAACATTATACATTGATAAAACGATAACTGTGCTTTAGAACACTATACATTGATAAAAAAATATAACTGCGTTCTCGTAGTTACAAAAGAACATCGAAAACTTTCATTCAAAAATTTTAAAAAACTTACAATAAATCAAGAGTGTGGAATTATTAACTACAATCAATTTTAAAAAAAATAGAAGCAGAAACATTATCTATCTTTGGAGTTGATAGCCAAATCGTAGTATTTCAATATTAATAGTGCCTTGTCAATGAAGGCATATCTATATAACCAAAAACAACTAGTGAGATTCAAGGCATCTTCTTCGTTTTGAGGGTAAGAAAATTTCAAAATAATTCTAAAAATAAAAAAATTCTAGAAATTATCACATTAATCGAGAAAAAGATAAACATCTCCACCACTTATTTTGTGTGGGGCTAGATTACAAAATTGCAGATTAATTATATATGTATACTAGAGTTGTATAGTAAATACAATTATATTTCAATCATAGAAGGTAGAATTGTATATCAAAGACAACTGTATCATATAATATGTTGCCATGTAATTATATGAACTAACCTGTTAGCGGTAATTAACAATGGACCATGCACATTTCATGGTGCCTTTTTTTTACACAAAACAATACTATCTAGCTAGCTAACAATTCGTACCAAATTAAATTTTGTTTAATTTGTGTGTGAGGCAGAGAGGTCGAGCGAGAACGACAGATGGAGCTGAAAAGAGTTGACGAAGTGAAATGAAGCAGTTCGAGAGGAAATGGCCGACGAAGCGAGGTCTCCAACGCCTAGGAGGCCGGTGCTGTTCTAGTTTAATTTGGTGTGGATTTTTCAATGCTTTTGGCCGGCTCCCCTTGTTGGAGACGTAAGCTTTGTGTTTGCGTGGTGAATTACTAGGCAGAAACGGGAAATTTGTATAGGTAATCTCCAGTGACTAACGAGGCATCGTTGACCACGCTTGTCTAGCTTGATCCATTGATCTAAGCATAGAGAAGACTGCATGTGGAAGTGTGTATTGCGGGGGTGTTCAAATTGACTGCGTTTGATGTTTTTTTTACTGTAAATAAATAAGTAGCAGTGAAAGAAGTGGCTTTCAGAAGGAGAGAGCAAGCGATAGGAAAAGTGAGAAAAAGATGTATATGTGAGACGGGAGTAGAAGGAGTGAAGAAGCCGCTTCAAAAAACTAGGTATCATATTGGTTTTTGACTTCTCCAACCAAAAATCGGTAGTAGAAAACAATACGAATACCCATATAACCTATGAAGTGTATTGTTTTCTTGCCCTAGGTGTACCGAACAAAGAGATTACAAAATTTCCCCACCCACTCTGACTCAAATTAAATCATTTTCATGTGACTGTATAATTATTTGACATGTAATTTTGGAGTGCAAAATGTTTCTGTAGCACATCGGTTTTAGTACATATCACACACTAAATCAGTTGAGCAGTGTTTTATGAGTAGACTATGAGACCATGTAGTGGCCATTATAAGTTTAATCTCTATTAAATTAATTTTAGTGATAATGACAAATACAATTATACGACTAATATGTTTATTAATTTTGATATTACTTAGTCTCATTTGAATGAAAAGGTGAAAAACATAAGAAGTATGCATTCAATATCACATTCTTATCTTATTGCATTCATCGGATCTAAAATATAGAATGAACTTCATCAAATAAGTCAAACTTGAATATATACATATGTTTTCACAATATATTCTTGTATGCACACATTTAGGGGAGTTCACTCTATTTTTTGTGGTTTCATTAGTATTAATTCATGTCCACTTCCACAAATTAAGGATATTTACTTTGGAACATATCCCTTAAATATATATAGCTTGTATAGTTCATATATACTCATAATCAGGTTGCTATCTAATTCTTCCATTATGTGTTAATGGTTGGATGTTTAATGACAACCAGATAAGTAAACTTTGCTTTTAAAAACTTATCTTAGAGTATACAAGTGTTGTGTACATGTTGTATAATGTAATTCATATTCTATCTCATTATTTGTTGAGATTGTTCTGAATTACCAAAAATAGAACATTGTAGAACCTAGTCCCTCCATTATATGTTAATGGTAAAGTTTGGTAATTGATAATAATTATTTTGTGAACTAACATTTTCATGAGTTGGATGAATATGTTAGGTTCCTGTGTGGTCGAGAACCATTTAGTCGAACCAATGTGGTCGAAGATCTGTGCGATCGAAGATCAATGTAATTGAGAACCAGCATGGTCGAAGCCGATGTAGTCGAACCGACGAGGTTGAAAATCGACGTGGTCTAAGATCGAAGTGGTCGAAACCAACGTGGTCGGAAACTCGGAACCGATGTGGTCGAGATATGTGTGATCAAAACCAGTGTGGTAGAAACTGACGTGATCAAGATCTGTGTGATCGAGACCAGCATGGTTGAACCAAGATGGTCAGATCCAACGTGATCAAGATCTGTGTGATCAAAGACCAGCGTGGTCGAACCAAGATGGTCGGAACTAACATGGTCAAGATCTGTGTGATCGAAGACCAACATGGTTGAACCAAGATGGTCAGATCAAACGTGATCAAGATCTGTGTGATCAAAGACCAGCGTGATTGAACCGACGTGTTCGAGACCTGTGTGGTCATAATGACGTGGTTGAACTGACGTGATTGATACAACGTAGTCGAAGATAGACATGGTGGTCGGACATCTGTGTGATCGAACATTGACGTGGTTGAAAATCGACATGATCGACGTGGTCAAGACCTGAGGGTCAAAACCAATGTGGTTATAGACCAGAGTAGTCGGAGACCTATGTGGTCGATCCGGATAATATGGTCGAAGACCAGCGTGGTCAGAGACCAGCATAGTCGGAGACCTGTGTGATCGAACCGGACAACGTGGTCGGAGTAAGTCATTTTCTTGAACGAGAGTTGTATTGTTTTTGCCTCTGTTCGACGAACGGTCAGACTGCTGTGATCTGAGTGATCATATCGCCTGAGACCCGGTTAGACCGGTGGCACTTACGATCAGACCGGTCAAACGGTCCAATTGCCCTATGGATGTCGGTCAGCTCGGTGAGACTGTTTGTCTTAGGTGCCTTTATGTTCTTTGGCTCTTATCTTTGGTGTAGTTTGTGAGTTTGCATTTTTCCGTTATATTGTACTGCTACTACCAGATCCTACACGGACGAAACGATTTGAGCAGAAGAAGGAATATCGTCAAGTGGATGGGACATCACATGATGGGTTCCAAAGCGAAAAATCGTGAACAGGACATAAGAAAGGCCAAAACTTTGGTAAACGGTAGGTCGCGGTTTGAGGTGCGTTGTGTTCTAACTCGCGGCTAATTAAGTAATGCTAGGCTGGTTAATCTGCTTTGACTTGCGATCGAGACGCGAGGGCTCGCTGTCTCTGTCAAATCACTCGAACGTGAGTACAGGTTAAGACAAACGGGAAAGCTAGAAATTTAGAGAAACGAGGAAGGTATACACGTAGATCGGTAGATGCAAGTGTAACCGGATACTTCATCGATGTGGAGGTAATAGATAGGTATCCTAAGGGGAAGATTTGTCTCTTCCATTGATTTGACTAGCTGTACGTAGAAATTGCACTACACTTGCCTGTGTGCCAACGAAAGTGACTAGAGTTAATTAATTGATTCCTTGCTTGTAATTAACTGGAAGATGATCTTATAGACAAGCACAGGTTCATGCCCTGTGCGTGCCGACATGGATCGTATTCTTTGCAGCGAACTACGTGCTAGTTGTAAACTCAGACGCGACATGGGCTGGCCTGACGACGACATCGCATTGTTCTACTCCCGATCTTTCTGACTTTCTTTATCACTCGATTTATCCTTACGTAGCAGATCTCTGACCTTTCCCTTCGGTTCTACCAGCTCAAATCTGCATCCATTGTTACATTCGATTTGGCATGCACGTGCGTAGAACACTGGCTGATGAACTAAGGATTCTGACTGACTTTCGTAGTTCTGGAAAGAAGTGTATATACGATTTGATTGGCTTGTAACGATGGATTTGCTGTCCAGAAGATGCTGTGTCTATAATTGGCAGTTGACAGTCTAGCTCAACAACCAGCGTAACAAGGCGGTCTAAAAAAAAATGATAACAAGGTTGTAAGGAAATGCTGGTGGCTCGACATTACAAATTGATGGAAGGTAGCAGTAAGTAAGATGAGTGTGACGCAAATTAGAAATTGAGGATTCTCTTTTCTGTTTGTTTGCCCCCCCCAAACTTTCTGGCTTTCTTTTTCTGAATGATCACCTGGGATTCAACGTACATTGATAGAGAGGACAAAACTGAAGGGAAATGCAAGGTGCTTCCAACCACCCTTTTTGAAATTGTGATACGAGCGCATCTGAAAACGAGAGTGTCCGGGACGCTTCTCCGATCATGGTGAGAAAAAACGCGCGCGCAGTGAGTGTGGACCGTAATGTGGTTGACACATGACATGGAGCGACAGTACTACTGGAGCTGTCTGTCCGTCCCTGAGCTGAAATCTCTGACCGATGAAACAGTAGCATGCTAGCTCCATGCCGAAGCATCGATTGCACTGCATTTTCAGCAAGGTAAATCTTGTTGGCTGCGCTTTTGGATCGGATCAGCGCGAGCGGCATGGCCTTCCCTACTAGGCTCCCCAGGCAGGTCCAACGGTGTGGCCGCCGCCGGGGAGCCTGCAGGAGGAGGGAGAGGTGCTTCTGGCTCTCTCTCTCTCTCTCTCTCTCTCAATGGAAAAGAGAGGAAAAAAGATCATTTTTAGCCTCTCGACTCTTCTACGAGTTTAATTTTAGTTCTAAACTCTGATACCACTTAAAACCCGTCCCCTAAAACGTCAGAAATCATATCCCTCGTTCTAAACCACCCCAGCTTTAGCTGCCGAGGAGGGAAGGAGACGTTGACAAGATGAGATGATGTAGAAGAGACCGTATTTGATTCCATGTAAAAATAGCTGAGAGTAGATCACTAGGTACAGTAGTAACAGCTAGGCCTGCTAACGAGTCAAAGCCCTGGTCCAAGCCTTAGACGTCATTTCTTTGATCCAATCCAGCCCAAACTCAAAACAAAGAAACCTATATCCAATCCAAACCCAAATACAGAAATGGGCCTTGATCCAGACCCGAGTGGACGACCTCCTCCTGCTTGCCACCCTCGCATAAGAAAGAAAATAGGTACTCGGGTTCGAGACCGGATGGGCGGGCGGTGGATGACATCTTCTTCTGCCAACTGAGCGGCGCTTGGGTCCTTTTCTTTGAGGACTTCGAACCAATGCGTTTCAAGAATAGCTAAGAGCTTAAGGACATGCTCATTTCAGATTGAGTTTCTAGCTTGTTTTTTACTATTTCTAAATTTCATCTTTTTCAGACTTTTTTGATCTTATTTGCTGGTTCTTTTTCTCGTATTTATTTGTATTGTTCATGATAAGCTAACATATTTTTTCTATTTTTAATTTTTTAATCTAGTTACGCCAAATAAGCCACTATCGGTTGTAGTGTAATTTCAGCCATAAACCAGCTTATTTTAGTCCAACTGAGCGGCACCTAAACCAGTGCTACTGTCCTTCCACAAGTCAATATGTGAGTTCTTGTGGGCTATGGTTTATAGTTTTTAGCCATAATGTGAACGCGTGTACGAACGAATGGAATATCGATAATCCATTTCAAAACGGCTGTCGCGATAAGTCGCTTCTAAAGAGCACGAGTAAGCCTTCCCGTTTGTTTGTTTAAAAAAGGTTATAAATCATAAGCTAAAAAAACTAGGCAACATGTGACTTGATCTGTCTAGTACCTTAAGGGCAGTTCCAATGGAGTGACATCAACCATATCGGCCCTGCTGAGATTGGCAATAGATTATGGTTTTTTTTACTGTAGCTGGCTTATTTTTCACTGTAGCTGGGGTAGCTTATTTGTCATAACTAAATTTAAAATTTTAAAAATTAAAAAGTTAGCCCATCACGAACAATGCGAAGGAATACGAAAAAAAAAGAAAAAGCAAAAAAGCCTCAAAAACTAAAAACCCAGAAAAAACAAAACTAAGAAATAGTAAATTAAAAGTAGAAATTAATAGCTATTACTAAAACGAGCGGGTCCTATAGGTGGATCAAGGGAGGGCCCGTGCTGATTTAGCTTTTAAACAAAGGGAAACGCGCGAGGTTGGCGACATCCATGATCTATGTCGCTGCCTGCAGCTGCCGCAGCCATCCTTTCCCAAACTCACTCATGGATCTCTCGATCCCCCTTCTTCCATCCATCACAACCACACATCACATCTTGTCATCTTCTTTCTTTCTTTATTTCTTTTATAATGTACGGCTAGTACTACCTGTTCTCCAGTCAAGCAAGGAAAGGCCGGCCCTGATGTATGGTACACTACTCTCTACTAGCCGCCATATGTCGTACTGTACTTTTTTTTCAAGGAAACAAACGCATATATATGTATATATATATATATATATATATATATATATGCGTTCAGCGTATATATATATATATATATATATATATATATATATATATATATATATATATATATATATATATATATATATATATATATATATATAGCCTCTTTTCTACACCGGTGTAGTTACACCCTATATTGTATCTCGCAATGTAGGAGTATCTCGTGTAATGGATGATATGTACATGTAGTATACAAGTATTTAAGATCATCTAGGTGGTATGAATAATTTTTCAGAAGTGGTATGTACATTTTTTCGACATACTCCTTTTTATGCGTGTATATAAGGGTATTTACAAAATACGCTAAAAATTATGAACTCCTTTACAAGTTTTTCGTGTGGTTCACATTGAAATATCTTATAATTAGTATACAAATGTATCTAAAGTGATAAAGGAGTATTTCAAGTTTGTTTAGGTGGTATATTAGAGGTGGGTGTAACTACACCCTAGTGTAGAAGATATTTTCCTATATATATATATATATATATATATATATATATATATATATATATATATATATATGTCAATGTGTCATTATCACCACCATTCACAACACCGGGCGCCTCCTTTTCCTCACCAATTATTAACACATGCATATATCGAGTTATTTTCACATATTTTTTATCTGGCAAAAATGAAATGTCAAAGGTTTTTTAGAAGGTATTCCTCAAAAAGGAAAAGAAAGAAACAAAGAAAAGCTCTCTTCAGGTGAACTTGAAAGAAAAGTGTTTGGGAAACTTGGTGCTGGTTTTTTTTTTTTTTGAAACCGCCAGCTTCATTTATTGAAACTGATTACACACGAATGTTGCAGGTAATTTGCAACGCGGTGTAGATAAAGGGAGGAAAAAAAAAAGCAAAGGTCAAAACAGTACGTTGCAATGATGGGTGTAAACCACAATGTTTGAAAACTCATTCTGCCAACCTTTTGCTGAACACACCCTCAGAGCTGACAGTTCATCGTCCCCTTGCCCTTTTATCTCTTACCTGAGAGTGAGAATTCAGCTAATGTTAATGACAACTAGCTACATAAACGCGGTGTAACGTCGCGCTAGCTATCGTGTGGGTCAAAGTAAAAAAGATGAGATTGTGCCGTGTGGACCAATATATGCTTTCTCACCAAAAAAAAGTGACGTGGCAAAGAAAGTTTGTGCCATGAGATTGCACAGTTCGCTAGCAAGAAGACCGTGGCAACGCCCTGATTTGAAAATACCGACCGTATGTACGGCATTCTCGCGGAGAACGGACGGCAGGCAGAGCTGAGAGCGAAGCCGCGCGACACCATCCGCTCACTAGGAGCGTCTCGCGCACACGCGTCAACCGGAGCGGTCGTAAGGGAAAACATGACGTAGATGCTCGGAGAGAGCCGGAAACCCCATATGTAATATAGGTATTATACAAAAGCTCTTTTCCTATCATTTAACCAGCTAGAGAAACAAAGCAAAGATGGCATAACCGATCGTAGTATGGACTGCCTTACAATATAAGAGTAATAGATCGAGGAATGTATAAACTGGAGAAAAAAAAAGTGAAACTAAGGCTGACAGGCCACTGCATGCTCTACTAGCTAGCTAGTATGTGGCATACTCTGACGACCATCATGTACGTAGGTAACCTTCAAGACCTGCAAATTGAGGGCAACTAACTACGGCTTGTTGATCAGCTCCCCCTCCGCCTCCGGCCCGATGGAGTTGTGCCGCTCCGATGGGCCAGAAGGCGGGATCAGCTTCGCTTGTGGCAAGTAGCCGAAGAGCCTCCCGGAGCTCACCGCCGCCGTCGACGTTGCACGCGGCTTGACGTAGCTCGTGTGCATGCTTCTTGAGCCGTCGCAGCGTGCGGCCAATGTGGCGCCGACTAGGAAGATGATGAGGAGCACGATGGCTATGCGTCTGCGGAAGTGACCCATTTTAGGCAGCACAGTGATGAGAGGTGGAATATATATAGAGTGGTTTGGTTTGGGAGCTAGGCGACGATGGAAGAGAAGGATGTGCTATCGATCATATATATAAACAGTACTATTAATTATACACACAAAAGGCAGGGGTGAGGTGAACGTGGAGTCTACTCTCTAGACTCTAGGGGTCCTATAGGGTAGACACAATAGTACCGCGGCTTGATGGGACGAGAGAGAGAGAGAGAGAGAGAGAGAGAGAGAGAGATCTTTTGCCTTGAAAGGTGGAACATGAGGTAATACAGGATAATAAACTCGCATACGCTGGATAATCTGATTCTTTAGAGGATAAGCCTAGCTTAACCGGTGATGTCAGAGCTAGGAATCCTAACAGAGTTGCGTCGAACAGTTCAACATATTATCAATATTGTGTGTGTTGATATAAGATCCAAAGGATCATATATATAGAAGAGTACAAGAGATATGTCATATAAAGATAAGGCATATATGGAATAGAATCCAAACTCTATCTCCTAATACAACACTATCTCTATCTCCTTAACACCTCCTCTCAAATGCAAGGTGTATGCAATAGTATTGCATTTGAAAAAGGAGTTAATACTAAAATAAGATAAATCCGAAGTCCGAGTCTTGATGATGTCGTCATTGCGTCAAGCCGAAGAGGAATAGATAGAAGCATGACGGCGCAGATCGAAGCTCGAGACGCAATGACGGCCAAGAATGCACAAGAAGCGCAACGGAGGCGCAGTGCAGAAGAAGCGCGACGGCGTTACAAACTCGTCAAAGAATAGAGTGGCGGCTGCTGCCATGCAAAATAAAATTCCTACACTTCTATGACTGACAATAAATTTGTGGACTCGCACGGCTTGGACGAACTAGAGATTAGAGACTACAGATTTGGATGGACGCAACGGAAGACTCAAAGAAAGATAATGCGAAGACGGCGGCCAGGAGGAGGCGGCGAAAGATAATTAAAGACTGACTCACTGAAATGAACGACGTAGCGGCAGTGGAGTCGAGCGGGGTCGGTAACGGCCGACCTCAGACGACGGAGTCGGCAGAGCGACGGTGAAGTCGAGCGGAATCAGCGACGCCCGACCGCAAGGAAGCCGATCCGAACGAGGATGGCAGAGCGACGGCGGTTGGCAACAAGATGAGCCCGATCCGCTGGATCTGGCGACGATCCGCTGGAGGAGGCGGCGGAGGTCGGCCGAGGTGGTCGGCGCGGAGAGCGACGACGCGATGCGCAGGCGAGGAGCTCCGGTGGGAGGAGCGGCGGCGTCCGGCGGCGCGGGGGAGGCGCCTCGGGCGGCGGCCGGAGGTGGCGGCACGGCGAGCCATGCGGGAAGCGGCTACAGCCGGCGGGGACGCCGGCCTGGCGTGGTACGCGAACATGGAGTGCGGGGACTGCATGCGGTTGATGAGGCCGGAGAAGCCGAAGTCGACGAGGAGCGGCCGGGAGATAGCGACCACGGTCTCATGGCGAAGGCAGCGAGTCGATGTAGCGACGGTAGCGAGTCGGTGCAGCGACGACGGCGGGGCCTTGAGGAGCAGGTTGAGGCCCGCGCGGCCGAGGAGGACCAGCAACAGCACGGGAGCACGATGCCACGGCGGTGAAGTCGGCTCCGGCGGGAGGTGCTCGTGCCGCTGCGCAGGGTCTTGGCTGCCAACTGGTAGGCGCGGCGACTGCGCCGGTGAGAGATTGGCGTTGACGAACTCGTCGAGCGTCCGGTTGCTCTGCAAGCTCCGGCACACGTTGGCCTCCAAGAGGCAGATCCTGATGTGCTTGGCGTTGGTGACGACGAGAGCAAAGGCGGCGAAGTAGAGCGCAGCGAGGATGAGGAGCCCCGTGAGGCAGAGGTAAAGCCAGAGGACCGGGGCGGAGTGAGGTCTCGACGGGGCAGGCGGTGGGCGTCCGCTCGGCTAGGTGGCCGCCCCCGGGAGAATAGATCAAACCTCCCGGGGGCAGCAGATGCGGAAGATAGATTGAGGTTAGGGTTTCAACCTAAGCTCTATCTCCTTAACACAACATGGAGGGGAAAGCGTGAATATATAGTGAGTAATCGAAAAGCGGATAATACCTAAAAAGTTAGATGTGTGAGTCTTGTAAAACAAATCATGCCAGTAGGGTTAGCGAGTTTTTTTGGTAGGTTTAATGGGTTAGATCTATTAGAGTTGTTGCTGGTTATTAAGAGAAAGGAGAGAAGATGGTAGATCTAAGAGCTCATTTGTTGTATATGAAAATTCCTAAAATATACTTAAATATATTTCCCCCAAATATATTGTACCGTGGCACCTGGCGCCGGAGGTAGGTCCTGCCGCGCCCGATGACAGAGGCAGGTGACCTGTCCCATTCGAAGGGCGTGGTAGGTCGCATATAGGGGGCTAGTTTTGTAATTTTTATTGTAATGGGATTAGTTTTGTAAAAACTGAATTTCGTAGGGCTAAAAAATAAAATAAAAGTCGAGATCATCAAACTCTTATCTACGCGAACAAAGTTCCCTCGACCGGCCAGCATCGGCGCGGCGGTGGCGTCCAGCAATGCAGATAAGAGGATGAGGAATATAGCGATTAGCTGGATCAATTAAGGAATCGTACGCCATCCTTACCCGATAGATTAAGCTTTACCAGTCTGTAGTAAGCGCCTTGGATTGCGCTTTACTAGTACTGGTGGTACATTACTGAGACGGACGCCTTCGCCGACTACTAGTACTTTGCTTCGATGTGATAAACACCACGTACGTACGTATCTCATGGAAAAAGCAAATTCGAAGCTTATCAGATTACATTCTAGTCTTGACCCTTCCCTTCGAATTTACAATAGGCCTACTGCATCACCGCTTACACTTTTGCGGCATTATCTTCACGTGATTCCTTCGTCCTCTGTCATGTGCAGTTCCCACGACGACGGACACCGGGCTTACTCCAATTGTCCACGCCCTACCATTCTGTTCAGATTATAAGTCCAAAAGGGCATTAACATATAAGCCTAGGGCTAGCAACCTCTGATTAACCATTTTGCGCGAAGCGAGAATGAAAGTACAAGCATGTTGCTATATGTATGTGGCATATCCAGAATAGGGTTAGATCTAAGCCGATTTAGACCCTAGGGCGTTACAAATGGCATCAGAGCCGATCCTCGCAGTTACATGAGCGCGTGCGGGTCAGGGGCGTAGACATATGGCGCATGGCGCGTGTGGACCCGGAGTGGACACACGGCATGGTATATGTGCTGGCACTGAATACACAGACATATGTCAAGAGAGGAGATCCTGATCATTTACCCTATGTGTATATGTTGGGCCGACGAGGACGTCAGGTCCTCTAAGGGGGGTATATGTGATACGTCGACCCCTGTAGAATTAGACCTATATGTGTGTACATGAGGGTATGGGTTAGTCTCACCTTGCTAGTTTAGCTTGAGAAATACTAATATATAAGCCTAGAGCTTCCAATGGTAGCAACCTCCGGTTAACCGTTTTACACGAAACGAGGACGAAAGTACAAATAGGTTACTACATATACGTGATCTATTCAAAATAGGGTTAACCCTAAATCGGTTCAGAAATAAGTTTAGGGCCACCAATGGTAGCAACCTCCGGTTAACCGTTTTGCACGAAACAATAGTGAAAGTGTAAACGAGTTACTACGTGGGCTATCTAGAATGAGGTTAGGCCAATGCCGATTTGGACCCTAGAGCGTTACAATACTAAAAACAAAACATGATGCAGAACTGAAGAGAGAGATCATCTCATTTCGGTAATCGCACGCAAGATGAAAGAGCTTTCGCTCATCCTTCAATCCCAGGAATATACATATAGCCTTGTATCTTGGTCAACAGAGCAATAACACCACATTGCTCCCATCATGTGTCACACGAATCATGATTCTCCTATACAACAAGAATACAGGGAGCGATACAGTCAGGGAGAGAACACAGAAATACGTAAGACGGGAGAGAACACATTGGGCAGCAAGCATAGCGATACGCATCGATGGCTTAAATTGCAATTCCGCCTTCCGAACGACGAGATGTGCCACGTGTACTAGGTACGCGGTGGTGCCTTGTGCACCAGTTTGGATTATCTAGCTTCATGCAGGTGCAACCCTAAACTGTCGTTACTGAAGAGATCCGATCAGCTCCCCGCACGTTGTACCTGTCGTACACTTTTTCACGGTTGTCATTCCACCATGATTCCGCTTGATGTTCTCCAAACCTCCTCCGGCTGCAAGCAGTACTTACATATCAGAATATGTGGTTATTCAAGGGAGAGAGAGAGAGAGAAGAGCAGCTCTTATGGATTGCAAATCTTGGGTACCTGAACCGCACTCTTTTCAGCTCTTTGGTTCCATCACGAAGAGAAACTAGGGTTAGGTATACACCAGGCTCATACTGTTCTACGCACTCTGCTTCAACTTGATTATTGGGTGAGCTGGAACCTCTCGTGTTCAAGCCGTGCAGGTTTATTTGGAACCTTTCATGATCTTCTGATCTTGAACAATGCCCCGTCATCCCACCATTGGTCCTCTGCTGCACTGCCGGAAACTCTTTGGTGTTGCCGAAGGTTTCAACGCTGCTCTCTTGTGGAACCATCGCGGTATCACTTATTTGATGGACTTGGGCAGGCAACCCATTAAGCCGAGCAGACGTAGCAGAAGTGGGTTTTGGGGGGTACTGAATGCCGCCTGATTCATATTGCTTCTGGCTTTCTCTCCCGATTTCAGGAGAAACTGCACCACCAGGTAGATACATCACTCGTGCTTGCTTCAGGTCACACGCTCCTGGAGGATGCCTTTCAGCCATTTCTTTTAACTGCAGAAAAAGGAGCACTGTTTTCTAGTACTGTCCGAGAGGGGGGGAAACAAGTCCAGACATTATGTATGATTTGTAGAATTAAAATGGGTCCACATGAACGCAGTTGTCTGTTCAAAGCAGCTGTGGCTATTCCAAAAAGAGCAATTACCATCAAGAATGATGAGTTGAAACATCCGTAACAACTGAATGCAACCCTCCAAGCCCATGTATGGATGCATATATCCACACAAAGAAAAGGCACAGACAACAAACGCTGGTATAGCCAGCTTCGCAGTCTAATGAGATTCATCGTAAATTTCTGCTTTAACAGAAGAGATAGAGGTCCTAGCAACTTCATAGTGTAAAACCTAGCCATTATTCCACCTAAATCCTAAGACGTCCATTTGAATGTTTTGAGGGTAAAGACGCCGTTCTCAACATGAATACCAAGGAACTTCATAAAATTAGGATTTGCATTGCAATTCTGAGGGTGGAAGCAAGTAGAAAGGAACCTAAAGTGGAATTGAGGAGAAAAGTTGCTCTTGATGTCAACTGAAATTAACTCTCCAAATTTACCTGTTGATGCCGCTAATTAAGGTTATTCATGCTATGGTTTTGATGCATGGTTAATGCAAAAAGGTGCAAATAAGAGAAAAGAAGAAACTGGCAAGAGAATATGCCGCTAGTACCAACTTCAACATTGATAAGATTATGCAAGATTAAGTTCAAAATATCACCTGAGCTGTTAGTGATTTTATAACTTCTTTTGCAGCCTTCGATTTGGATGCCTCTTCAGCGGCAAGGGTCATGGCCTCATGAGCTTTTGCCTCTGACTTCTGCAACTCGGCATCTTGCTGTTCACGTTGCTGTCTCTGGTTGTTAACCTGATCAATAGACAAGCATAAGGACCCCTTTTCCCTGGTGTTTTTAGTTAAGTACCAAAAATTAGAACCAAGCATACCTCTGCCTGTAGTTTTTGAACCTCTTGCTTTAGAAGCTCATTTGCATCCCTGAGGCTCTCAAAGCTTTCTGAGGACAAGGAGCTGGAAGAGTTCAGATATGGCATTCTCAAAAATGGTGAAGTAGATATGGGGTCATTAGCATATCGGTTTGTTACTGTAGAACCTGAGTTCAGGTCAGCTGCACCAACTAAAGAAATGTCTTTCAGGTGCAAAATTGCAGGGAACTGTGGTGAATAGTCAGACTTCTTTGTTTGCTTTGCTGCCTTCACATCTAAATTCTTGATCATATCTGAACTAGTAGCTGATGCAACTCTATTTGCCTTTGTGTCCATTCTCTCAGACTTGGTATCCCCTGGTAAGCGGGGTATAGTGTTCCTGTTATAACTGACACCAGAATCCAAAACTTTACTTAGTTTCAGGTAACATGAATCACATACACGGTATGGCTTTCCGGGATTAGGAGATAATGCTGCTCTTAGAGCTTTTTTTGAACTGCACGAATGACAATGTACTAAGCCACAATTGTAACAGTTGTGCCTCTTTCGAGTGAATCCAAATGGCTGTCTGCATGCCGAGCACTGGGACTGCTCCATCCCGGACACCCATTTATGTTGACAAATTGCAGATGTAAAGCCTGATCCACAAGCAATACGTTTTACAGACCTATCCCTCAAAGCCTCAACAAGTGTAGGTACCTTACGATCTGCAATATCACCGTGACCCAGTCTTCCATTTGCACCCTTACCCCATGTATAAACTTCACCGGTATTTGTCAAGACTGCAACATGATAAGATCCACAAGCAACCTCCACAACACCACCACCCCCAAGCTTTTCTTCAACTAGGCGTGGATACCTTCCATCATTATTGGGATTGCCAAGCTGTCCATACGCAGAGCTCCCTACAGTAAATATGTGCCCTGAAGTAGTCAACCCAATTGTAAGAGTATGGCCACATGCAGCCTTATGGAAGTTGTAATCTATCAGTGAAGGCACGCAAGTTGGTTTGAATTTTGAAGACCTGTCACCATACCCAAGGCGATATTTGTCTCCATCTCCCCAGGTAAATAGCTTTCCAGATGAAGCATTTGACTGTGTCGTGATAACCTCAACAACAGCAGCAGTATGCCACACCCCACATGAAACAGAAATCGTCCTCAAGCCCTTCAAAGACTCCACTTCCTTTGGATACGAGATAGTTTCTCGATTTCCATGACCTAAGACTCCAAATGTGCCATCACCAAATGTGTACAACTGTCCAGAACTAGTTATCAAAGCTGTGTGCCATGTACCACAAGAAACAGCTGACACCTGAAGGCCTTCCAGAGGACCTGAAACTCTTTTTGGGATCCAGTGACTCACGTTGCTACCATGACCAAGGAGTCCTGTATTGTGGGTACCATCTCCCCAGGTGTAAAGATCACCAGCTGCAGTAATAGCACAAGTATGGAATTCACCACAAGCAATTATTTCAACATTGCAGTTTGATAATGACTCAACAAGACGTGGCTGAAAAATGCTTGTACCAACCCCATGACCAAGCCGCCCACTGCATTCTTCTCCCCATGTAAATACCTCTGCCTGTCTTGTAACAAGCGCATAATGCTTCACACCACAAGCCACATAACTGACATCAAGCATTAGATTTGACTCTAAGGGCTTTGGTACAAGCATATCAGTAGTTGCACCAGGAGAGTAAACGTTTCTATCAGACCCTGATCTTGAAGTGGTATCACACATGACTTCCCCCCAGACATAAACATCCCCAAACGATTCAGAATCTTCACCTCCAGAACCATGGCTGGATGTGCTGAGAGCACTAGAAACACTGATTCGAATGTCTGAAGAAGAAGCACTTTTCACTTGCATATCTGACACATCTGTCCTATCTGAATATGTAAATTCTCCAGAAGAACGGTCCTTGGTAGAATTTGCTTGGCTCAACTTGTTGTCAAGGGAATCCGTGGTAAATGTAGAGCTACTGCTTAGGCTACTTTCTCTGCCACACTGAAACAAATTCATAGAAAACTGGTCAGAAGTCTAGCATATCATGATGTAAATGTGCGGTTCATCAATTCTGTGCAGGACTAAAAACTGAAAGATGAACTCAAAAACAGATAAAGAGAACAAGCGCTTCACGGTTTTGAAAGCCACGTCAGTGCATTACTAATGTACTAGCAGAAGTAAAAGATTTTCTAAAACTGAAACCTACAAATGAAGGTTGTATTTAAAAACATAAGAAATAACTGGTAATGTAAACTCTTAACAACTACGATATAGAATTTGATGATGGCTCAAAGGATCCCTATGAACTAAGCTAAAACAATATATATATATATATATATATATATATAGTAAAAATAACGAGTGCTCCTTGGTGCCGGGTACCGTAGTCTAAAATAGGTATTTATCGTATGCGAAAATTTTTAAAATTTCTTGGATGTTAAGTTTAACTAGTTTACTAACTAGTTCAAACAAGTTTGAACTAAATTTCGAATTGTAGTTGCTTTTTTTTATGATAGTTTGATTGTAGGTATATGCTAATTATATATATAAATTAGCATATTATGTGATCTAAATTTATTCAAAACTTTGAATTTGAGTATATTTTTTCAAACTTATATGTTTCATTTGAATTGTTATAGATGGGTATATACCCTAAAACTGATATTTTCAAAAAATATACCCAAATTTAGATGAAATTGATGCATTTGAAATCATGGTGCCCAGGCAGAGAGAGAGAGAGAGCGCTTAGGTCAAAAGAACGTCAAACAAAAAGTGACAATCAAACAAAGAAGCTCCATTGGACAAAATCATTGAAATCGTGGTTCTGCTGTTATGATTATGAGATATTTTTAGACATTATGCTAGTTCGCACCATGTGGTACTGCATTTTAGTACGAGAATAGCATGTTTTGTGCAACAAGAGTCAATATAAAGATACTAATGCATAAAAGTTAAATAGTGGCCTGATAGTCGATCACAGCAACAAAAAAAAATGGTAACTTAAGAACTGAGATTGCTACAAAGATAGTGATAGCTTTGCCCAAAAAGATGACAACTCAAATAATGATTTGTGATCAAGATTATGTAAGTACTAAAGAAAAAACGGTACAGAAAGTGAGCTCCGTTGAAGCAGGGAGTTTACATCAAAAGAAAAGCCACCGTTGTGAATTCCATTGATGTGTTGGGGTTGGGATCCGTGCTGTCCTGGAGATATCAACGCGTTAAGGCCTGTAAACCACACCTCTGCCTCAACTTTGTCCTTGCAGATCTTTAAAATAGGATCAGAAATAATTAGATAACACTCAATCAAAAAGGAAGAGAAGCAAGAATGTTAAATTAATTCTCGTTGTAATACCAGATCAAGGGACCGCTTCCCATCGTTATATATGAGTGAGAAGGATAAATGATCCTTCTCAGGGAGCAGAAAACGTTGAAAAACCAGCTGAAAAGAATAATTGTTGAAAGATCAAAGACTTGAAATAAAATACGACCAAATAGTTTACAAGGTCCTTACCGTTCTTTGTCCTGAGAGAACTCTGGACACAGAAGCTAGTTTCAAACTTTTCCCTTTGTTATTTGAGACCCAAATAAGAGTTGATTCATCCTGTGGAGCGTAAAAGAGAAATTCATATGAGTATATATAATAACTGCAAAAGGAAGTTGTATTGCTCTCAATTCTCTTGTTAGATTTTTCAGCGATTGCCATTTTGCAGTCATTTCTGCCCCAATGATTGTAAGCTTGGATGAGTAGTTCCATGAAAAAAAGACAGATACATATGTATCAATGAAGAAAAGGCCATCTGAAACCACGATGGGTCTAGTTCAGGCCAAACATTGCAGAGTTAAAAATCGTTCTTCAAGATCAAAATTTATGGAACACATGAAACACACACACTCGCACACAGAGATGTTGCAGCAGTGAACTCACATTTGATAGTCTGAAGGGAGTAAATTTTGGCTTCCCTTTGCGACCATATTTAAGCAGTTGGGTGCCTTTCTTTAAAGCAATAAGCGCCTGCCAAATTCATGAGGATGAACAGAATTATGAAGTGGAGTAATCAGTGCAGATCATTGGTAAAACATTATAAAAAACTATTTAGAACAACTCCTAGAAATGTACTTCACAACCCAAACTTTGATAGCACCAATGCTAATGTGAAACTTGCAAGTGTCTTCCTGGCCATTCCCCTCTAAACAAAGTAACTAATGGGGGCGTTTGCCTGTAGCATTGTTTTCTTCGTTGTATTTTTGATATTCTTTGCGCTCACATGGAAAGGTGCGGGTACAGTGTAGTATGTTTGGCCGCCTTAAAGAATCCAGTTATCCAGAACAGCTAAAAGAGTAGGATTCATTTTAAGTAAGAAGAGATATCTCAGTCATACCGCGCATCAGGAAAACCATGGGTAGGGTTCATATAAGGATAACGAAGACTATTCGCAATCTTTTTGTGACCAACAGAGCTCACGAACATAACCTGGCTACAAAATGCTTAGAATGGTTACAAAATGATTAGAATGATGACACAGGAGCTAGTCCCAAGTCCTAACAAAAGGGCAGAACTGACTTGACTGCTAGTTTGGTGTTTATCATACAAATGGTGAACATCATCTTAAGCCCTGAAACCAAGTAGTTTAGCAAAACCTTGAAATTCAAGCTCATATATTTTAACTCGCACAAAAGCGAAGCTGGTGCTACAACACCTCCTCCTTCCAAAACATGTTCACGAAATAATTTGAAGAGGGCACCACGACGCCTGAGATTCCAATGCCACAAGCCCGAACGAAATTCCCAAACTCGAATCACACCCTCCTTGTCTCGTCACAATATTCTCCAATCAAGAAACGATCTTGCGTCCTAGCATTTCATTGCAGCACGCCTCGCTTGGCGTGCTGCAATTGTGCATCCAAATATGTGGACTGGAACAGCGCAGCACTATTCTCGCCCCCCCAAATTATCCCAGCAGAAATTGTGCATTGCAGGAACCACAAGGCTCCCGGGATATCTCAGGTGCAACTAAACCATCGGCATTTCAGAAGGCAGCAGCGAGCATTGCCCATACTCCGGACGCCCACATCGTGATTGCCGGTATCCCTACAAGCCGCACGAAAGGTTTGACCTTGGCTCGGCCGGATAGATCACACGGCTTTCTCCCACCTCCCGCATTGGCAATATGCCCGTAAGCTAAAAGAACCTACTTGAACAAAAGACGAGAGGAAGGGGGGAAATAAAGGTGAGAGATGGCGGCTGCGGCGGTATAGAGGAGGAGGGGGAGGGGGCCCAGCCCTACCTTGTCGATGTCGACGGGATCTGCCATTCCATCGGCGGCCTCCGGTCGTCATGGACCTCCTCGTCGGGGTCTCATGAAATCCTCCCCGGCGCAGGAGCGCAGCGCCCCACCAAAAGAAGAAAACGTTGGGAAAGGGGAGAGGATTGGAAATCCCTGGAGGGCGGCGTGGTCGGGGCGACGGAGGTAGGTAAGGTTTGTGAGTGATGGAGGTGGTGGCCGGCGGCGAGGTGGAGACAGAGTGGTGGAGACGGAGTGGTGGGGTCGTGCGGGGGTGGAGGGAACCAAGCTCCTCTTAAATAAATATGATACCCACTGTCTGTACACTAGGTTCCTGGGCTTGGCTGGCTTTTGACGGCTGCCCAGGGATCGGTGTGGTCGCAGCTCAGCTGCCGCGCGGAGGAGGGAGACGGAGGAGACTTTTCAAAGCGAGTGAAACAAAAGGAAATTACCGTCTGGCCTGCGGGCCGCTTTGTTCTTTGGACCCCCACGCCTCCTCCTCTGCGTACGTACTCTACTCTACGCCGCTTCGCGTTGCTCTCTCTCTTTCTCTGTCTCTCGCCGCCGTGCCTGCAGTCTGGCTTCCTCCCGGAACCTTTATTTTTTGCCTCTCAAATCTTCGCAATCGCGAAACAAACACCCAAACCGAACCGGAACCTTCCTTGTTCAGGCACCGATCACGAGTTGTTTTGCATGCTTTCTTTTCAAAAGGTGCATCATGATCGATCGTCGATCTGCGTTGGAATGGCGAGTGCGACTCTACCATCCAAACGTGCGTGCATCCCGGCGCTCGTAGATTAGCGCTTGCAACTGCCTGCTGCTTCTCTCTCTCTCCCCTTAGCTACCGCATGTTCTCCAGAAAGATCGATGGCCATCAGCCGCGGCCTCGGGATTTGACAGAATTTACCCTGCTGCTGCTGCTGCCGACGCGTTTCCTTCTCACAAGGGCCGATAACCCATACGCGTGTCGTCGGACGATGCTCAATTTCCGAAATAAACAAGAGTGCACATCCCATCGATCCATGTCGTCCATTCACTCTACTTGTCGCATTCGCATCAGCTACAGAACGCTGCAGCAGCAGTAGGCCCGGCAGCTACTACGTACTATGACCTCTTTGGAATATTACATTACAGAGCATGCACATTACTCTAGCTGCTCGTTTTGTCTTAATTTTAAAACGATGATACGCGTGCATTGGGCCAACAACTGATCATCATTTAGGCCGATAACCCACTAGTACTACGTACTGCAGAGCGTGTTTGTCTTACTATAATGATTTAGTGTCACATCACCTCGTACACTACCAAAGGGTGATAGGTTTAGACTGATTTGATTGATGTTGAAAGGGATGTATACTTTATATTTGTCGTCGAGTAGTACGTTCTCATGTTGATCATTTGATTTCGTACAGTCACTGCTATGTACGCATTGGTCTCGTACACGCGCTCGATGATTTTGGTGCACCTCCATAGTCCATATACACATGCGCGGGCTCCTGGTTGGCGACCAGACGAATCGCGTATTAACGTTCATGCAGTGTATGATGTTGAAAGGAACATGAGTGATGAAAAGAGAATTTGTTCTTTTATATAATAGAAGAGATATTTTTAGACTTCTCGATGTGGTTAGATTAAAAAAATATATGGACATATTGAATATAGTTAAGGAGTTAATCACAAACTAAGTAATCCACTACATATTTAAGTAAAAGATCAAGTAGATGACACGTTTCTCGCCTTGAGCTCGATCTAGTATCATAAGGCAAAGAAATAAGTACTATTTAGGTTCATATAATATGATCTTTATATATATTTGAGAATCGTTACATCTTGATAGGAACTGCTATCGATTTATAGATCAGAAAGAAATTTTTGGCCTATTGCCGAATAAACATAAATCTACATAATTATATACTTAACTGGTTGAAACATATATAAATATGATTTCTTATCTGTATAGATTTCTGATTTACATAATAAGATCTGTCCTCTGGAGGCTTGAGCAACCTGGGTGATGTATGGACTGCTGACTTGCTGACGAGCAGTTTCAATTCAGATGCATCTACTGGAGATAAAAGTGGGGAAGAATCTACACGAGTATCCAAGCAGGGCAAACGAGCCAGTACTGTACTACATCGATCGCCTCGTCGGGGGTACCGAGCCAGTATTGCGTTGCACACAGTGGAGTCGCATGGTCGCGTCCTTGGCCGCGCGCGCGCGCCGGCCGGTGGTGATTCGCATTCATGCGCCGGTAATACGTGGCCTTGTGGCTCTTGTGTTCTTTGCCGTGTGCATGCTGACCGGTTGATGGCTCTGTTGTCTCTGAACATGTCGCTAGCTAGCGCCATCATGCATGAGCATGGATTGCAAACTGACCCATCGACCGGTCGATCAATCGATCACAGTATACATTTAGCACCTCACATACCATATAAAATGTTACCATAAAATATTATCGCTAAAGTATAAAATAATTAATAAAAATAATAATAGAAATCACAAAAAAACTAAAACTTAAATAGTATTTTATCAGAGAACTAGCGGAAGCTGAAATAAATATTTGAAATATAGGACCGATCCACTTCTAACCAAATATAAGTAAATAAGAAAACATAAATAGTGGTGAGCCACGGTGCTGAAAACTCGAGTGCTCCCACCCATACATGTTGCTATCATATCACTGCCCTTTTACCTGAGAATGGAAACAGTAAGCGTGAGATCTGAAAATCTCAGCAAGTACCTAACAAACAATCACAAGCAAGATGTATAAAGGACAAGCAATACAAGCAAGTAATTGACACATATTAAATGTAATGAAACTAACTTACTGAAAACACGATAAAGAAAGTTAAGTACTATAGCAAAAGCCAAAAGTCGTCAGTTTTGGAAAAAAAGAACATGCCATATAACTAGGCAAGCATTCATAATATGATAATAACCAAGCATGCATTAGTAATATGATAACAACCAGACAAGTATTAGTAATATGATAACAACTAGATAAGTTTCAGTAATATGATAATAACCAGGTAAACTTTAATGATATGATAATAACTAGGTAAGTTTCAGTGATATGATAGTGACTAGTTAAGTTTTAGTGATATGATAATTACCACGTAAGTTTTAGTGATATGATAATGACTAGATAAGTTTTAGTGATATGATACTGATCAGGGAAGTTTTAGTGATATGATACTGATCAGGTAGAGTGATATGATAATGACCAAGTAAACATTACAATGTGATAGTTGTATTCAAAAGTATAGGTAACAGTTAATTATGGAACGTGCGATGTGCGGAACGGAGAAGTTACGGCCCGCGAGGTACTTGTCTTGAGCATGTTCGGTGAACTCGCTGCACGAGGAATCTGAAGTGTACAACTGTCGAACGTTCCCTCAAAAGTCACGTGTGAACCTGCGAGGAGATGGAGACGAATTAGACGAGGGTTAAGATAGATTTGTGGAAGGACAGCTAGAGGTTGTTTGACCGAAAACGATCACGCTCGGTGAGGTTTCCTTGCTAGAATCGTTGTTTGATCGTGCGATTTGCCGTTCGGCCGTACGAACCACGACCCGCTACATGGTCTAAGAAAACTCCGCGCTAAAAACGTTATTCGGCCACACTCCCGGACCAACCGCACCTTAAGGTCGTGGAAGTTGGCCACCGGTCACTCTGGGCGCCGCTTGCGCCGTGCCTCCACGCGGTCACGCGTCCGCTGCCGCATACGTCCATGCGCGCTCCCACTCGCACGGCGGCGCCGCTCGTGCACCCACTGCCACACGCGCCCATGCGCTCGCCCGCTTGGATGCCAGCGTTGCGCGCCTGGCCGCTCCACCGCCCGACTGCGCCGCCGCCACCTGGCGCGCCACACCCGCAAGCCGCCATGCCGCCGCACACCCGCGCCATGCCTGCCATCGCCGCCGCTACCAGCATGCGCCGCACGCCGCCGGCCATGTCCCAGTGCTGGCCCCAAACGAGAGAAAAAGAGAGATGGTTAGAGATGAAGAGGGAGAGAGAGGTAGATCGGGATAGGATTTTCCTTTCAGGTTGCTACACTGCAGGGCCCGGCGCCGGCGCCGGCGCGTCTCATCATCACCATATATAGTGAATTAGTCCTTCCCGGAGCAACTGCAGATGCAATCTGAAAGCCCAGCAGTACTCCGTGAACTATCCATCCAGCCGTCCATCTGCACCTGTGCTGCGCAGGATCGAGTGAGCAGTCTGCGTGTGCTTCCATGCCGAGAAATCAAGAGCGCTTAATTAGTTGCTAGATCACTTGCTCGCTTTACGTTTTTGTTATCTGTGTAAAAGAAGAGAATTCCAACAAAGAGCTGTAGGCCAGTCAATAATGTTGTGCGTGTTACTTACTTTACGATATTTTGTAGGGTCCAGGCTCGCACGCGTGCCGCCTCTTGGAGCTATAGATGATCAAAAAAATGTATCGGCCAAAAAAATTTCGGACCTCTTTAATTTTGCCAAAACTTCAAAAAATTTCGCCAAAAAACGAAAGAACTGGTAACGAGTGAAATTTCAAAAAATTTCACCCATTTTTCAGTCGATTTCGCCGATACAGATTTTATAATTTAAATTCTAACTCAAAAACTTTGACAAAAAATCGAAGACACTCTGACGATTTTCGATTCTGTCGCTACCCTCCGATAAATTTTGGCCGCCTATAGTGTTTTCCCTGCCTCGAGCTCCGCTCCTCTTCTGGTTCCGAAACGATTGACGCACCTACCCTGCAATTCGATCGACGTAAAGCGTCTCGTGAGTCCCATTCAAGACTATTCCTCCGTCATCCTTGTGCTCACAATTATCGACTCAGAAGGATGCTGGTCAATTTGCGTGTTTGACTGCTTCACGAGTATCTGTGCTCATTGCAAATTTTAATCGACTATTTTACGATCTCGCACGCAGATTAGCGCAAGACGAACCGTAATCGTACAAGACAAACAACCTGACCATCCAATCAATCAAAGGCCGGCAGAGGCAGGCGCCATGTGGCCATGCCCCAGGCTGAATTCTTGCTCCCAATCTGGAGATGATACAGGATCGCAGCAAGGGCCTATGCTACTACCACTCCTAGCCAAAGCCACTTCCATCCAAACATATCTGCTTGGCAAGGTTTTTGCTATAGTAGCTAACTTTTAAACGACGTATTTTTTCAAGACAGGATCTACAAATTAAACGTAATACACGTTAAAAGTCCAATATCTATATCAGTTAAAATCGTAAGTGAGTATCGATATCTCCATAATCTATACCGTAAACAGTCAAAATTCAAAAATTTCAGTCAAAAGCCATAAGCCACAGCCAAAAAGAACAGGCCCGATGAATAACACCAGCTTCTGGCACCATTGTAGAGGGGCCGTTGGAATCCAACACTCCATTTGCTACATATCACTACTGCATTACATTACATTACACCCCCAATTGCACTTGACAGTACCTCGACTGCACTTGACAGTGTAGCACAACTAATGTGAAAAATCATCGAAACCATCTTCTGGTTTAATCTGTCATGGCGCACCATCTCAGTTACTCTCCTCAGAGAAGAGCAGTCCCCAACTCCCCATTCCTGTATCATCTCATGAGCATACATCCATCTCACGATAGAAAGAACAGATCGGCCAATTTTTCTTCGTCTTGGAAACTCACTAAGTAAATTGTAAGATAATCATTTACAGGCTTCACTCGCAGGGCAAAGATGCACTTAGAAAAAGAGCACTGATTTATCTGATAGATACTCTACTCAATTAAGTACCTTAGTACCCCTTCACATATTCACGTTTAGCATACATCATGCAGAATTACACGCCTTCTTTAAAGCATCAAAAACACGTTCAAGCGTCGCATCTTGCACTAGTACAACCTTTTCCCTTGATTTAGAGCCAGAGCCAATAGATACTTCTCTTTTCTTCACTCCAAGTACCTGCATATTTCAAGGTGATTCTCAGAATTAAGATGGGACCTAAAAAAATGTAACATTGAATATTTTAAGACATTCACAACATCTGTATAAATTATATAGAACCAATGGGTGTAGTCTAACCAAGTGCAGTTTTTTCTTGCACTTTTGATGAATGAACTAATCTTTGGACAAAGCACCTATCCTCAATCAGGTAACTGCCATTGTTTATCCATGAATTTAACTCCTTTAATTGTACTTAGCCAGTGAATAAGGCCAAAATCATGTGATCGGGCTTCACATGAGTATCTGTTAGGATCTAAAGCAACATAAAGCATAGTGCAGATAGGATTATGAACTGTAACTATCTGCTCAGCAGTCAAACTAACCCTTTTCTTAGCAAAAAAATTGCTTTCTCAGCATGCTTAGGCAGTTAGGCAGGCTAAAAGGACCACTTGAAATTCCATTGATTCTAGTAAAGAACAAAGTGGAGTTTTTTGTGTTCTTGGATCAAACACAGTTCAAAACCTTAATTTGCCCATGCGGGAATTATATAGCCACATGTATCAAACTGACTACCCATCATCGAGCTTCAATGCTGTCTTCCTCCTAGTGAACACCCCAGACAATGGGAACTAAACTAAGGATTACATTGGCTAGTCGGAAGTATTATGACCAAAAGAAGCAAAATTGGCAGGTGAAGTAACGCAGGGAATTGCCCAGTCAATTTCAACGCTCAAGAAAAAAGGGGCTTGGGATTTAAGTATGTCACAGATCTCCAAGCTGAACAAGCTTTGCCAATCCATGTCCTACACAGCCTGTGCGATATTTGTTCATTAATTGCATGCACCATCATCACTCATAATATGCTAAAAGTTTGAATTTTATATATAATAGGTCAAGCCATCCGTTTCTAACAATGAAGTGCATCAGCAAAATCATATGTCCCTACTTTGTATTCCCAATTTCCAGAGCGGTACTGGCTAGTAAGATCAAAACTGTAATATAATTAGCCTACCTCTTAAACATTGTTATTATATCTGGTTCCTATCGATACCATGGAACAATCAATCGTCTGTGACCATCAATTCGTCTAGATCAAGTGTTAAAAGTATGGCTACAATAGGGGTTCAGGGTACTCTTCTCTATGGGAGATATAGCTGTAAGAGAACTAGAGAAATAGCTAGTGGTAAGAATGAGTGGAACTAGCCTCCTCATACCCCTCTTGAGGACTTATATACATAACTGGAGTAGGATGTAAAATTAACACTCCACCCCTCAATAATTACAAAAGATAAAGGAACATTGATACATTTCTTTATACTATTAGATTTGCTGCAAGACCAGTCATTTGGGGCTGACCACCCCCACAACATAAGTGTTTTGTAACCGCAGTGAACCAGTTAATTACCGAGCTGATGAAGTCGACGAGAGCGGCGTTGGCCTCCCCATCCCTCGCCGGCGCGTCGATCTGCACGCCGACAGCCTCCTCCCCGATCTCTGCGAAGTCCGCACGCACCTCAGGGTTAAAGTTCGAGTAGGGAGGAGAAGGGAGCGGCCAGGGCGAGAACCGACCGGTGATGGTGGCGACCTTGGAGCCGGGCTTGGCGTGGATGGAGATGGCGACGGTGGACGGCGGCATCAGGCGGAGACATCTAGGAAATCCGCCGCCGGCGGCGTTCGCTGTGGCCGGCGGCGCCTCCGCTTTGGCCTTGCTTCGCTTCCCCGGAGCCATCCGGTTTTGCGGCTCGGTTCAATTCGTCGTTTCATTACTTGGGCCTTGCTTGGGCCTAAGCATGGTTATCAGGCCCGGACGGACCTGACGGTTGGATCGAAAAAACTCTGACCTGAAAAAACCCGATCGACCCGTTCGGGTTATGTTCTTGAAGGCAAAAGACATAAGTACCCTCGAATTGAAAAAATACTCAAGAAAAAACTGATGAGCAAACTTGTCTTTTGGACTTCCGTTTCCATCCCTCTGAGGGCATGTTTGGCAACGGCTGCGGTTTATGGGTTTTGGCTGAATTTTTGAATTTTAGCTGTTTACGGTACAGATTACGGAGAGAGATACTCACCTCTGAGGGTATGTTTGGACTTCTATTTACATCCCTTCGAGACTGATCAGATTTGAACCCTCCCTTCTTGAACTTCCGATTTCCGAATGCATTTGGTAGTTTTCTTATGCAAGCTTGGATCGGTGGAACAATAGTTAATGTTTTGATTTAGATCCATAGGTGAGTGAATTTCTTGATTAGGATTTAGGGATCACATTGGGGAGTTTTAAATAATAAGTTTAGAGCAAGTCCATGCGAATAACTAATATCTACTTGTAGCTTATTTTGTATCCCTTTTGTCACCTGCTTGTCAGCGAATCTGTCTATCAATCAATCAATTAGCTATTGCAGCAGCACCAGTTAGTCTAATGCTTAATCATAGGCGTTAGATCATAAAAACCGGTTGTTATGATCGTGACATTCACATGTTGGTCTCCAGTTCGTGATTGGTGGCGTGGTTATCATTAGCGGTATGGCTTAACAGCGTAAGTATTCTTGTTCTTTTGCTAGCTAGTTCAGGGCAGTGGTTGAGGCTTGCATTGCAGCTGGGTTAGCTGCAACCACAGTCTACATGCGTTGCATCAGAATTCTTGGTTACAGTGACTGAAAGCATTGTGTAGTCTGAGTTCCCTTCCAGTATTTAGGTATAGATATTTTAAGCTCATTGTCTAGCTAGTGCGTGTTCTTAGGCTCTGCTTGACTGATGCTGAAATCTACAACCATGACTTGATCAAATTTGAATTCTCTTTTTCTTGTTTGGTGATTTGTGCTTTACAATATCACCGTTGCATGAATGGCAATATAATCTACATCATATGCTGGTACTGGGCTGTAAGTATAAGAAGTTAATTTGACAGAATACACACAAAAAAATGTGAACTTGACAGTTTTATATGCAGATCATCCAACTTCCCATGCAAATGTAAGAATGGGAGAAATATATTGAGGGGGAAAATATATACATGTACACAAGCCAGATATTCTCCAATGTACTGCTAACTCAAATAGTAGAGCGTAATATATGTCCAGTTGTTGCATGATTATTGGATATGGTTCTATACTTCTATTATTGTAATGTTGATTGTTTTTCCTATTTTTGAGAGATATATACTTATGAAAATTTAATTTAAATACATACGGTCCGACTGATGACCCATCGGTCCGACCACCGGTCAGTGATCTGAGACCTTGGCCACAGATTAAGGTAATTCTTGTTAGTTAACTTAATTATAAGATAGTAGGTTCTTTTGGACTGTGGCTTATGGCTTATATCTTTTGAATTTTGGCTGTTTGCGAGAGAGTATAAATAGAGAGACAGTCGTATGTGATTTTGGCCGGTACAACTGAAGTCGGTACAATGTCTACCACAATAACTTGTAGACCCCGTTTTAAAAAGACGCATCGTTTAAAAGCTAGTTAATATAGCAAAAGTCAAAAATTATAAGCATTAAGTAAAAAAAACTCAAACATTTTGATTAGATTAAGTTAAATCTTCTTAGGCGAGTTAAACCCCTAACCCACATCTTGACCCAAACGGCCAAACGGGCCAAGAGCTCATCTAATCTAGTTGAGGCTCGAAAGACACAGGACGGACCAAGCATGATGGCTCAGCTCCAAGCTACACCGCTCAAAACCCTAAGCCTCTCCCGCCGGGGCGGCGGCGCGCCGGCGCAGCGGCGTCCGATGGCGACCTTCCGGTGCTCCGCCGCGGCGAGGAGCTACAGCATCACGCTCCTTCCCGGCGACGGCATAGGCCCGGAAGTGGTGGCCGTCGCCAAGGACGTCCTCTTCCTCGCCGGCTATCTAGAAGGCAAGCTAAGCAACCCCTCAGCATCCAATGCCTTAACCTCTGCTACTAGCAGAATGAGCATGACCCCTTGTTTCTGTCTGCCACAGGCGTCGAGCTCCGCTTCCAGGAGGTGCTCATGGGCGGTGCGGCGCTGGATGCGGTCGGCGTGCCACTCCCCGACGAGACGCTCGCGGCGGCGCGGGCCTCGGACGCCGTCCTCCTCGGCGCAATAGGAGGGTGAGCGAGCGATTAAGAAGTAGCAACAACATTGAATTGCATTTGGTTGGGTCGGAATTCGTGATGCGCATTTGTGCTTCAGTAATCGGATGTAATGTCTGTGGTTTTCCCTGTGGTTGTAGGTATAAGTGGGATAACAATGAGAAGCACCTCAAGCCGGAGACCGGGCTGCTCCAGATCCGTGCTGAGCTTGGTGTGTTTGCCAATCTGCGGCCAGCTACAGTGTTACCACAGGTATATCCATGTCTCATCATTTTCAGAGCAATTCATGTAAGCACTAAGCTTTGTTTAACAACACTGCCATTCGTAGTTTAGGTAGCTACTTACTTGGTTGTATCGCTTACTTGCATCTGAGTCCATGTATCAAAGGCATCCTAACATGTCTCCTATCTGTACCGATAGTCTCAATTGTTTAAATAAACAAGAATACTAGCAAATGAAAGCATAGCTACAAGATTTGGGATGAATGAGCTTATTTGTTCCGATTCTTGTGTGGTTATATACTGAATAACAATGCTGCTTCGGTCTGCCAATGGTACTCAAATGTTCTTTTTGTAGTTACTTTTCTCTTTGGCCTAACACTTGTGTAGTTAGTAGATGCATCTACTTTGAAGAAAGATGTAGCTGAAGGAGTTGACATCATGGTCGTTAGAGAACTTACTGGAGGTAATGTTGACTAAATTACTATTAAATATGGATGATTATTTCTCTCTCATTGCTAATTTAAATATTTCTATGTGCATTCTGATGAAACTTGAAACTTGTAATAGTAATTTGTAATTCTGCATTGCAGGAATCTACTTCGGCAAACCTAGGGGTTTTGGAACCAATGACAAGGGGGAGGACACTGGCTTCAACACTGAAATCTATTCAGTTTCTGAGGTGACCCCACCCTTCTTTAGACATTCTGGCACCTCTCCTTGAAAAAATATTTCTTGAATCAGTGATAGTCCCTGCTGGCCCCCAAGACATAAGCATGGCTAAATCTCTTGATCATTTTATTTTGCCGCTTCTTTGCTCACAGATGTCAGGATGTGCTTTCTGGGTCTGATACCATTTTTATTGAACAGTGCATTCATCTGTAACAACTTTGATCTTTGGTGTTAATGGAATTCTGTGTTTCATCCCCAGATTGATCGTATTGCACGCGTTGCATTTGCGGTTGCTCGCAAGAGAAGAGGGAGACTCTGCTCGGTTGACAAAGCGAATGTGCTTGAGGTAATTTATTATATTAACCCCAAACGTCTTTCAAAACTTGTTTTGAAGTATATGTTGTATGGATATGTGACTTCCCTTCCATTTGAATTGAATCTTGAACTGAGCCATGGAGATATATCCGTGACACCCAAATATTTGATGTTTCTATCTTGGACATTTATTTGGATACAGCGATTATGATCTATCATTTTGCTGACGCTAGAAAACATCTTGAAAGGATAAAACTTATATATTTTTGAACATTTTATTTTGCACGTAATTAATACAACCCTTTCGCTCGAATATCATTGTAGGCATCTATGCTTTGGAGAAAACGGGTAACTGCACTAGCTTCCGAATTCCCTGACATTGAGCTTTCACACATGTATGTTGATAATGCTGCAATGCAGCTTATTAGGAATCCTAAGCAGGTATGTTTCTTTGTATGTAATTTAATGCACCCTGGGCTAAGCGATATGAGAATGTGTTGACCTACTAAATTCCCTGCATCATGGCAGTTTGACACCATTGTCACAAACAACATTTTTGGTGACATATTATCTGATGAAGCATCAATGCTCACGGGAAGCATTGGAATGCTCCCATCTGCCAGTGTTGCTGAATCGGTAATAGATGCCCTTCAATGTTCCCTCAAGTCCTCTGAATTGTTTGTAGACGTTGTAAATGATGGAAGTACAAGTGCTGAAGGATCTTTTTCTGTGCAGGGACCTGGTCTTTTTGAGCCTATTCATGGCTCTGCCCCTGACATTGCTGGGCAGGTTGAGATGACTTCTAATTTCAAAACAATCCACTTAGACACTACATTGGCTTTTAAAATGTAGCTTTGTTTGAAATTATGCTTCCTCTTACTATTTCTCTAGTGCAGGACAAGGCAAACCCGTTAGGTACAATTCTTAGTGCTGCGATGCTATTGCGCTATGGCCTTGGAGAAGAAAATGCTGCAAAGAGAATTGAAGCTGCGGTTACAGAAACGCTGAACAATGGGTTCCGAACTGGGGACATATATTCTCCTGGAACGGTAAGATTAGTTTGTTATGGAACCATTATCAACAAATTCCGTGTTTGCATTTAATACTTGCTAAATTTATGTTGAAGGAAAGTTCAACTCCTACTAGCTACTTTGTATGTTTCTGCCAAACAAAAAGTTAAATGATTATTAGCTTCATATTGTTTCTACTTGAACGCCAAGTACTTGGTGCTCACCTAGAGTGATTTTGGTACAATATAAGGCGTGCGGTATGCCATATTTAGATTAATTGTGTTGGGACCGAGATCTCTTTGAGCCACTTGTCATTAGCAAGTACTATTTTCCCCCTCTTGTTTTCTCGTTTCTGAAACTTATATATAGTTATATTCTTTCTTAGCAGACGTTGGTTGGATGCAAGCGAATGGGAGAGGAAGTCTTGAAGGCTGTTGAGTCGCAGAAGGCAGTTGCTGCTGTGAACTGATAGCCCTTGGTACTTAAGGTATAACCCTGCGATTTGGGATGGTCGAAAGTGTTCCAGGATTTGAAGCAGTAGAAAATCAACATTGCTCCTGGAGTGTCATTTTATTTGCTTGCCCTTGTTTCGTACAGGAACTTAGCGGATGAGTTACCTCTTTTCCTTGTGGTTGCTTATTGGACAGATTTCCTGTGACTTGAATTTTGTCCGTGATGATGCATGGCTTATCCAATAAAAATGGGGATGGTTCCCTTTAATAAGCTGAGAAGTAACCTGGATTTGTGGCACTGACTGACAGTATAGCTATGTGTAGCAGTAGCGAGAAACGTGTCCTGGGAACAATTCAGCAGAGCACATCACCTCTATGTCTCAGAGATTGTGGTTCTGTGTTGCCAGAGAAATCAACAGCAAGGAATGAACACCACGATTCAGTTTGCTGTAATTTAAATAAAATAAACCATCAAATTTCTAGCCACGCGCTCGTCTACCCTCCCGCTCCACTCGATGTAGGCCGCTAGGTCCCCTCCCTCGCACAGTTGCAGGACACTCTGGGTCTGAGAGAGCGCGAGAGAAATTAGATATGGAACAATTAGATTGGAAACTAAGGCAACAAGAGAAGATAAGGCAGGGTTGGGTTGGGGCTGGACCTGGATGACATCGAGGAGGCGGATGACGTTGGGGTGGGTGACGGTGGCGAGGAAGCAGTGGGTTCAGCAACTAATAAAGCTCTTACCAAGGGCCTGTTCTTTTCCTCCGAAGCCGGCGACTTTTGGTTTTTGCTACAGTACTTAACTTTCAAACGAAGTATTTTCTCAAGACGGGGTCTACAGGTTAAACGATCTATACATTAAAAGCCCAACATCTGTACCTGCCAAAATCACAAGTGAATATCTATCTCTCCGTAATCTGTATCGTAAACAGCCAAAATTCAAAAATTTCAGCTAAAAACCATAAGCCGCAGCCGAAAAGAACAGGCCCCAAACGGACTTATAGCACAAGCGTACACCCACCAAAATGGAACATTTTCATCTGAAGCTCTTACAGGAACCAGAGTGCAGAGGGTGGAAACACACAAAACTATATTATAGCACCTACATTATACATTATACAGCAATACAGCATGCATGTCCTAATAGTGTCCTTACTGCCTTGTCCAGCATTGTAACTTACATTTCTTCTTGGTACGTATTTTAAGAGAACAGAAAATCATACCAATCGGGCATTAGGTTGAAGAATAATATACATGCAAGCACCCAAATCATTCTACACTACCGAGCTAGCAACCAACCGTAGCCTGATTATTTGGAAGAAAACCTCTAAGCTGTCTCATATGCATGGTCGTAAGGAACCCCGCTATTCTAGCGCTGTGATTTCTTTTGTGTCTTTGCTTTAGAATGTCGATGGGCTCCCTTGGAATTGGAGGCCTACAAAAAATATGCAGCTTTCATCACAGCACCATCTCAAACACGAAGCAAAATACTTCACTTCATACAAAAATCAGCAAATTTACCTCAACACGCCGTAATATATCTTCCAGTTCTGTAGTAATCTCCGAGAAAATGGGTCGTGCATGAGGATTTTCATCCCAACACCGTTGAATCAATTTAGACAATCTTGGATGCACGCTCGAGGGGATCTCCAAGCGATATCCCTAATAAACAAGGAGCAATGCTTACTGCGGCCCCTTCATCCTTGAGCATCCATTATTGATAGCTGACTGCTCAATATCCAAAGTGTGATTAACTAGGAACTTATTGGCATCAAATTACATACCTGCCTTACTGATAATGCAGCTTGCAAGGGTGTCAGGTTTTCATACGGGATCTATACAGCAGAAATAAGCTAGGCCGTTACCTTTAACCAAAGTTTACTGATGTTCAAATAACTCAAGAAGAGTAAAATCTGGACACAACACCAAGGTTTACCTTTGAAGTGGACAACTCCCATAAAACAATAGCAAAGCTGAAGACATCTGCCTTATGATCATAAGGCCTATGGTTTATTACCTGGTAAGACAAGCAACTCTAATAAGCACATTGCACATACACAGTGTCTCAGCTTGCATAGAAAGAACTGTCGGCCCTGTTCTTTTTCAGCTTTTGACTTTTGTTTTTGACTTTTCTACAATATCTAGCTTTTAAACGGGGTGTCTTTTCAAAATAGGGTCTACTAATTAATTGTAGTACATACTATACCGACTTCATTTATATCGGTAAAAACCGCATGTGAGTTTATGTTACTCTATAATCTCACGCACGATCAACCCAAAAGCCACAAGTCGCTGCCAAAAGCCGCAAGCCTCGGTCAAAAAGAACATGCCCGTCTTCTAACGATAGTTTTTGCACTCTGTACACAATATCTCAGCTTGCATAGAAAGAATCGTCTTCTAATGTGCATACAAGAATTGTCTTCTAATGTGTATACCCTTCAGGTCATTTTACTCTTTGTTGCTCCATGATATAGCAACTTCACCCTGAACTACAAAACCGTCCAAACTGTTATGGACCTGTCGTGAAATTGGACTTTCGATATAGTTGAGGGGTGTAATATGAACTTAATCCTTATTTTTGCATGCAAAGTAAAAAAAGCAAGGACAGCATTGTCTATGCCTATGTGCATGTTTCGACGCCTGGTGAGATGGGCTTGTGAGACTCGACTTATCATGAGCAAACGAAAGGGATGCCCGAGAGGTTTGGTGTTGCAGTACAAAAGTCTGGTCAAGCAATTATAGGATACCTGGCATTTCCGAAAGAAAAAAAAGACCCCAGAGGACAAACAACAAGTGCATCAACACACCTCAGGTGCCATCCACCTATAGGTACCAGTTTCAGCAGTCATCTCTCCCTCTTGAGATTGGTGCCGAGAGACACCAAAGTCTGCAATCTTCACAACCTAGTTTCAGAAACCAATCAACACTTCAACAACCCGGAATTGATAACTACACAACTTTAAAACAATATGCATACTTGACCAGAGCCAATTAGCAAATTGGCAGTCTTTAGGTCCCTATGGATGATGTTATTCTGGTGCAAATAATCCATCCCTTTTGAGATACCAATAGCAATCCTAAGAATCACGGGAAGCTCCAAAGTATTGTTTTGCTTGTGAAGGAAGTCATATAGATTACCTCCAGGCATGTACTCTGAAAGAAACACACAATAACAAGAGCAAAATATGATCTCATGAATACCAGCCGACAGGAAATAATGAATTGCTTGACAATAAAAACTTATACACAGATGAAACTACTGTGAATGGTCCTAATCAATAAAAAAAATATGAAAGCACATAAGCAGACAATACATGGCACAGAGGCCCTTTTGGGGTTTAAAACAAGAACACAGCAGTAGCAAAAGTGCTTGGAACCAGCACACAGAAATAACCACACGATTAAAATGAGAACTTAAACTCAGGTAGTTGGCTCTCGGTCTCATGCAAGTTCCAATTGCTAATGGCTAGCACCACTCTTGATGGATTCAACCATGTCACTTCCAGTATGAGCAGCCACTGTGTGAAAGGACTGTCGTCGCCTACAACATACACTAACATGGCACAACAGAGGAACAGAATGTTGGTAGTGCATATGGCTATATTGCTCTCCACTCAGTTCTAGTCATCTTCCAAGTAAAGACAAGGCTACATGAAATATTTGAACTAGAAAAGTCTCACATGATGGTTCATAAATGAAAATAGGCGCAAATATTCTTTCTGGACAACTGCACACGAGTTTACGCAAATTGATTTACAATAAAATGATAACTAATGGCCCCCAAAAAGGCTCTTGGTAACATCTAAATATCTAATTTAAAAGCAAGATAGGAGAACCCATTTTCTTCTACTGCTAATCGATCATGCAGTTAGCAGCAAACTCAAGAAACTAACATCAAGTTAAAACATGGCAGTGGTATATATCTTATAAAGTCCAATATTAATACAGTAGCACCATTTCATTAAAAACAATACAGGATGAGTCCATCATGAACCAAAGAATTCCAGCTAGGGGACCCAGCTTTCATCACACCACAATATAACCATAGCAAAATGTATTCAAGTTGCAGCACAAGCAGAAAAGTTAAGGTCATTAAACCACATAGAACTTTCGCTTTTAATTAACACAGTGCAATTTTACATAAGTATGGGAAACAAACAAAGACTTATTTCACATGCATGAAATAGTAGCTAGCAAATCAAAGGCTAATTTAAGGATGGGTAGAGACCTGTCAATCTGATCGAAACAGAGCAGCAAGAGTGATCACAACTTCCCTCTAGACTTAGCTGCTCTTGAAGTTCCTACCAAAATGCATAAGAGACAGGAGTTATCCCCCTGTCTTTCAAGCTCTATTTTTTCAATTCCTCTAAATGAGGCTCATTAAAATGCAAAATCTAAACATGTGTAATCAACGGTTATTTACATTAGATGTTAAGGGGACTGACAATGAATGACCAAGCACATGTTGGTTAAACTTAAGCACGAGCTCCAACTTTTAAACACCAATGTTACTGACAGTACAAATATACCCAAGGTCAAGAGCACAGTTATCTGAGTCTGGAGCAACAAGGATACTGATTCATATCCAAAATAGCAGCAAGCAAGATTATCAGCAATATTGGTCACCTGTTACAATGAGACACTTTCGATCCTTTGTGCATGCCCCGTAAAATCGAACAACATTTTCATGATCAACACTCCTGGACAAGATCTAACTGCGTTACAATTACATGGAATTAAATGATTCAGTGTCTCTTTTATCTGTCCGAGTGATTCAATAAGAAAGCTTACCCTAGAATCACTATTTCTTGCAAAAACTCCACTTTTGAAGAATCATTAGCATGGTCAGTTCTAAGGAACTTTATTGCAACATCCACATCAAGATAAGTTCCTCGATATCTGCAGAAGACAACACAAACAGGACCTCTTGGTTACTGAGCTCTCCTGAGTTCTTGCCTAGAACATTCAAAATATAGGTCAATGCACACAGTAAGATGTCTCCACAAGTCACAGTACAGCCGGTTTCTTGACTACGTTTGTTGACAGTGTACCCTCGTGAAGCCATTTCCTTGTTCAAAGATGCAAGAAAAGGGCATGCAATCCACACTAGCAGTTGAGTGGTAGCTGCCTAGCTGTCGTTCTAGATAATTAACTTCATGTTTTCCTTAGTATTCCTAACTAAGTGTTATACAGCTCTTACAAGTCTCCAGAAGATCCAGATGCAATCTTTTCCCCAATTTGCAGCAAACTCCTGTCGAATTCAGAATCTCCAATCTTTTCTTGCAGCTCTTGTATCCTCTCCAAGGCTGACGAGTTTGTTGGATTAGACAATGAGGGCTACATACCACAAAGAATTTACGGCAGTAAGGAAAAGGTTAGGCATGATGTGTTAAACTTGTAATGCTGACTGAAAGTATGTACAACACTGTATTTACTGTGAAAAGGTAAATTACGAGCATCCAGACATCCTAACCAGGAAGACACCTGCAAATGTTAAGTATTCGTGTAAGTTGAATGGAGGAAAAGAAAGCTGCGTACATGACTGTGTGCCGCTGTCTCCTTAAGCCTCTGCAGCAAACCATCTGTTTCCTGCATATAGCGTTGGTTGGGCAATGTTTTTGACTCAAGAAAATCCTCGAAAGCAAGAGTATGTAACATAGCCCACTGATGCTTCACTATTCATAAGAATCCACAGAGTATACTGATAACCAAATTGCGAGGTACATGTGTACAGCAGTTAAGATGCCAATCGACAGGTTTAAAGTCAGAATGGCTTCGGTAACTTCATCTTACAAAGCAGGCACTCCAAGTCCATGGATAAATTTCAACATAAAACTCTAGGTTTTGTAGTTTTGTCATAAATTAAATACCTACTCAACAGATTTGGATAACTATCAGCTAAGACAGGATCCATGCCTTTATATATATATAGCACTTAGAAATAAGATACCTTATCCTGATATTTAGGATGAAGGATGCATCTTGTCGACAACACTTAGTGGAAACGAAAATAGTTGGTGTTTTTTTTGCCAACCCACGTTGTAAATGTAAGCTGTACAGTTTCAGAAATGTTTCGACAAACAAACTAGCTAAACATGTTCTAAGTTTACCTCTGTATCCCAGCCATCAACAACAAATACATCCAAACAAAAGCCATCTGTTGTTGAGAACACATGAGCTTCACGAATGTTCAATCCAACTTCAGACAGCAGTGCAGACAGCTGTAAAACAATAGTTTGTGATAAGTTTTTTTTGACACAAGTAATACGAAAAGGCATCGTGTTCATACAGGAGCCTTAAATAGATATCACACAACACATGGACTGGTACTCAAGTCTTACCTGACTAAGGAGCTTTGGCTTGTCCACAGAAGAAAAAATAATTTCATGAACACGGAGAATTTCCATCTCTCTCCTGTGGGAGATTTGAATGTAAATTTCAACATAGTTTTCGTGAGCCAGAAAATTAAAGATAATCGCTCAAGAAATTTAAGAAATGATTGGCCAAAATACAGCACAAAATACTGCACTTGCCAAACTAGTCTGAAATAGCACACAAGAAGTAAATATAACAGTGTGTGAAGAAGACACGACCAATCATTTCAAAGAATTATGTTAAATTGCCAGGGTCTAACGTAGAGCAAAAGGCCCGTATCCACTAAATTCAACCATTAGAACATGGCATAACTAGCGTGATTAATTACATACCACTGCACTAATGCTGAGTTGCTGACTACAAAGGGTACCCTTTCACATAACAAAGAGGCCCACGACAATTACTGTTATGCCCCAACCTATGGTCGCAGATAGCTCTATTCACAATTTAAAACATGATATTACCTTTCTATCAAGTTACCACCACCATTCAGGCACATAATCCAAAATTTATAAATCAAAATGGAGGCACGATACAGCCTTTCTGTCAAGTTACCAGCACGGCAGCACCATTCTGGCATATAATCCATGATTTATAAATCATACTGAAAGCATGATAGAGTTGTAGCCTTGTAGATTTCGGAATTGAGACATATGACTGAAACTAACAAGATCACAATGGAATGAAACATCTCGGCTGCATTATTATGATATTGCAGGTATGTGTAATAACTTTTGAGCTAGAGCTACCTTGAGGAAATGGCCTCAAAGTCAGCGACACCTTTTCCTCTCTCTAAACTCAGCTCTTCCATCTTCATTTCGTATGGCTCTAATTCTCTGAATTTGCCATCTCTGTCCAACATACACAAACCTACTGTTAACAAGCAAGATATAGCACCTTGATAATAGTTAAAAGAGGCCCAATTAATCTTTGTTTTTTTATATAAAAAATACCGTGTCAAAATTAAGACTGATCGACTCCACTCGAACCGTAGGTGAAATGAGATCATCAATGTGCAAACTATGTATTGCAAAGTGGGTGGGTTATAAACCTGTACCTTGAATTCGAAGGGAGAGAGCCCCCACCATTACCGTTTTCTATCGGAGCAGAGCCAGAGCCTTGTGGCTTGTCGTCCTGAATGCACTGCTCATCGAGACAGAGCACAGTAAGCAAACTGCAAGCAAACTGCAAGCGCTCGAAGAGTATGGAACTCTCTCACTCTTGGCGCGCGCGTGCCAGCGAGCGAATTTTTCCTGAGAGGAACAGGCTTGAGAGAGAAGAGGTGCGCTCACCTTGACGAAGCGGGCATGGAAGATTGGTCGCTTGTCAGGGTCGGCGCACTCGGCGAGAATCCTCCGGTGCAGCAGCACGTCCTCCGCCTTGTCGACATGCAACAAATCTGTGGAATAGCTGCACCCGCATGGCATGATCCACAAACACAGCACTAAGTCAAATATAAAAAAACAAGTCGAAACTTCCACCGCAAGAAGGTGAGAAACAGACGTAGATAGATGCTGACCTAGCCGGCAACCGCTCGAAGTGGTCGAGCAGTTTGGGGAAGGAGGAGGGGTCGGAGATGGCCTCCTCGTTGCCATGCTCCACGAGGCGGTCGTGGATCTCCTTGCAGACGTCAGTTAACCCGTGCACGCCGCCGCCGCCACCGGAGACGAGCCCGGCGGCGGCGGCGGCCCCGGGAGGGGAGGCGCTCGGCGGCCAGGAGCTCTCGCCCACGCCTTCCTCCATGCCATCGTCCATCTCCACCTAGGCGGCGGGCATAGCGACGTCCACTAGGGTTTAGGGGTGGAGCGGCGAGAGAGAGGGGGGTAGAGTTGGAAGGTGATGGCGGGCGGGGGGAATCCGAGGGGTCGTTTGGCAGGTGCGCAAGAATCTTATAGAGGAAGGCGCCGGCCGCGTATTTATGGTACTCTTCCCCGGCGAAGCCAAGCCACCGGCGAGAGGAACAGAGGAGAGAGCTCTGTCTATTTTTTTTGTCTTATTTTTTTGGCGCGTCGGCTCGTTGGAGGAGGAATGGAATGGATACTCTGGCCGCGCCGGCCGGCGTGCGGTGCCACGGGAGAAGTGACGCTCCGCAGGGATGGCGAATCGGACGGCTGGAATCTGCTGCTGCCGCCTTTCCAAGACTAGACGGAGGAATCTTCTGCTCGGAATCTCTCAATTTTCTACCGGACTAGTATTTTCCGATGCTGCATGTCCCAATATTATTATTGGTATCTCGTGCTCGTGCGGTATCACCAGCATTTGCGAGCCAACAAGGAGAAGCTGTTGCGTCCGAATTGGAGTTCCAGCACGCAGTCAAGAATCAAGGTCCACGTCACTGACTGACTACTCGACCCATTGAAGGGCCTGTTCGGCTCCCTCCGAAGCTGCTGGCTTTTATTTTTTGCTACAGTATCTAACTTTCAAACGGAGTATTTTTTCAAGACGCTACAAGTTAAACGTAGTACACGTTAAAAGCCCAACATCTGTAGCAGCTAAAATCGTAAGTGAGTATCGGTCTCTCCGTAATCTGTACCGTAAACAGCCAAAATTCAAAAATTTTAACCAAAAACAACAGGCCCAGACTTAGCTTACTCGAATGATTTGACCGATTCAGTACGGTGCAAACCTGCAGGCTACAGCCGTGGGGTCGTGGTGACCCGTACTACTCCACCACTCCGCACTGCAGGCTAAGAAGCTGCTGCAGCACCCAGGGACGGAACCAGCAACCTTCCGGGCTAGACTAGAGCATTGTAGATAACATTCATTACATATGTAATATTTTTTTAAATTTTGTAATAGACTTTTAATTTTATGTTCAGAGCTGAAACCCAAATAGCCCTATGTCTGATCCGCCACGGGCAGCAGCGGCCCCACCCAATACGCAGGAATTCACCGCGCATGCAGCACAAAGGTTCTAAGTAAATTAACCTTCACATCATTGTCAAATCTTCATTTACAACATCACGGTCCCAAATCTTCAAGTATTATACTAGTAACATCATTGACATCAGGGTCCAAATCTTCATTTACAAGTATATATACTCGAGATTCTGAGCATCCAAGACACCTCGCTTGACCTCACCCAGTTTCCAAGTTTCGATATGTCACCTTGAAGCTGCGACGACGAAGCAAAGTTGTTTCGACGTGTCCAGCACGCACGTTCCTGTATGGGCATATATACACTTAAGAGAAAAACTAACCAGTCCTATACCGCCTCAACATAATAGATAACAACCGTTGGATCTAAACCGCACGAATATTAAAACACTTTTACTACGCTCCGCTGCTTCTGCAACCGACCCAACTCCCTTCTCCCCCGCTCTCTCTCATTCTCCCTCCCTTGCCGTCGCCATCCCCCTAACTTTCCTCCACCGTTGGCTCCGCCGTGTGCTCGATCCAGCTGCATGTAGGTGCGCCATCGCCGGATCTGACGTCGAAGAAGGAAAATCCACCTCTCCTACTACGAGTTCACCTTCCCCAGAGGCGACGGGCAGGATAAGAGGGCGGTGGGCGGAGCCGCAGAGTGGTGACGGCATGGCGACGGTAGCAATTAGGTTAGACGGGATGGCACGACGGAGAGGGGTTAGATGCTGCGTGGCAAGGCAGGGACGGCACCGCCGGTGGTGGTGGAGGGGATGGAGGTGGCATGGCGACGGTGACCAGTAACGAGGTATTACCTATACCGTTACAAGTGCTTCGAACAATATACCGTTCGCTACTTGCTCTCTATACTTAACGGCGCGTGCTACGAGAGAGATGGAGAGAACGCGCGCGCACACATTATGGCCCCGCTCGTTTCGGCTTAAGCTTCTGGCTTCTGGCTTATTTTCCACTATTCATAATTTCGTCTTTTAAAATTTTAGCTTTTTGAGCTTTTTGCGGTTCTTTTTTTGTCAGATTCGTTTGCGTTGTTTGTGATGGGCTAACATATTTTTATATTTTTTAATTTTTTTAAAATTTAATTATGCTAAATAAGCCTCTGTCACCATGATGTTTTTTCCAGATTCTGATGCTTTTCAACCATAAGCCACCAAAAATAAGCCAAAATGATCACCACCAAAAGAACAAGGCAGTGTGAATACCGATCTGCAACCGACAGCCTCTATTCTAAAGTTGCAATGACATGGGCATAATTGTTCTTCAAGTGATAAAACAAAGTAAGGTCGATAGTGTGCTGCGAGCACTCGAGCAAAACGCATCAAGTTGGAATAAATAAATTCAGTGAAACTTGCTTGAGTTGGAATACATTGTACCCCAGCTATTGCGTCCTTGTCTTAAGACATTACAGGAGTATACCACAGTAGCTGCGCAGAATTATTGCATCCTCACAAACCACCCGCTTTGTTACCACCACCGAGAAAGCATCTAAAAAACAAAAAAAAAATGTCACTGCCAAACCACACGACAGAGCAGTAAAGATGTCGAAATTAACCAAGTGGCCTGTGAAAAACAAGTAGCAGTAATAACAATAGAGTTGCAGCGTTTGGTGACTTGAATCATCGCAGGGACAAATGTTACCCACGTAAGCAGCCGTTAAGAAGCCGGGCGTGATAGCAACCTCTCCTAATGGGCGAGACAAATAATACTACCAACGCAAAAACAGATTAGACCAATCCAAGATTAGGCAAGAGGAGCGCGGAATCAACTAGCAAATCGGACAGCAGCTGCTGAGCAAAAAGAATCCACTGCCGAGTCATTTCGATTAGTATATACTACTTTCATCCGGACTCTAGAGCTCGCCACTTGTGGAAAAGTATAATCCACTAGAGAAGCGGTAAATAAGAGGTTTTAAGATTTTTGTTGTAAGTTTTAACAATTATAACGAAGAGTAATAAATGAATCTAACATAATTCATAAGTCAAGAGCGAATTTCCCAGGTTTTCTAAGACATCACAAGTACCGTGCACTAATGCTGAGTTGCTGACTACAAAGGGTACCCTTTCACGTAAAAAAGAGGCCCACGACAATTACTGTTGTGCCCCAACCTACGGTCGCAGATAGCTCTATTCACAATTTAAAACATGAAAGTACCTTTCTATCAAGTTACCACCACCATGCAGGCACATAATCCAAAATTTATATAATCCATGGTTTATAAATCATACTGAGAGGCTGGTCGTTTGGCAGGTGCGCAAGAATCTTCTAGAGGAAGGCGCCGGCCGGGTATTTATGGTACTCTTCCCCGGCGAAGCCAAGCCACCGCCTTGTTGGTGGGCGGGAGGATACTCTGCGGCGGCCGGCGTGCCACGGGAGGCGTCCTCCAGCAAAGCATATACAAGATTGTATGTCACAATACAGGCACAGTGATACAGTTTTTTTTTTTTTGAAAAATTATCATCATGGCAATAGGGCTATTTGTATGTGAAAACTGGAAAATCTAAAAGATATTATGTGTTGTACGTTTTCCCATCTTCCTGCTTGCATATAACATAAAATCAATGACAAGTTCTAGCATATCACCATATACATGATTTTTGTTGATAAGATAGCATAAATTTAATTCTCAAATTACTAGCAATGATTCCACTTTATAGTACGACGTCTAGATCCCACTTTACAGTACGGCATCTAGTATACAAATCCAACCTGTGCTCCAAATACCGAGACCGGCAAAGTAATTAAAAAACCAAAATAATTTTAAAAAACCACAAGCTATATCCCATCTTTGCCTTGAACCATATCAATCCTTCATAGTCTTTACATGCCATCGTTGCGTTGTCATCCATAATCCAAGACTAAACCTATTAAGATATCTTAGTACACATGTTAATTCCAAACACAATATTATCATTAATTACCAAAATCAATTTTTAGGAGTCATAATACTTTCACCACTGGGTACCACAGGGTCGCACAAAAAGGACAGTCTATGAACATCCAATGGTAATACTACTAATCGACACAGATTAATAAGCATTAAGATATAACAACTAACGTGTGATACCACTATCTAATTGTCACCCGTTAGGCAGTGTCATGGATTCGCCATGCAACCAAACAAACAGAACGAGATTCCAAACAAACCAAGCGGCCAGCAGGCCAGAAAGTCAAAATAATAATCAGTCGTGTGAAACCTCTACATGCACAGATATACTCAACATACAACCATTACAAAAATCCATTTTCTTGAACGAAAGCACACGCACAGGCGCACACAATGACGCAAGCGCACACAAATAAAAGTCACTGATACTAACTACTACCTAAAGCTGCAAGAACCTCTCGTATCCAGCCCACCAAACTCAAAATATAAAACTAGACTACTTCAACGAAACAAAGTGAACAGCATTTTCCATCGTTTTTATTAATGTTGCTTCTGTTTTACCTTTCTACATCAGATCCCATTCTGATCCATTAATAAGACTTAACAGGAACATTCAGTTTCTGTTTTTTTTTTTAAAAAAAAAAGATTCAGTTTTCTGACCTTACTACTGTATTGCTTTGGTTCAAGAAAGTCAAGCATGACACATCAAAAAAATATTCAAATGATACAACATCATGATAGCAACACATCAATGACTTTGAAATGCTATTTGCTTACATATGTTTGCATGTTGATATTAATTATACAAAAATCGAATAGTGCCTACATAGTTCAGTGTTGATTTGTGTCATGTATATAAAGATAGACAAGTTTTACAAAACATTTCCATGTCACCCCCAACCACAAGGTTCCCAACAAGTCTAAAAGTAACATGTTGTCTAAAATGGACGATTGACAAAGCAAGCAACATACTGCTAAAACAATGAGAGTACCCATGCACGCCAGAAAAAAAAAGAGAAAATGAGAAGCCCCAAAATGGAAACAAACGTCGCTATGCTACGCCACATGTGGCCAGTTTCTAGATAACCAACAAATTGGCAAGAGATGTATACCACTTGAGAGCTTGCTATGCCACACAGTCATAATTGCACAACGAGATGAAATTTCACAATTTAATGTATCCAGAAGACTACTGAAATAACTGACATGTCCTATGGAAGGGCATGAGTTTCTAATATGTGGGTGTCAATTTATTTAGTTACTTAAAAAAACAACAGCATGCAAGTTTATCGTTAAGGTATTCTCTGCTAAAATGAAAGCAGCATGGTGATTGATGTATAGATTGTACACAACGAACATACAGGTGCCCATTCATACTATAGAAACTGACAAGGCTTTCTCAGGGCTAACAATTATAAAGAATTTTGCTAATGAATTGGGAGTAGGGGCATGTTATTGTTCAGAGCAAACTAAATCTACTAATATATAGCTCTCAGAACTAATTTATAGCTCTCAGAGCTGGAGGAGCTTTGTTAACATGGAGATTCAGAAACAGCAAAAGGAGGAATGAAAAATGTTGTCTCAAAAAATCGTAGTACTTCTTTGATATTACAGATAACTCATTATATGACGGAAATTAAATAGAGCAACCAAAAGAAATAGTGCAGAAGTCACAGCTCATAGGCTCTCACACGACTCCATCAAACATGGTAAATTTTGGCTCAATACCATTATCATGGAGCTGCAGCTAGCACAATCTGAATATCAAACAACAGGTACCAAAAAAATGCAACAGCTCCGCCGTATTTCAGGAGTTTCATTTGGATAAGTGATAGGCTTCTGGCGTGCCAACTGATGAATCGTAAATTTTTTTGCATTCAAAGATGTGAATCCATTATTACCAAAAGTCCATAATGTTGACTATTGTCGATTAAATAAGCAATAGTCCATCATTACCATAAGTCCATAGGTGCAATCTATATGGTTATTTCCGATTAAATACGCAATATAGGAGATGTTCGTATTGGCTTCTGCTTGGAGAAGCCAGAATCCAATATGAACACCTGGCTTCTTGTAGCAGCCTCTCTACTCTTCTCGCTCCGAAGATAAGACAGTTGGTCACTGGCACATTACGCACCCCCACTCCTCTCGCTCCCGTCTCGTGCACGCATCTCTCCTTCACTTTTTCAACCGCTCGCCCCTTCCTTCTAAGAGCCACTTCTTTCAAACACTACTAATTGTTGTCAGTCAAAAGCCATCAACTGCAGCCAATACGAACGCCCCTAGACACACTGGTGGGCTTAGAATACCTAATAAAAGCCTAAATTGGCGGTAGTGCATCCCGAGAGAAAATATATGTTTGTGTTATATTTTGCCTTAACATCCTAGACTATGCTAAATGGTAATTCACATAGGTATACCAAGAGCATATATGAAAATCCGAATAAATGGCACATAAGGCCCAACAAGCTTGTTTCTCATGTTCATTTTAAAAATAAGGTTGATAATAACAAGATACCTACTATGCACCAGAAAAATCAAAAGATCAGTTTGTTATATGTATATAGTTGTATATAGTGTAGGGGGTTATTTGTAAATTGTACATGCTACATATGGGCTGTTGGCCCATGGAAATGGATCTATTCGTTTCTTCCAACACGGTTATGCATAATTGCATACAAAAAAAAAATTAAAGTTGGAATAGCAGCAACTCAAACTCCCAAACAAGGGCTAGTCCTGAGAGGTGGACCCAGACATTATGTTATTTGGGGGTACTCTACAGGTAACTTTGTAAGTAGCGGTTCCCCAATTCATGCAGACAGTAAGAATACTACCTTAATTTTTCCAATCTACTGAGAACTAATACCTAACGTTGGGTTTAGATTATACAAGTTTCTAATAAGAGGCCTTGTGAATCAAATGAAAGTCAGATTACAGTTGAAGCTAGACATGATGAGCACAGAATCAACAAGACCTAGACGGGACAGGGGCAACGAAAATGCGGATTACATTACTCCAGGTTGTGCAACACAATCATTAGTTGAAACCATCCTCAACCCTCGAATAAACATGCTATCACTAGCACCCAGTAATCCAGTGACCCACAGCTTTAGCAATGGCGGTGAGTTCCTTTGCTAAAAGGCAACTGATATCAAAGTTAACCCTATTACAGTTCGAAGCAAACATTTGACAGACAGCATTGATATATCAAGTTATCATGACAATGTGGCCACCTTGCATAAATACAAGAAGACTAATTACCAGTTTACCAAACACTAAAATTTTGTTCCTACAGAAGCAACAGTAATCATCTAGTCAAAGAAAGGTCTACAGTTTTTTATTGTGTGAAACAAAGAACAACCAACATATCTTTAAAACATTTCATTTTAATAAAGTACAACAATTGAAAGTATCTCATGAAGCTAAGAACCAAGTACACTGTAAATAAAATGTACCCCCGCATGCAATAGAAAGATGCCCTGGATCAATTAAAAATCTTAACTTGTGCGCATTTTGTCACGCACTGGATAGGCGTATGTTTTCCGTCAGCCTCAAGGCATTGCTGTGAAACCACCATCGAACACAAAGCCACGGTATACACCATCGGCGTACCCAGGAACACCATCCACCCAGTCCCACTTTCCACCGCTGCTCCCTATCTCGTCCTCCTCCCACATTGCCAGCTTCCCACATACACGCTTTCCAGCGAACCACACCTTCCCATCACCCCCAAACACCTTCACCTTATTGTTGCCACCTGCGGCGGCGGCGGGCATGGCGTTACCCTGTGCAGCAGCCTCACATAGGCCAGTGAAGCAACGATACATATTGGGCGGCATGCGCCCAGCTTCATCCCACTCCATGGTGGCCAGATCCAGACGGAGGATGAGCACTGTGGAGCACGGCGCATCTATGCCGAATGAGGACCTGAGGCCGCCGATCATAAGGACGCGGCGGCCGCCGGCCCCAGCAAGGAGACGGGGGCGCTTCAGGATCTCGAAGACATCGCCCCACGCGGCGCGTTCCATGGGCGCCCAGCCACCGGTGAGCATGGCAAGCGGGCAGGAGAAGAGCTTCCACTGGCTGCGCCACGGGGTACCCACGTCGCAGAGCGCAAGGACGGCGCCAGCGCCGGAGGCCAGTATGGGGCTCCGCGGTTTGGATGGTAGCGACAGGGGATGCTTCATCCACTTGCCGGATCCGGACGGGGTGTAGGACAGCGCCGCGAGTTCCGTGAGGACCAGCACCGCGCCGCCCGGGCCGGCGAGGACGGTGCCGTGGCGTGCCCAGGCGGATCCGAGCGGGGGCAGGAGGCGGTATGTGCCGGCGAAGGGGTTGCAGACAGCGAGCGATTTGGGCGGGTGGGAGGAGGAGGAGGAGGGGAGGGATGGAGGCGAAGGCGAAGGGACGGTCTCGACCCAGAGGTAGAGGAGGGACGGGGAGGATGCGACGGGGGAGAAGGATTGGTGGGGGAGGAAGGAGGTGAAGGGGAGGCGGAGCCAGTGGCGGCGCGTGAGGTCGAAGGCGTGGAGGCATCCGCCACCGTCGGGGCGCGGGTGGCGGAGGAGGAGGAGGCGGAGGGTGGGGAGGAGGGCGAGGAACTGGGAGGATAGGGTCTCGTGGAAGAGGCGCGAGACGGGGCGGCAGACCACGGCGTCGCGCAGCGGGAGGCGGAGCAGGACGTTGTTGAGCGCGTCGGGCGGCAGGAGATTTATCGGCGCCGGAGGCGAGGAGGCGGCGTCGGAAGCGGCGGTGTTGGCCATGGAGGACTGGAGAGGGGAGGTGGGTGGGGAACACAGAGGAGACGAGGGACGATAGATGGGGAAGGATTGAACCAGGAGGCGGGGGTGTTCCCGTCATTTCAGCTACCCAAAGAGTAGTAGAGAGAGGAATACAGGTTTGCCTACTCCTGTGCGGATCGACCCGCTCGCTGTTTACGATCCATGTAAGCGGGTCCAAGAAGCTCGTGAGGGGAGGGACCCACTGTCAGTGAGTTTGTCAGGAAGCGGGTGAGGGCCGTTGCCTTGGCTTTCTCGCACCGACTGGCATGCGGGCCCACTTATGCGGACTGGAGGGGGAGGGCCCAGCAGCGGGATGGCTCTACTGGTCAGGTGTACAAGAATCCTCTGGAAACGCGAGATGCGCGGCGCCCCCGGTTATCGGGCCCACTCAGATTTTAAAATCTTCAAAACTCCACTCCAGATATCTTAAGATATGTATTGCGTGTACAGCGCACAAATCCGTACCGATCACTCTGGGCAACTATCCACACGCCTTGTTATGGGTCGGCCGTTGCAACTCATAGGCCTTTTTTTCTAATTAAGACCATGCGGCTCAAAATTTTGTTCGGGCCACTATGTGGACCTGAAGAGTCACGGGCTAGTTATTGGCCTATTGATCAAGCTAGCTAGCCCATCAAACTTGTCGAGTGCGGTCTCAGGTCAAGTTCCTGTGTCCTGTTGCTCTCCCAGCCCAGGCCCAGGTCGTCTTCACCGTGCGTGTGGTTGCCTACATCAATGCCGAAAATTGGTATGCAGGTCAACAATAAACAAAACAGTAAGTAAAACTAGAAACGTGGGCTTTTCTAGATCATTGGGCCCCACAAACCAATAATTTGTCCACAAGGCCTACAACCAATAATATAAAATAGCAATCCACATTCATAGTTTGACACCACACATGACAAATCTAGAACAGAATTGCACCTGTACTCTAAGGTAGTCGTGAAGTCATCGGCGGTCAACGGCGCAGCCATGTGGGGAAGGCAGGGCGGTAGTTGGCGGAAAACGGCCGATGGGGGCACGAGGCTCAGCAATCGGCACCATTGTTTGGAGTGACGCGGTCACAGATATGCCAGGGCGGCGCTGGCGGGACGCAGGAGGGGGAGGCGGAAGCAAATCTACTGCGGATAGATCTGTCGCGAGCTACTAGACTAGGTGGCGAACGGCGGCCAGCAGGGCACGGGGGTGCGAACAACCAGGGGTCCAGCTGCCCAGCCTAGGGCGGCACGCTTGAGGGAGGGGAGAAGTGCGGGGGCGAGGGAAAAGGTGCGGGGGGACTGCGAACTAGGCCAACCGGCCGACGGGGAGAGGTATATATTGTAATTCTCTTAACTCTTGAGTAAACAATAAACTATTATTTGTTAATTGTTAGATATTATCTGTTAAATTAAATGTTAATTTCTATGTCCATTGCTTTGCCTACCAGTTACAGTTAGTGGTTGTCACCGTTGCATGTTGTAGTAGAGTTATTGCTGATTTCTTCAACTATATTCTCTTGATAGTGACTGTTGTGAGTGCACATTATAAGAGAAAAGATGCATTAATTGAAAAGTATCATAATGTCTTGTTGGATAAGTTGGAGAATAGTTTAATTTTAGCTGGGACATGGCTGCATCAGGAAGCTGGCCTAGTTAGACCTGAAGATACTCAGTGGGACTAACATCTTAAAACCTTGCTTGGTATATACCAAATGTGGGAGACAGTGGTGGATGTGCTAAAACATATAAGTGAATATGTTTGTCAAAACTCAAGTTATGGTGAAGAAGCAGGTTTGCTAAAAAAGATGGAATACTTTGAATTTGTTTTTTATCATATTTTTCTTAATAACCTTGTTGAGTATTGCAAATAAGTTATCACTTGATTTGCAAAGAATGCATCAAGATATTGTTGAAACTATGGGCTTAACACATGATGTGAAAGAATGCTTGTAGGATATGAGAGACAATGGGTAGGAGCCATTGTTCACCAAGTCAAAAAGATTTTGTGAGGCATACATATGGATTGTTGTGTCAGATATGGATAATACCATTGGAGTCATGGGTAAATCTATATGTCTAAAATACACAGTGACTCAACATCATTACTACAAAGTTGATATTTTCAATGCTGCTCTTGATGCAACTATGAATGAGATGAATCATCGCATCAATGAAGTTTTGTTCGAGTTATTGTTATGCATGTCTTGTCTCACCTGAGCAACTCATTCTCTAAGTTTGATGTTGATAAACTTGTTTGACTTGCTGAGATTTATGATGATGATTTCACTTTAGTTGATCGAATCTTGTTAAGAAGTCAACTTCAAACCTTCATTCTCAATATTATGAGAAGTAAGGAATTTCATGGATGCTATGATATTTGAAAACTCGCTCAAACGATGATTAAAACAAAAAAAAGTAGAACTTTTCTATTGGTATATCGCCTCATCGAGTCGACATTGATCCTTCTAGTGACACCGATATCTGTTGAGAAAATATCTTTGGCGATGAATATTATTAAAACACATCTGCGCAACAAGGTAGGAAAAACCTTGTTGCCCGGCAGCTCAGCCTGTCCTGCTTCGGACAGAGGGAGGGAAGAGACCAATAGAACGGCATCGTTTCTCGTAAAATTCTAATAGGAGAACCCTAGCCGTGCGTGGTCTTGGCAAAGATATTTATTTAGTTTTGATCCTACTCGACGATCCAACCAGCTGGTTGACTGGCTGCCTGAAGAACCCAAGGGGCGAGACTGTAACAGGCCATGTTAGTTAGCACTGACATGGCCAATGAGGACATTAGCTTAGAAAATTAAGCTGAAGAAATAAGCCGAAGAAAGCGAGCCCACTGCGTAAAGCTGGCGGGCAAAAATAAAGGCAAGATAACATAACGACGGATTAGAGTGGTGGCTTTCGTGTGGAGCGCATGCTTAGCCCGCACTCCCCTCCAATATTTTTTCCCCTCTCCTCCGTCGCCAATCCACGAGCCAGTGCCCGCCGATTCAGCAATCACTCGTCGACGCGAATAATTCCCCATCATCTGCAATGGAACTCGACAATGGAACTGCAGAATCGAGTGTACCTAACAATATGTTCGTTCGCAAAGCTGGGATGCTGTTGCTCTCTTGTCACCTTCCCTTCAAAGTTTCTGTCTGCTCAAAGCAGTACGTGTCTCTGTTCTCCTTTTCTTTGCTTGGATAAAAAAAAGAAGAAGAAGAAGAAGGAGAAGAAGAAAACAGTCTCGACGAGAGAGATACGATAAGTGCAGTCGATTTCCGGTTTGCATTGCCTGCGCTTGGTTTTCTGAAATGAGATATTGTATCCTTAATCTTACACTCGGGAGATGCAAGATTTGTCGATTTCTTCTCTTGACAAGCCACGACTAGGTATAGAGTAGATGGCTAGAATGGATGCCATTCCAATTAGCACAAAGGCCCTTTCTTTCTTTTCTTCCGTCTTCTCAGAGGTGCAATTCCATTTCTAAAGTGATTAAGTGGTCGAGTAGCCCAGAGCCTGAGATAATATGGTTTCATTTTCATCTCGATAGGGAGATCATGTCCTGTCCAAATTAACTTTACAGAAAAAATAATACACTTTTGCTATATGGGCACATATGCGCCATTCTTGGCTAGCTTGCTGTTGCACTATTCTTACACTTAGCTAGCGACAAAATATCTGTTCCGGCATGTATACTACTTTTCAAGGCATATGCTAAGACAGTGCTAGCTATGTGCTAGACCATGTGGATGGTCGTAAATAAGGAGATGGTGAATAATTGATATTTGGTTTGCTTTAAATTTTGCGTTTATGAAAGACTTGATCGTTTTCTATTGATGTCTTTGCTTTCGAGGTGGTCGAGCTCATGCTGAAGCACATGGAAGTCAAAGGTGGATGTTGCGTGGAGGCGTGAAGATGGTTACGGTCGGTGACGAGAATGACTGGGACTAGGAGGGGGTAATATGAGGTCCAGGCGGTTAGGAGGTCACACAAGGTAGTCGAGCTCACGCAAGAGTATGCGGTGATGGTGCACGATAGAGATACAGGAGGGGATATCCTGGAGGCTTTGTCGTGTGTGTCGTATGGAGTTGTGGATGGAGTCCATGATCTGTATGAGGTGGTTAAAACCTATGTTAGGAAGGGTTTAGGGTCTCTGAAGGCTTTTTCTTCATATGTTTCTTGAAGTTGGAAGCACCAAGTGCTATGTATAGCTTGCTATTCTATAGAATTCACACCGGCCACTGATCAGCATCACGACCGTTTTCAGTGAACACACAGCTAGAGCTGGTACATGTGACATAAATTTGCACTGGTAGCTGCCTAGCTGCCCTCTAAAGAGGACAAATTTGGCAAGGCAAATAGAAAACAGCTCCTCAAAAGAGAAAACTCTGAAAGTGTGAGTCTGCCACGCATGTATGACGTCGATATACTGATATGATCTGTACCCATCCATCAAATTCGATCCAAAAATGTTCTATATGGAACATCAAAGGCGCACTTTCTCGGCGTCCACATTGAGTTTCAGAGAAGAACAAGACACGACAATGGGAAAACACACATTTACCAAATGTAGCCTTATGTTTCCTTGTCCATTGTGAATTGTCAAGTTCATGAATTGAATTGAGTGATCTATATTCGATAAAGAGGTATAAAAATATTATTTAAGAGGTATATAAGAAGTAGGAGTACATGTTGGACTCCTGAGGGCAAATGGGTATAGGTTGTATCTTGAGCTTTCAGTTGGATTGCTATTTGTCATACTCTGGTCATTGATATTACTGTGATTAATTGCTGCACATTGTGTTACTTCAGTGCTCTGTGATCCTTTGATTGGTCACTGTAGTTGATATTCTAGCTTTGTTATGCTGAAATAATCAATGTTGCTCCTGTCAAGAGAATGCTAGATTGATTATTGTGATCTTAATTGATGTCCAGCAAGCAATATTCATGATCAGTTTGTTTCTTTAATAGCAAGGTTTGATTTAAGCTCAAGACCAAATCTATAAGCTGTCATATATAATTGTGATTGCATTTTGTCATGGCTGAGATGGCCAAGAGTGAATCTTGTGCAACTAGCTGTCTGAGAGCAATATATATCATTCCAATTCTTGTCCACGCGCTGATTATAGACCTTTGCATGATATATATGTTGGGCATAAGCCTCTGTTCCAATGACTTAGAAAGCTCATATGTTTACACGTTGATCAAGTCATTTATATGTCTTTTATATCATGCTTATGTCTTTATTAATTATGGTTGGATTAAGTCTGAATTTATGCTGAAACCGTATTATTTACAACAGTACATACTCCCAAAATTTAAGCTAAGCTAGTTGGACACACCAGAACCCCCGCTGAAAACCACTATAAAAGACGCCGAGAAGCGTGTCCCCGCCACACTAGTACTGCTCCTCCTCCCCCTTCATACGCATCTACTGCACCTGTGTCTCGCTCTCTTGGGACTCATACGGACAAACACCTCGATCGAACGATCCATCTGTGTGCAGGCCATGGCCATGAACGACGCGAAGCTCGCCGTGGTCGACGCGGAGAACCCGGCCACCCTGGACGACGAGTCGTTCGACTTCGCCCAGCGCGCCAACTGGCTGCGCGCCGCGGTTCTGGGCGCCAACGACGGCCTCGTGTCGACGGCGTCGCTCATGCTGGGCGTGGGCGCCGTGAAGGCCGACGTCCGCGCCATGGTCATCTCCGGGTTCGCGGGGCTCCTGGCCGGCGCGTGCAGCATGGCCATCGGCGAGTTCGTGTCGGTGTGCTCGCAGCGCGACGTGGAGATCGCGCAGCTGGAGCGCGACGGCAAGCGCGGCGGCGAGGAGGAGAAGAACCTGCCGAGCCCGGTGCAGGCCGCGGCGGCGTCGGCGATGGCCTTCTCGGTGGGCGCGATCGTGCCGCTGCTGGCGGCCGGGTTCATCATGAACTACAGGCTACGGATCGCCGTGGTGATCGCGGTGGCGAGCGCGATGCTGGGCGTGTTCGGGTGCATCGGCGCGGTGCTGGGGCGCGCGCCCGTGGCGCGGTCGTGCGCGCGGGTGGTGATGGGGGGTTTGGCGGCCATGGGCGTCACCTTCGGGCTCATGAGGCTGTTCAGAGCCAGCGGCATATGAGCTTTTCTTGTGCCGTCCATGCACATCGATCATGCTTTTCTTGTGTCCTCCTAATCCTAATCAATCGTACGTGCTCGATCCATCTGCATGCGTACGTATACGTACCGCTATGTATACGTATTAATTCCTCCAGTATCCATCGGTGCATCTGTATTTATGCCCCGCGCGCCGTACGTACGTGTCTTATTCTTCTTTACCAAAGTATTAATTCTACCATGCATGCAGCATGGCTGCCACGCTAATGCGATTGATCCATGCATGCATGTGGCTTTAACCGGCCGGGCCTCCGGACTATATACGTACGTACGTACTCCTTACTGGCTAGCACTACTGGTACGTACGTACTTGATTATTTGGTAGCTTGTGCAAGTTGCCCAGGCTGTTGCAAGGTATGTTTGGTGTGTGTGACCTCTGGTTGATGTCTCTTTTTCCTTCTGCATGAACCCGCAAGAGAGACACACATGTATAAAGCATACTCATGGCACTAGGCTCTGTTTCTTTTCGGTTTCTAAAAACTGTTTTTCAGCTTTTCTACAATAACTAGCTTTTAAACGAAATATCTTTTTAAGATAAGGTCTACTAATTAATTGTAGTACATACTGTTACTCTGCAATCTCTCACACGAACAGTCCAAAAGTCACAAGCCACAACTAAAAATAACATGCCTTAAGGATTCACATACATTCCTCTCTTATTTTCCTCGATCAGATGGAAGCATGGAAACATTCAGTTTTCTCCTGCAACACTGGTCATAAATAAGTTTAATTGGCTCTTCAGAATCAGCGTGCCACTGCAGACAAAGATGAGATCGGATAAGATTTTTTTTTGCCTATTTAGCTCTTTGGTGCTTTTTTTTTCAAATGTGGCTCTGGGGCGGACGTTTTTGCGATTGTGGCCCTCTCATGAGCGTAGATGCATCTGGGTGACACGTGAGCAATCTGTGGCCCCAAAGCACGGATTATGGGCCCCACCTCTCACGGCGGCATGGTGCGTGCACGGGCTCGCCTGGCCCACCACATCCAGCGGCCCCCAACCGCAGGAATACCTCACGGAAAGCCACGCACAGCAAGCGCGGACAAACGTGGGCCGTAGCTTTTACATGGGCGCATGGGTATAGATAACCAGCCGAGCCCAAGCACGCACCGCACCGCCATTAGGGGTGGGGCCCATAATCCGCGGTCTGGGGCCGCAAATTGTCCATACGTCACCCACCAGTGCATCCACGCTCACCAGAGGGTTACAATCGCAAAAAACGTCCGCCCGAAGCCACACTTACAAAAAAAAGGCACCAATAGGCCAAATAGGCAAAAAAAAATCATCGGATAATGCCCAGCTACTACAATAAAAACCTCATTTTTAGGAGTAACTGGGGAACACTATACCATTAGGAAGCTCCCGACGGTATAGCCTCTCCCTCCCTCCCTCCTCTCCCCTCTCCTTCCGTCCTCTCCCCTCCTGCTCTCTCTGTGGTCCCAAAGCAAATCTGCGGCCCCAAAGCACGGATTATGGACCCCACCTCTCACGGCGGCGTGGTGCGTGCACGGGCTCGCTTGGCCCACCACATCCAGCGGCCCCCAACCGCAGGAATACCTCACGAAAAGCCACACACAGCGAGCACGGACAAACGTGGGAGGTAGCTTTTACATGGGCGCATGGGTATAGAGAATCAGCTGAGCCCAAGCACGCACCGCACCGATGTGAGGGGTGGAGCCCATAATCCGCGGTCTGGGGCCGTAAATTGTCCACACGTCACCCACCAGTGCATCCGCGCTCACGAGAGGGCTACAATCGCAAAAAAGTCCACCCGAAGCCACACTTACAAAAAAAAATGCACCAATGGGGCAAATAGGCAAAAAAAAATTCATCGAATAATGCCCAGCCGGTACAATAAAAACCTCATTTTTAGGAGTAACTAGGGAACACTAATACACTATACCATTAGGAAGCTCCCGATTAGGAAGCTCCCGACGGTATAGCCTCTCTCTCCCTCCCGACGGTATAGCCTCTCTCTCCCTCCCTCCTCTCCCCTCTCCCTCCGTCCTCTCCCCTCCTGCTCTCTCTCTCTCTCCTTCCTCTCTCTTCTACGGCGCCTGCGCAGCTTCCCCTATCGGTGAGCTCTCCATGCCCTCCCCCACCGCTCCCCTTCCCCCTCTCTCTTCTCCGATGCTTGCGCAGCTCCGCACCCCTCCTCCACCTCCCCTTGTCCCCTCTTCCACCACTGGCAATGACCTCGCAATTTCAGCCGGTACAGTGCAATTTCAGCTATAAATCACAGCTTTTCAGCCAAATCGAGTAGTGCTTCGGCCGTAGCAATAGTGTACGTAGAGGCACTATTGTGGTATTTTGAAAGAAGTCTTTAAAATCTTATATAGGCTAGAAAGTATGTCTCTGTTATACAATAAAAATATCTCTATACGATGTTTCTGCTGCAGTGAGTCAAGTGAGTCCACAGCCCACTAGAACTAGATTTATGATGATGTTGCTCGTCCATTGACAAAATTAAGCTTTTCGTTGGATGCCTAATCGACAACCATGCGCTGTGCCGTATATTATTGGAATCCTCTTGTCGTCTCCTTTTTCTGGATGCCCACTACCAGTGGCGACTTGTTTTGTGCGGTTTTTGGCCGAAGTTGCTGCTGTTTCTGTTCTAACAATCCTTAAGTCCCTTTCCTCTCTGTCCCGCCCCCTCTGATGAATTAACGCGCAGAGCTTTTGCGTGTGTTTGAAAAAATAATTCACAAAGTTGAAGGGTAGATTCTATAGGACGACGATCAGATCTGCGAAACTATATGGAGCAAAATATTGAATCTAAAAAATAACATATACAGAAGATGAGTGTAGCGGAGATGAAGATACTACGGTGAATCTGTGGTCACACAAGGTAAGATCGAATCCATAATGATGATATACGTGATAGGGTGAGGGTAGCACTAATTGAAGATAGGTATATTCAACATCGCTTAAGATGGTTTGAATAACTCCAACGGAGATTTTCTGAGACACCGGTATATAATGGAATCTTAAAACGTACTGAAAAGGTAAGAAGAGACAGATGTCGACCAATACTGATATGGGAGGAAGCAGTAAAAAGATATTTAAGGGATTATAATGCATCTAAAGAATTAGTTTTGGATAGTACCACATGGAAGTTAGCGATCCACATGGAAGTGTTTTAGACTCCTGGCTCAGATGGCAGGATGTATGGCTTATAATTTTAGCATTATAGGTTTCATTTCAAGACTCTCGTCTCTTTGACCTCGAAGAGCTTTCCCTCGCAATTTACCTTAACTTATTTGAGATAAAAAAGATTTGTTGTTATTGTTGTTGTAGCGGTGAGTTTAGTACGTTTTCAGAGCAGAATCGTTCTCTTCTCCGTAGAGAGGACCAATTCATGCGCGTGTTGCTCGTCAGTTAGTACAAGCAGCTGACGAACGCCCAAATTTGTTGCCCATAAATGCTGAAATTCTGTTGGTCTTTGATATGCGCCCCATGCCAGAAACGACGAGTTCAGGAAGGAGTTGCAGCCGGCGGTGTCCCTCTGATCCCGACGTGCGCTGCGGGTGGGCAGCCATTGCAGGCAAGGAGGAGTTCAGGCACCCATCACCCCCAGCAACGACATGTTCAGGAAGGAGTTGCAGAAGAATCGTTTTACTGCAGGCAACGACGTCGTTCCCTCCCGTCCGATAATGAAGTGCAGATTATTTCCATTCCAATACACTCCAAGATGCTACTAATAGGCATGCCGTCAGCAATGCACTGTTTGACCGCAATGGTTCCTGCATCACGATATGATTTACGAACATGCAAATGGTGCGAGAATATGCCTTCATTCTGCATCAGTTGTTTCTACCTCCTTACCGATGGTGGTTGCAGCTTGCAATCGCCGGAGGTTGTTGACTCACTGACAACACTGGCACGTCAACAAACATAGAACATTCTAAATCACAATGACAATGAACCAGCCAGACAAATTAGCCCTTGGCCTCCTGCTCTAACGATATATTCTTAGCTAGCTAGGCTCCTAGAGATCCGAGTAAACGAGCTATTACTCCAGTGTAGACAGCGGAGTAGTAGCTGGCTAGGTTTGAGCTAGAAGCAGAGGATGGCGACGGCGGCTGCGACGGAGAAGGCGAAGGTGGTGATGAGGAACGCGAAGTGGATGGCCCAGCTGCGCTTGAACTTGGCGAGGTAGCTCTCGGGCGGCTCCTGGTACGGTACCTCCACGTCGGCAGCGGCCACCACGTCGCCGCCGGACTTGAGCATGCGCAGCCTGTCGGCGGCCAGCGCCAGAGTCAGCTTGTGGCACCGCCGCTGGTATCTGCAAGAGCAGTTGCATCATTATTAGTCAATCAGTTGCACGTTAATTAGATGCATGGTTAATTGCGTGCGTGATGACTGACGGCTGTAATTACTACCACTTAATTAGGTACCTGAATCCGTTGAGGCAGCGGAGGTGGTGTGCGACGGCTGCGTACAAGGCGAGGTGCGCGAGGGAGAGGAGGCCCGCGGGTGCCCAGAGGTGGCGGCACTGGAGGCGCGCGGGCGGCGACTGGGCGACTGCGGAGAGGACGAGGGCGAGGAAGAGGAAGAAGGCGAGGAAGAGGCGCCAGAGCTCCTGCTTCTGCGCGTCGGCCGCGCGCTTCTTCTCCACCGTCTTCTCGAAGTGGAGCTGCACCACCGTGCCCAGCGCCCGCGCCGCGGCCTCCCGCGTGACCACCTCCCCGCCTCCCGGCCCAATGTAGGCCTCCCCGACCGCCACCGCGTCCCCCATCCCCATCCGGTACTGCGGATCCATCTCGGAGTCGATAGGATTCTTGGCCGGTGGCACTCCACTCCAGTCCAGTTAGCTATTTTACTCTCTGGGCGTGCCCGCACCGCCGGAGCACTGGAGCAGGACTAGCGATTAGCAGGCATGGCTCGCTATTACTAGTGAAGTGAAGTGAGCTGTGGTGGTGGACCAGTGGACTGTGGATGGCGCCATGGCGGAAGCCTAGCTGAGCTGAGCCTGACATGGATCTCGGTGTGCAGCGGAGCGATCCACCCGTTTGTCTGGTGCGACGCGCATATGCAGTACGCTAGCTACACACACTTGTACTCAGCACCCACTTCGTCCTTTCCCACTCACTCTGCTGCTGCTCTGACTACCTTCCTTTCCCTTTTCTCCTCCTTCCTTCCTTTTTTTCCCTTTCTCGCGCCGTGGAATCGTGGATACAGTTACGGAGCCACATTGATGTAGTTGTACCTCTAAAATTTTCATACAAAAAATCGATAAATATCCTCCTTAATATACAAAATAAACAATACATATACTAACATACTCCTCACAACCCATTAGGCTCAATAGGCAACAAGTCAATCCTATTAGCCCAAGTGTCCACACCATCCTCACTTTCTCAATCGATCGGTCATCCCATCGAAAATTCCCTAATCGGCAAAATCCTTTAGGCTTCTGCCTTAGTGCAGCAGCAGAGCTCGAACTCAGGCACACAGCTCTGCTCACGCGTAGCTCATCGCCGCTGCTGCCAATGACCTTAGGCACCAGAGAGAAAAAAGTAAACCAAAGAAGTCCTCGAGCCAAGTCTCCATCCCATCCTTCCCAATTCGTAAATATATTGTTCTGATTTTCTCATCCGCATTGCTTCGGTTTAAACCGTGAAACGGCGATAGATCCATGGTGACGTTGGCGTCGAACAAGGTGTGCAAGACGACAAGGTTGGCGGTCAAGCACAGACGCACGTACTACAAGACACTTACTGAGAGGAATAAGTAGTGCGTCGTCAATCCGTCTACCATCGATAAATACTAGAAGCCACTGACGTTAATGGGCTGTTCTTTGTGGTTTCTAAAAATATTTTTTGGTTTGTTACAGTACCTAACTTTTAAACAGAGTATTTTTTAAAACGGATCTATAAGTTAATTATAGTACATATAACATATAGCTGCGGTTTATGACTTTTGGTCTTTTCGTGAGAGATAGTACGGAGTAATATAAACTCGTCTGTTGTTTTAGGCAATATAAATAAAATCGTTACAGTATATATTACAACTAACTTTTAGATATTATTTTGAAAAGATATTTTGTTTAAAAACTGTTACTATAAAAAAAGTAAAAAAATAATTTTAAAAACTGAAAAGGAAAAGGCCATTACGGCGACGCCCTGAAGTGCCTGTAGTAGCTAGCTTGGGCACGCAATGGTTCTAGGACTCCGTAAGTGAGCTAGCTACTAGCTAGCTAGGTAGTAGCATTGGATGCTGCCCTAGAGCTAGAGCATCCATTTCCTTCCAGTTGTGAAGAAAAATAGTTAAAAAGGAACAAGCTCGATCACCAGACAGAAGCTGGCAGGCGACAGAAGGGGCACGTGGTGAAGCATCTCTCCCTGCTGACGTCTCTTTCTGCCCTATCACTAGTTTACAGAGAGTCATACGGAGAAAGAAAATCGTATATAATTTTTATCGGTATAAATAAAATCACTACAGTATATACTATAATCTACTAGTATATCTTATCTTAAAAGATACTTAATTTAAAAATTAATTAATATAAAATAAACCGTTTAAAAACTAGTTATAACCTACGAGCGTTAGGTTCAAATCGTAAGTCCAGCGAGTCTTCAAAAAATAAATTTGAAGAAAAAGGTAAACCCTTCAAAGAGACATATTTTTGTACTGGTTTGGCCTTTTTGCACTTTATTATTATTTTAGAAAATTGGGAACAAAGGACGAGAGATGCACTCGATGTGACCTACGAATAAATAAAACGGGCATTAGGGACTAATCACTAGTCAGGCACTGATTTGTTACTAAGTCATAAGCTAGGGTGTTAAGTGAAAAAATAGCATTCCCTTGGAAGTGTGTTTCCAAGAGTGGAAGGCCTCCACTCCACTTCCGCTGTAGCTCGCGGTCTCCGAACGCAGGTGATTATTCCTTCTCCGTTCGGGTTTTCTTTGCTTGATCCAAATCTTAGCATCCTCTCATTTCAATCGCTATTACCGATTCGATCTCTTCGCCTGCTTGATGATGATTAAGAACTTGAGATGATGTGATTGATCTGTGTGCCTTCTCGCGGAGACTTTGATCTGAGTCGTCCGCCCTCCCTCCCCCATCTGCCACCGCCGCCTCCGCCGTTCCCCGCCACCCTCCCCGCCGGCTTCCTTCGGCCGCTCCCCATCTACACCTCCCACTTCCTCTCCTGTCCCGAGAGGCTGAGTTCTTTCCCTTTCTGGCCTAAATCATCCCATCAAATTCTGAAATTTAACCTTGCATGCATACTTTTCGGATTTCCATCTCATGACTTTGCCATCCATCTAGGTTTTATTGGCATGCATTGCCACTTGGGGGGTTTTGAGGTGGAGTATGTATAGATGTGATTTGTTGGCTTCTTTGTGTAGGAGGATGAGTGGAGAGGATACGAGTGCTGCTGAGCAGCCGAAGCCTACCCCTAAGCTCAATGAAAGGATCCTGTCGTCTTTGTCAAGGAGATCAGTGGCTGCGCATCCATGGCATGATCTTGAGATCGGTGTGGGACTGTTTTTTTTCTCTCTCATTTTCCTTTCTAGCGTACCAAACACCCTGATCAAATACGCATGCTAATTAAATTTGGTTGCACAGGTCCTGGAGCTCCTGCTGTGTTCAATGTTGTAAGTAGCAACTTTACCTTGTCCATCTTGGCAAGTAAGGTATTTCGTGCTGTGGTGAAGCAAATTGAAATTTGGGACATTTTGGGGCGACTGCGGGTGGGGCACTAGGGGAGTGGGTTCATGTAGCTATAGCTGTGAACTTGATACTGCTTACTCACCACGTGATGTCATTGTTCGTTCTTGGTATGGGACCTCAATCGGATGTAGTTGAGTCTGGAACCCCAATCTGGATGCAGCGTGTACTCTTGTATTCAAACTGAGTTTAGCTATGCACATGCCAAACAAACTTTTTCTTAACTTGCAGAAGACTACACACAATTATGCCATTTGTGTTGGACTGTTAATATAATTAATTCTCCCTCGTAAAAGGTGGTTTTATATTTAAAATTAGAAACAATAGTCGTTCAATTAATATTGCCATTTTAGTAGGCCGCAACAGCCTTTGATGATTTCCTAATTTGTTTCAGTTCAATAGTTCATCTACCCGCCAGTTACAAAGAAGCAATCAATATTGTGAAGGGCACAAAAAATTCTACCCACCAGACAAATAGCATGGTAGATTGTTAGAATTCACCACTAACGAGTGGATCAATATAAGGAGGTTAGAGAATGAGATGACTGAATCTTCAGATTGCCCAGAATTAAAGAACATCCTTGGCACTCACATCAAGCATGGAACCTTTTAAACCCAAACCTAGAAATCTTCTGTAGTTTAATCAAGCCATGGCAAGATAGATGGAGATTGAAAAACTTAGTTGGCAACAGCACTTTGTAAGTCCGAAATGGTTCTCACCTTTTTGCTGACCTCAATCAGTTTGTCATCAACCTTGAGGCTTGAGATGGTGGAATCAAGTGTGCTTAGGCTGTTGATATTACTGCCTTCAGCATGTGTCTTCTGCCTTTTAAATTGTGATGGTGGCACCAAGTGTGTTGCAGTGTGGCCAGTGTAGCCATATGCTGACATAGGTATTATATGCTTCTGGAGATGTTTAAATTTCCTTTGGATGCATTGGAGCTAGAGTTGCGATTCCTTCCAATTAAAATGTACCATTATTTAGATAGACTCATGGTTACTCCAGGAATTTGTCAACCCCCTCCTGATTTAAGGATTATTATTGGAATTTCTAGCCTTCAAAGCAAATAAGAGGTGCCTTTATTCTCACCATTTTTTCTATATAAGAATTTTCGTTGACCATTTGATTCTTACATTAGCCTACTGGTAACTGTTTGCTTGTCAGTAAAACAAGTGCACTGAGTGGGTTCTGTTTAATGATGCTAGAAGCTTTATGCGTAGTTGGTCCCTGACAGTGCCTGCAACTTTTGAACTTAATGGTTTCTGTATATATCACACCACAGGTTGTTGAGATCACAAAGGGAAGCAAAGTAAAATATGAGCTTGACAAGAAAACCGGGCTGATTAAGGTATGTGTTCTGTTTGTAAGATTGCTTGCATATCAACCATCACTTTTTACTTCAAGAGCAACATGGCTTGTTTAATATTTGTTTAGTGTACTTGTGTAAGGAATGAAAAGCACCCACCAACATAATGTACTTCTGTTATTGTGCTATATAAACTAATTTGACAGGTTGATCAAGTCATGTACTCGTCAGTTGTACGAGTTTATGTTACTATTTTTGGAAAAGCATATTGTACTTTTGTTATTTTGCTATATAATTTGACAGGTTGATTGAGCCTGTACCCATCGGCTGTAGGAGTTTATTTTGCTATTTTTGAAAAGCATAATGTACTTTTGTTATTGTGCTATATAATTTGACAGGTTGATCGAATCCTATACTCATCAGTTGTATATCCTCATAACTATGGTTTCATTCCGAGGACTCTATGTGAAGACAACGATCCAATGGATGTTTTGGTCCTGATGCAGGTTAGTCTTCCCTGTCCGCTTTTTTGGGAACATGTAGGAATCACAATCCTTGCATTATTAAGTCATGGCGTCTAAGAATAATTAACTTGCTGGAATAATTAACTTGCTGGTCCTTTGGCATTGACACTCTCAGACTGGTGCCAGTAGCTCTTTACTTGCATAAACACCAGTTCTTTGTAGTCGCATTATTGAATATTGTGTAAACTGTGTTGGTATCTAGCGGTAATTGCAAAATTTTTTAATCTCCCACAGGAACCTGTTATTCCTGGTTCCTTCCTCCGAGCTAGAGCAATTGGCCTTATGCCCATGATTGACCAGGTATTTCTTGTTCCATTCTCTTTGCTTTAAGAGAAGAAAAACAATGCTTCACCCTTTTTTTTTTACTGAAAATAACGGTTGGCTGTGATCAGGGTGAAAAGGATGACAAGATAATAGCTGTCTGTGCTGATGATCCTGAATACCGTCACTTCAATGACATCAGTGAGCTGTCTCCTCACCGCCTTCAAGAGATCAAACGCTTCTTTGAAGACTGTATCCCACATAGTTCATTTTATTGTTATCCTGTTACATGCTATAGAATAGTATTTTGGATGATCACATGTACATTTGTCAGCATCCTTAGCAGTATCATTTAGACAAGAAGAATGAGAACAAGGAGGTTGCTGTTGATGCGTTCTTGCCTGCGAACACTGCTCGTGAGGCCATTCAGTACTCCATGTAAGTTCAGTTTTGCGTTGCAATGTTTAGTCTGTAACAAGATGCAACTGTGTTCTGTTCGTTAAGGAGTAAGTGTGAAGGTACTGTGTTCTGTTCGTTAAGGAGTGAGTGTGAAGATACCTTCTGACTTATATTGACACATATATCTTGAATTAATCGCAGGGACCTCTATGCGCAATATATTTTGCAAAGCTTGAGGCAGTAGAATGCCAGACACTATCTAATCGTGAAATCGACTATTTATGTCAACTGCGAAGTTGGAGTCGAGACTTATGTGATATTCATAAATGGAGAACGATGGTACTAACTGTGATTTGCTTTTGCTTTCCAGTGTACCGACTTGTGTGTCGTTTCCTATTTAAATTATGAATAAGTGAATTTTTATCAGATGCTGTACTTTTTTTTGTTATGCTTTTGACCCTCAAGATCGTTCGCAGACATGAATTAATTGTGTTTAGATATATCTGTCTAATTATTGAGTTTGTTTGACATGGTTTGAATATTGATTCTTAAATTACTTCCTCTCAAATAGATATATGTAGTTTGTGCATTCCCATGTGTAGTTTGTGCGTATTGGTACTTTTAACATGGGTGTGCTTAACTGCTTATCCTACTGGTGCCTGTTAAATGGAATCATTAATCGTACCCATTAATTTTTGCCCCCTTAAACAGGTCATTCTTGGCCTGCCATGTAGTGAACAAGGATGGAGACATGGAGTAGCTATGGTAGTTTTCCTAAGAATTACTAATAAAGTACAATTTAATTCACTACTCTTTAATTAAATTAGCTGATTTCCTGGTCAATCATGTAATTAGTAAAGAAGTGTTTTTTAATTAAACTGGCTAATTTCTCGTTCAATGCCACAGTTAGTTCCAAATAATTTTTTATTATACAATCTTATATTTTTTGGGAACGTCTGTTGGAGTTGAGAATTTTATGTGATACTCACAAATTGAGAACGGTGTCACTAGCTGCGATTACTGTTGTCTTTGCAGGGCATATACCGACTGGTATTTAAGTGAAGTAATGTTAGATGCGGTGGGAATGTTTTTGTCATATGTATCCATTTGTTGATTTTGTTTGTTTTCTTTTGTTTTTCGAAAATGAGTTGGTTTTGTTATATATGATGTGAGTTCTGGTTCCTGTAATTTTTTACATGAGAAATGTGACAAGTGCATAAATTAAGGCAAACTTTTGTTTGCACATGTGGTGCGTACTTAAAATTCTCAGTACCGTTCGATTTGACCAGGAATAAGTGAATCATTTCATCTTCAATCAAGTGGGAAGCACATTCGTAGGCCACTGATACGCAAAGCTCGCAAAAATCAATAAAAGCGATAGGATTTTGGCTTAGATGCCGCCGTCCCATGCTATCGGGGCGTTTAAAACGGCCTGAGATTTGGCTTTGAAATAGCAGTGGTCGAAGATATAAGACCTCCATCCACGCCAAAAGTAGCCACTGGGGATCCTTAGCTAGGTCCTCCATGGCGACGCGCTAAAAAAATCCCCTTCTCAATCCTAGATTCGGCGCCACTGCGAGGTGCTGTACCGCACCCTCACCGTCCGACGGCGCCGGCTCCTCCCCTCCTCCTCACCTCAGCCTTCACCCCCTTCCCATCGGTCATCACCTTTCCTGAAGTCTCAACCCTAGATTCGGCGCCACCGCCATGGTGCCGCACCGCACCCTCACCGTCCACACCTCCCCTCGTCGTTGGCCTCTCATCGGCGTCTGGTGCATGGAGCGGCATGCGCAGGCCAGCATAGAGTCCAAGAACCGCGGAGAGAGGAGGTCCTCCGGGTCCGGCTTCGCCTCCGCATTGACTCTAGTGGTGAACCGCCTCCCTAACCCCTGTCCACGGTCAAGTCCTGTCTCATCATTGTTCCAAATCTTTTCTGGATTTCAATGTTTGCTTCTCTACTACACATCATTGTATGTATCATTCTTCATGTTAACCTGCTTGTGCAAATGTTAACTTGCTACAAATTGTAAAAGCATCACATATGCTTTGTATCATATATACAATAGTTCCACTCAACTGAATCATGTATGCATCATATATGCTTTGTTCCTTTCATATGTTTCTTAAGAATAATATTTACCATTTATCTGTTTCTTCACAGATTATGTACCAGCGCTTGTATAATTGTAATCAAATTATGTAATTTGTTTTTACGAGCCTAACGAGTTAAGCATGAGTTTTCTACCGTATCGAGCCGAGCCGAGGTGGATATGGCTCGATATCCACCCCTACTCCTGTGCATGGCATCTTGGAGTAGAGGGGCGCGCGCATCCATAATTCATATTGGTATGGTACGGGGTTTTGTCCCACTAATTACACCGAGTACAATCATAGCCTTGCATCTAAGTTAAAAGTAAGGAGGGACCTACAACATTCTTGCAACTACTATAATCGTTCTATGATAGTTGGCTCCGCTTGGTACGCTATAATCTCGATCGCAGCTAGCTAGCTTGCTAGTCACTCATGAATCGATATATATGCTGCAGAAGCAGTTCTTCCTGCGGCGGCGCCACAGCTGATCGATGCCGATGGCTCCCCTTGGAAACGTCGTCAACGCTAGCTAATGCTTCCAATGCGGTAGCAGCTCCTCCTCATGCCTTGGTGCTTCCGGCGATGGCGGCCACGACTGATCATGATGCGCCCGTCGTCCAAGGAGAAATAAGAAGATGCAGAAGGAGAGGACGAGCAACATGATCGCCCACCAGTTGGCGGCCTACATCCCGTCCATGTGGCGGCGCTCAGGAATTTCTACAACCACAAGCAAGGCATACGCCGCTGGCCTAGTAGACAGGTAATCAAAGATTAAGTACACCGGCAGGCCGTATATCATATCCTCGCCGCGATCTGAATTTATCCACCTTTGATTCACTTGTGCCCTGTGTGCGCAAAATATTTCACCTTAATTTCTTCAGGGCAGTGAATTGCGACATATATGTACATATGGTTTGCAATGTGCCTGCAGATTGCAAAGCACGACAACGAGGTCAAGAAGCTGAACAACGACGTAGTTAAGCTGGCCGGTTAAACGAAGGGATTGCTGAAGATGAAGGAAGACATTGAGAAGATGGAAGCCAAGAAAGGTGACATCTATGGAAGCATTCTGAATTCAGCAGGGGACAGCAGCCGCAATGCTCGCGCGCCTCCATCTCGAAACTAGGCTAGATGTGCTGTGTTGTCAGTGATCCGCTTGTTAGAATAATCTTGTTGTTGTATGTGTGAGTATGAGTCCGAGACGCAGTAGAGTCCGTTTCCATGTGTTACTCGAGTTAAAATTATAACTAACTTGAAATCCGAGTCTGTATCATAGTCGAAGAGTACTAGCCTATATAATGAGAATGCTTGTAACTAATTTTGACAAGAAAATAGTAAGTGTTGCGGGGGTGGCCCAGCACCAAAAGACTGTGCCTTATATCAAACCCAAGGCCTAGTAGTCTAAATGAATATACCAATATACTATTATCTTTTGTAATTATTAAGATGGATAATGCGAATTTCTCATCATACTCCACTCATTTATATACCCCCAAGAGAGGTACGAGAGAGCCAGGTCCACTCATTCTTATCACTAGTTCTCCCTCTAGTTCTCTTGATGCTATGCCTCCTATGGAGAAGGGTACCATGTACTCCTATTGTAGCCATGCTACAATAGTTGGCTCTGTCTATGGGGACTGCGTAAGAAGCTACGCAAGAGAGGGCGCTAGAGAAGGCTACCCCCGGAGGGACATTCCTACGCCGAATAGTTGCTTGCGTCGCGAGCACCCCAGATAAGTTCATCTTGACATTTATGGCTTCATAATGATAAACAAATGCTGTTATACCCAGAGCTGCTTTCGGCGACTGCCCCCTCTCACTTGTAGAAGTGGAATGATGTCGTACTCAGCAACCTCATCCATGGTGTTCTGCTGCGCCTGCTCGCACCTCAGCGGTATTTGCAGCACATCCTTCATCGTCGACCATGCGGACGACTGAGCACCGGTGCATGCGACACCGAGCTTGAATACAATCAACCCCGACGTCATCGCTGTCGTAACTGCATGGGGTCCGGATGTAATAAGAGTCAGACGTGCGAACTGCTCCTCATCATTGTTGAGTGCCCTCGTAGTCGCCACTACCTTCCGCATCGGCCGCCTCCGTATCGAGCCCTCGCACAGTCATCTCGACACCAGGGAGTCAGCCTCCATGCACGGCAGAGACAGGCTCCAGCCTCCGCACGAGATCTCTGTATGCATGAGTATAGTCGCCAACCATAGCGCATCGATCAATATGCATGCATTCACTGCGCTGAGGCTCTGGGCCAAACAGCGCCGGCGATCGTCAAGCCTCGCTGCCCATGTCTTCGGCGGGGACTTCGCGTTGCCTCTGCCGGTTTTGCGCCCTCCAACCCCCATCGACCTCGATTCCACGCCTCCGTCCTCGTCAGCCGCGGCTCCACGTCTCCGACTCCGTCAGCCTCGGATCTGCTGGACTTCGTGTGACCTCCGCAGGACTCTGTCGGCGCTGACCATCACCTCCCTTGGCATCACGTGCACTGCGTTTTGTGTGTGCGTACCTTTCCTATGAACATGTTATGGTCGGTTGCTTGGATACGACTGCTGCATTATCGTAATCTTTCCTTCGAACACGATAGGGTCGTGAGCCTTGCCATGACTACTTCGTGCTCGTGTGTGTACGAAGAACAAACAACAAGATTAAGGGAGTGATTATTAGAATAATCTTGTTACGTGTGTGTACGAGTCCGAGACGCAGTAGAGTCCATCTTTGTGTGTTACTTAAGTTAAAGTTATAATCAACTTAAAATTTGAGTACGTATGTTAGTCAAATAGTACTAGGTTATATAATAAGAAGGATTGTAACTAATTTGATAAGAAAAAAGTAATATAATAGAGAAATTCAGAAAATTCGGCTACGCAGCTGCGGCCAGGTCACTTCTATCTCTGGTCTCCTACTGCTCTTGAAAATCCGATACAAGTGATAGCAGTTTTTAGTACGCAAGGACCGCTGCTTAATTTCCTCCGTGGGAATAAGGGATGAGAGGCATGCAAGACACAGCAATAGTTTGGAAAGACGAATTTGCAGAGTACGCTTGAATTTGATTTCGGTTTGACAATTATTAGCGAAGGAAATTCAGAAGGTACATCACACAATAGGTTTTCCGTGCAGCTGTTTTATCAAACTGAAATGACTTTGTTTTGTTAATTCTTAATATCGACGTGTAATAATCTTTAAACCTTTTATGTGATTGTCAATCGATAGGATCTATATGGATCGATGCAACCTAAACCTTTTATGCGAATGCCAATCGTTAGGATCTACATGGATAGATGCAACCTAAACCTTTTATGAGTATGAAAAGATATCCACATCATCAAAGCTAATCTAGGATGATAGCTTATGACCAAATGGATAGACGTGCGGTGTGCACCGAGCCACCCATGGTTTAAGTCCTTGACTTAGAGTTGGTGTCTACCACATTTAGGAGTACACGGACATGCACGTTCAATCATAAAACGTGTATCCGCACTCCATGAGGTCTTAGGTGCTTCCGATAATTTCTAAGTGTGTGTAGTGGAACACAATCTTGTGTTCGTGTGTATGATGTGAGTGTGAGGTATGTTGTATCTGTGTGTCCGCCTTATACTTTTAAAATAGGGATTTTTGCCAAAACCCACTACTATGAGCAGGTGGGTTTTTGCAAAAATCCCAAAAAGAATAAAATTTTGAAATTGTTAGGTATGGATTATGCATATTAGGATATCATGGCTGTGATGGCGAGGTATGTACACTGCTCATAGTATAATAGGAAATCCAAATTAGTTGAAAGTATTTGATTTTAGAGGTTTTGAGTATGTACTATCATGACTTTCTTTGTTTCAAAAAATAGGCTTGAATTTTAGTTCACAGACAATTAGTAGTGAAATAAATTCAAATTGGGTATATAGTCCCGTGATTTTTTATATATACCATGGCAAAATTAGTTGGAAGTATTTGATTTTGGAGATTTTTTTAAAAAAATAATTTAACTAAATTATCTTAGAGAGGGTATATACTCGCAATTGATTTTCTTTGATTTCAGATTGACCATTATTAGTGGAGGAAGTTCAGAAGGCACATTAGAAAACAGTTTATGTACTACCATGGCTTTCTTTGTTTAAAATATAGGCTTGAATTTAATGGGTATCCGGAGATGGTGTGACATGTATAAACTTTTAATAGTCCAAGTCAAGCGGCTTCCCAAACAACATAACCCCCTGCACATACAACAATCGACATGAAAAACATACAGCATGTTACAGTTTTAGTCTCAGTTACTATGATTTATAGCATGTTACAGTTGATTTGAGTAAGATTCTAGCCTATCCCGGGCCCAAACCATTTCAGGGAATGTCCGGGGTTGGATAGTCTCCAGCAACAATTGAGGACTGGGAACCACTCCGGTTTCCAGACCTTCCGGTTCTATGAAGCCTGTGCATGACCACTACCTAGACTCCCAAACTCCAATCATTTTAAAGACATGTGATCTCAATGTCTTAGGCAATAACTAAACGGCACACAAACTACAATGTTTATGTTTACTTAAATGCAAAGCAAAGTAGAGGTATTATACTAATACATAGCAGGTGGAACTATCGCTGTAAAAAAAATCAGAAGTTGCAGCAGTGGCAAAAGATGGTAGATAACCTTCAAGAAGTGTAGAGCAAGCTCTCCCTGAAAGCCATCAGCCATCTGAATAAGAGCATGGTCTGGTTTGTTATGTAGTATTTGATCCTTACGATATTGCCATATACAAAGAAAATAGATTGAAAAGCTTGTTTTCATCAATTTTCTGCGGGAGAGCACAGCAGAAAGACCAGCAAGTTAGAATTGCAAAGCACGAACCATATTTGTACACATGAACTCATGAAGAGAGGTGAATAAGCTTACATCAGGCTCTAGGTTAGCTGCAAAAATTGTGCACCTGTCATTAGTTCCAGTAATTTCTGGGGGCAAATCGTCTCCAAATGCAGCTGCTATAGCTGCTGCATTGCCCATCTAATGCAGAAGATAAAGACATTTATGTCAAGCTTATGTTGCTACGAACGTTGCATATAATCAATAAAATATTTCAGACAGTGGAATTAAAGTCACCTGAGCGAATTGCGCTGCACAGAAAAAGGCAAAAAGGACAGTAGAAGTCAGTGACTAGCAGACAGACAAATAGCATCAAGAAAGGTACAAAAATGCTTATAAGCACCTCCGGCACTAGGCTGAAGATAATAAAAGCTTCCACGGTCACCATATCCAACATAACAGTCATGTAAAATACAATCAGAGGCAATGTTGTCAACAGGATGGTATACATAGAAGCACAGCACTTATTAAGGTGGGGGGTGGTTGGGTATCCTACCTGTGAAGATCTACGTTTTTTATCAGTGGGCAGTGATGGGTTTGTGAGGTCCCTCAACAGAACAATAGCAATACAATAACTAGGTAGTTAGCACAATCTGCTGCACAATAGAGAGGATAAAATAAAACACTACTAACTAATGGAGAACCATTGAGTTAACGCAGAAGCCAGAGAGATACATCAGCAGTCCACAAACCTGGATCTACCATTGTTGTAGTTAACTTGCAGGTCAGTGAGACTGGAAGTTTTGTAAAGAAGCATAAGATCAACTGTTATCAATCTGAATGGTACATATACAGAAAAAAGATGATAGCTCACTTTGAAAACTGTATATCCAACTTACAACAACCTTCATAAACGTTCCTCTCCTGGAGAATAGACATGTAACGCTAAATCATAAATTTTCATACAGAAGGCTCATAAACCTCAAATACCTAATTATTCTAAAGAATGCAAATTTTACATACTTGAAGCATACCCTTTGCTTCTATGGCACTTTCTTGATATTGCACTAGTGCTTGAAAAGTTGAAAACCTACAAACATATAACTAGAAGCTAATTTCTACAGACCAAAACAAATAATCTTTGTCGCGTGAACTGCCAAGTCCACAACAAATCATTATACGGCTAATTAATACAGTTTATGCCAAATTCTTATGTACGGGAATTCTGAATGTACAACAGGCTGCTAGCCAGAAACAGTGCTGAATTATAGCCTATAGGAACTAGATGTCTCCGGCTTCCTCCAATTTGGGACAAGAAAATACTAGATGAATTAATCAAGTAAGGTACTATTAACAGTTCTTATGAAAAGGAACAAACAATTCTATCACAGATAACTACAATGCTCATGTTATGTACCTGACGTTGGCCTGGGTGTAGTACTCCACGGCACCGGCCGACGCTTCCATATCCTCCATCTGAAGAAGCGCCTGCATTAGCAATTGCAAAGGTCGTCAATTCGAGAGATGAGAGACACAACTGCACAGTCCACAGCGATCTCACCAACAAAAGAGCAAAATTTGACCAAGGAAAAATGAAAGGAGAGGAAACCCGATTCTTGGCGCGCAGCATGACGAGCTTGGCGACGACGCCGAAGGGCTTTACCAGCTCCAGCAACTCATCCTAGACGCAACAACCACCGGAGCACACACAGAGAAGAAAAGCACACGGCTGTAAACACGAATCTACCGAACCCGACAGCAAAAAAAAAAAAAAGAAGATAATTTTTTGTTTTGAAAAGAAGAAGAAGAAATGGAGAGCTAAATTGGGGGAGCTTTGACCAGTCACCTCGGTGATGTCGTTGCCGACGTTGCGGATGCGTATGACCTTGGAAGGCTCCGCCATGATCCCTTGCTCGGATCGGTGGAGGTGGAGCGAGCCACTGTCGTCGTTGCAGCGCTGCGCGCGCGGAACCGTAGCTAGCGATTCCGTAAACCTTGGAAGCGGAGGTTTTTGATCGCTGGCTGCTTCGTTTGAGGGGATCGAGACGGAAGGTGCTGGCTTGCCAGACGCATGGCCTGGTGACATATCCCATTGTGAGCAGCGCAGCAACATGTGATTAACCTACCACGGTGGAGTAAAACGTTTGATGATGCGGTACACCAGGCCCCGACCGTACGCTACCATCGATTGTTTGAGCATCTCAAACAACAAACTGAACTCGTTTCACAAGAACAACAAACAGAACAAGAGAATAACCCCAGTACATTCAGCAGCATAGCATTTCCCTTGCCATCGAAAGATTCGCGAACAAGCCATGGCAACAGCCTGAGACTATATGAATCAGAAAACCTCAGCAAGCTCAACTCATAACGAGGCAATTTTACCCGGTTATGACCTCTTGAGCACACTGCTCTCAGTCATATATACCTTCAACGCTTCTACCATAACATTACCGGCAGCTAAAATGGTAACGATTTGATACAAGCCTTCCCTGCTGACTGTTGATAACAGGGAGATCTTGCCACAAGGAACCAAAAAGAACAAAATAAAAGGAACAGAAGACAACAGGGAGATTTTGCCTATTGACCAAGGAACCTGCAGCATGCGTATTGCACCACTAGTCTACCAGCAAAAAGACCAAGGCCCCCATTCAAACAAAACACCTTGCACATTGACCACCTCACCTGGCTGGACTTCCTAGAGACATTCTAGAACCCTTGAATATTTAAACTCACATCAAAATCATTAGAATCGTGAAAACTCCACAAGTAACTTATAGTTTTACACAGTGATGCACTCAGGTAAAGGATAATCAAATTCAATTATCAACGGATACCAGAAATAACCCATTTTACCATTGTAGACTCTAGCTCTCTTCTCTTAAAACCATGCACTGAGATCTCTTCATACGTATCTGAATTACGAACAACCAGCGTCTACAAGATACTTCTTAAATGTGTGTATCAATAACACAGTGCCAAAAAAATTGCCTTCCTGCTATGGTGCACTTTTAATCATGTAAAAACAGTGCCACTGTGCATTATTTACTTTTGCCTTTCCTTGATTGCAAAACAGTCTGTAGCAGTAGCTATATGGATTCGAATTGGAGAATCCTAGCATTTCATGCAGTGGCCTATGAAAATGTGGCCTTTTTCAAAATGGCTCTCGTGGAAATCTGAATCTAGGGATATAAATCAAGAGAATACATCACAAAATTATATATGACTTACTATCCCTAATAGGCTCATACAAACAACCTTAAGAATTGCTTTATGCCAAGCATAGAGGTGTACTATAGTTTTGGAGGTATGTCAATCAAATGCACATAAAAAACTAAAATTTTCACCTAGCAGTAGCACTGTAGAAGAAAAACTCATTGCCAACAAAGCAAAACTTCTTCTAATGATGATGTGCGTACAAGAATAGCATATGTATGCAAAATACAATTAAATTTGAATACAGGACCAAGTAAGGCTGACCCAAACAGCTCATTGCCATCATGATCATCTAAAGTATGATAGAAGCCACAGCAGCAGCATAAGTACTTTATTGTACACTAAGGATGTACTACCAAATTATCCCAAATGGGGTTATGTTCCTTCCATTTGGTTTTTTCTTTTTTATTTTTTGCATTGTTGATGACAGACCATCGACAAGGCACACATTAGACGCATCCATTTTAAATCTAAACACACACAGGGAAGAAAGAAAAAGGAAAGATGGACGAAAGAAACATCTTTTTACTAAGCCAACCAAAATATAAGTGTATTAATCAATGAAATGATGTTTGCCTGTTTTCTTTCTTTGCAGATTATGTAGTATATACATTTGCTGGGCACAAAAAGCTGATCATACCAGTAGCATTGCCTCACAAACCCTAAACTGGCCCTTCGGAAAATATAAATTACTCACACTCACAACGTCACACCATAATTCTGTTCGACTGTTCTACAGACTAATCATGAACAAAAACCAACCACCGAAGTGCTTAACATTACCAAACCAAACCAGATGAGAAGAATGAAACAATAATATTAGACCATTAGTACGAAGCACTGCCCAAGTAAGGATTCACAAGCTAGAAAGAAAAAAAATTAAAGAACTCAATTTATCAGAAGGCCACGCCTTTATGCAGACACATGTATATGTAGTTGCTAACTTATGCAGAGAATAACTACCTCATTTCAATCGGTGGTGCGGCTGCATTTCACACAATGTTCAATCAAGCGGCATCACAACAAGCAACTGCCTACCTCTTCACTCAGTGTTGTGCGGCCTACTCAAGCTGTCAAGGATATCTGTCCGGGTGCGCACAATCCGGTGGAACATCTCCCGCACCTGCCGCTCAAGCGGGTCGAGCCCGTCCTTGAGGGACTCACACACCTGCACCAGCTCCTGCGCAGCCTCCCGCACCTCCGCATCCTTCTCCTCGGCCAAGGGGAACTGCGAGGCGTCAGTGATCTCCATGAGCTGCCGCGAACACCGCTCAATCTGGTGGATCTCCTTGAGCAGCCCGCACGAGTGCTTGCGCTCCTTCTTCTTGGACTCCTCGAGGATGCGCTCGTACAGCGTTGTGACGGGGCCGGCCCAGGGGAAGCTCCTGGGCACTGAGAAGTGCGCCTGGAGGCCGCGGTCCTGGCACGGGATGGTGGCCACAAGCGCCCAGGCGACGACAAAGAGCACAGCGCCCATGGTGTACACGGCGGAAGCGAGGCCTCCCGTGGCAGCGATATCGTGTGTGCGGGGCACCGGTAGGCCTCCCCCGATTGCCTGCAGCTGGCGCGCGGCTGACCACGATCGGGATACGCTCCACGAGAGCGACCTGAAATGGGAGCTGGAACCGGACCCTGAGCTACCGCCGCTGCTGCTCCGGCGGTGGTGGCCGTGGCCGTGGCCGTGCCCATGGCCGTCCCTGTTCCCGAGGCCAAAGGATCGGTTGCGCTGGCCCACGACGGCGCCGCCGCCGCCCTTGTCGTCGAGCATGAGGATGGTCAGATCGGTGAGCGCCTTGCGGGCGCGGCGGATCTGGCCCTCCCCGAGAGGCGCAGCGGGGGCAGGGGAGGCGAGCGCGGCGGCGGCGATGGCGAGGTGCTTGCGCCACTGGCGGATGAGGTCGAGGCCGTCGCGGAGGGCGTTGCAGAGGTCGAGCGCCTTGACGGCGCGGTCGAGGAAGTCGGCTACCAGGCGATCGAGCGGGGGCGCGCGGCCGCAGCCGCTCCGCCGCCGAAGAGGATGGCGCGGAACTCCTCGAGGCAGATGAGGAAGGAGTCGAGGAGGCTGCGCGTCCAGGCGAGGGAGAGGATCTCCGGGGCGGCGCGGTCGTCGGAGGAGGGGTCGGGGAGGAGGTCGAGGAGGAGGTCGGCGGCGTGGCGCTGGAAGGCGTCGATCTCGAGGTCGGAGGAGTTGGCGTGGGCGTGGTGGTGGTGATCGGCGGGTGGGAAGGGGGTCTGGTCGCGGCGGAGGGAGCGAATGGAGCGGCCGAAGGAGGTGAGTGGCGCAGCCGCCGATGAGGAGTCGGTGGCCGGCATTGTGGGTCGCATGCAAAGCAAGATAGGGTTAACGGGGGTGAGAGAGACGGCGAGGGGAGGAGGAATAATGGCTTTCGTCTACCCTCCCTCCCCTCCTAGAGAGAGAGAGAGAGAGAGAGAGTACTGTGCTGCTGGGTTGGGGGACGCCAAGGTCGGAATAATGGTTTTCGTCTCCCCTCCTCTCTCTTGGGCGAAATAATACAACTTTTTTTTGTTTTAATCTAACTGCTCCGTACTTATGCTACTGGTGGCGTGCACAAAAGCACCAGTACACACCCCTCTGCTCCTCTCTCTCTCTCTCTTTATTCTTTCCGTCAGAGCTCCTCTCTTCTCCTCGGCGCGGCCCTCTTCAGCCGCACCTCTCTCCTCCTCGCTGCCTCTTCCACGTCACTCACCTCCTCGCTGTGGTTGTGATTGAAGACAACTATGGCAGTAACGACCATAATTGTGGTCGAAGGCAGCTGTGGTCAAAGGAGGTTGTGATCGTGGCGATCGTGGTCGTAATCGAAGGTGGCTGTGGTCGTGATCGAAGGTGGTCGTTGGCGAAGGTGGCCATGGTTGTGCGGGGCTGTGGTCATAAGCGGCCGTGGTCAAATCAGCGAGAGGAGAGAGGAGCTCGGGCCGACGGAGAGGCCGGGTATAGCTCCGAGGGGGATCAAGGAAGAGGGAGGAGCTCGGGGCGACGGGGAGATCGGATCTGGTGTCGACGGGGGCGGGGAGGTCGACGGGGGTAGGAGGGAGGAGCTCGGGGTGGGCGGGAGGTCGGATCTGGCGCCGATGGGGGTGGGTGTGGAGGAGCTCAAGGGCTCGACGCCGGGGATGAGGGAGGAACTCCGGTGAGAAGAACGAATAGACGAGAGGAATAGATAATGGTTAAAACCGATAGTTTATCTTTGAAATGTATGGAAAATCAGATAGTAGAAAAAAAATAGGAGAAAATAAGTGATAATAGTATATATCAAAAGAGCTTCAATTTTGAATTTTAGAAAACTGGATGGCATATATGGAGGTATCTACTTTTTGAGTGGCATATCTCAAATTTGGCGAAATATGATCTACTCCATTTCCCTCGTGCGAGCGAATACGGCACGTTGTGAGTGGTCTAAAATGAATAAATCAAAAGAGAAATTTGATGATTTGCCCCATCTTTCCTTGCAAACAGCTCATTTGCCCCACAGTTGATATGAATTGATTATTTGCCCCATCTTTGAATTTTTATTTGATCATTTGCCCTCTTTGTATTTCTAAACTATTTCCTATTTTTGTAATGCTAATTTATATTACAAAATTATCAAATTGCCCATGGGACGCCGACCCGAGTCATCAAATTTCTCTAATTTTCGAGCAGTGAAACCAGGGGGCAAAAGAAAACCAACATATCGGCTGCAAAAATGGGCAGAGAGTTTTCACGTGTTCTTCTTATCTTTCCCCCATTAAATCCCACCAAAAAATCAATCAAATTGAGCAGCGAGACGAACCCAATCGAGTTCGCGTCGAGGGAGGGAGAGGCAGCCATGGAGGATCTGATCGTGGAGGAGCTCGCCTCCAATCTATCCACCTACGAAGAACAGCTCCGTGAGGTCTCTCTCTCATCTCGGTTTCGCGTCCAATCCCCTCCTTTTCTTTGGCGATTTCTCTCCGTATTTTTCCTCCAAAGCGTTGTGCGTTCTTGCGATCGTTTTTTTGTCTCCAAGCGGGGATTCGGGCGCAGTCGTGCGCTCTTTAATTTCTGGGCTTTGGATGCTGCTGCTTCAGAGATTAGGTTTCGGATGCTGTTCGAGTGTCTGATTCTAGGGTTTTGTTTACATTTTTTCTAATTCGTAAACAGCAATTGTGCAATTGAACTTGCTGTAATTGTGATGCAATGGCCTTCTACTATATGCTCTTGAGCTCCACAAATGTGCAGAATCCTGATGCAATGGCCTTCTACTACATGCTATTGAGTTCCAGAAACGTGCAGCATACTGTTGCCATTTCTGATGTTGCATTTCTCGTCGGCATTAACGTCTGCAAGGTAGAAGATCTGACCGTTTCTGGAAAGGTTTCTGAACGGTACTGAAAGGTTGAAGCCATCTGCGTGGCTGCTTTGTCTGGAACAAAGCCGAAACTGCCAAAATAGGAAATGGTCCATCTCTGCGTGGCTGCTCTGTAACCTCCGTTTGACATGCGTGGGTCTTATTTTGTAACCCATGGTCAATTTGGTAATTTTGTAATATAAATTAGCATTACAAAAATAGAAAATGATTTAGAAATGCAAAGAGGGCAAATGATCAAATAAAAATTCAAAGATGGGGCAAATAATCAATTCATATCAATTATGGGGCAAATGAGCTGTTTGCAAAGAAAGATAGGGCAAATCATCAAATTTCTCATTAAACAACGCGACAAGCCAGCAGAGCCCGCTAACCTCAGCGATTTGGTCTTTAATTTTAATGCGGCTGCTGCAGCCAGCGATGTCGCGAATCTCATGACGAATAATACTCAACCGCTACGGTGTCGCTGGCCTGCCCTTAAACAAATCAATCAGTTAAGCATTACCTCGGCGCAGTTTCAGCGTGAAGCAATCAAGCAGCAGATTCTAATAATTAGCCCTGCTCTATTGGACTTAGTCATCTAGACAACCCAACCATGCAAAAATGCAGATTTTTCTTTAGCTCCCCCCTCATCATTCAGACTGGGATTTGTTCAGAGCCATTCTTGTTCAGCTAGCAGTAGCAATTAACATGTGGCATACTATATTTCACATAAGCGTTTCCATGCAAATTTGCTGATGTCATCTGGTGGCTCAACTCCTTCCAATTGCATAGCCCAGGCAACATAAAATACAGGCATAGCAACACATGTGCACATGCATAGACAGAGAATACCCCTGTATTTGATACATACATTCTCAAGCTCAGCCTCAAATAAAGCACCGTTCTGATTGCTATTCTACTGATCTATTCACAGGCCAGCTTGGTGTCAAAGCTTGTCAAACAGATGGCGAAAGCCTGGAAGGCCGACAGCGGGTACCGGTAATCCATAGTAAACATATCCTTTGCAACTTTGCCGAATTGCAAGATCACCACATCATGGTTGGATGATGAAGAACTGGAGGGCTGGGAAGACTGGGGCTGCTGCTGCTGCTGAGCAGGCTGCGTTGGCTGTGAAGGCTCAGAAGCTGGCTGCGGCGCAGCAGCCATCAACTGGAAGTTCTTAACTGAAGCCACCGTGACACGGCCACGGAAGTTGAGGCACCAGCATTGCAGCTGCTCATGCCACCTTGGTGCTTTGTTCCGGAGAACCAAAGGCTTCTCCTTGTCTGCATCATTGCCATCTTGCAGAGTCCCTCCCGCAAATTCAGAGAAGCGAGAACTGCTAAAGTCCGTTGAATGATCTGCAATGGAGTACTTGGAGAAGGAAGTTGTTGTGCTGTGGAAGGACTCCTGGAATAACCTCGGGAGGAGCTCTTTAGGTTGTCCAGGCACAGTGCAATCATGCTCTGCTGCTGATGCTGGGATGGAATGCATAGTGCATTGCATCCGCCTTGGCCCCCGGGTGCCGAGCACATTCAGCTCATAGTTCACCTGTGCAATGGGGTAGCTACCGGTTGGAACTTTTGGGGAAACTTTCCTAGAGGAGAACCGACGGCTGTTCCGTTCTTGCGAGCAAAGTGTCCCAGCATTGTATGGAGGCTGCGTGTCATAGATGATAAACTTGGTGCCAAGGAAATTTGACCTGCGGTATCATGATGTATATATGCACACATTTGTGACCAAAGTGATCCAAGTGACAATGGGGGTAAAGGAAGATTGTTGTCAAGGAAACTTTACCTCAGCTTTCCAATGTAGCCACTACTTGATCGGGAGATATTTTTAGTATCCATAGAAATGATGTAGTCAGTGTATGTCATTCGCCGACTCCTTTTAGCTGCCAGTAGGAACTTCCCATTCTCATCAAGCACAGCTGCAAGATGCAATTAAAATGGTTAGTGTAATGTGTATTTTGTTCTTACTGTAGTAAAATAATACTACTTAAAAGCCCTGCACCAAATTTGCTTGCAGATTTGCAGATGTAATAGGTCATCTCTACAATTTCATTGTGGGTGATGAACGCTTTTATACAACGGGAAACAGGCAACTATGACACAGCACACCTCTAGTTGAACTTAAAAATCATTTTGTATGTAATGGACTGAAGCAACATAACTTTTAGCTGCATGAAAGAAGAAAAATGGCAAGCAAAGAGTAGCAGCACAAACCATTAAATGGTAGTACTGAATAGATATCAATGAATAACTGCAATCTTCATACACAAACAAATCGCCTTCGAGGAGGCAATTGAGCTAGTGTATGTTGTTTACAAAATGGTAGAAATGAACGGACAAGCAGAAACATCATGGAAGACTGGCCTGAGGGAAATAATTACCGTATGACATATGTAGCGCATGATGAAAATAAAATTCTATTCAAGCGTTAATTTAGATGTTAAAAACTGAAGCAGAAACATCATGGAAGACTGGCCTGAGGGAAATAATTACCGTATGGCATACGTAGCGCATGATGAAAATAAAATTCTATTCAAGCGTTAATTTAGATGTTTAAAACTGATAGTACTGCTAGGAGTTTTTTCACAACAACAGACAAAAAAACTGTCGCTTTTAAATGTGAAGACAAAGATTTGACCACCTACAAGGGTAATGACAGAAAAGTTTCTGTACTTTCCTATTTGTCTGTTCAATGGCCATATCTAATTACCGAGTGTTCTAATTTAATGAAAAAGAGCTGATAAGGAGATCAATAGGAAAAGTGTAACATAATTACATAAACATACCAGAGCTAAGGCACAAGTAGAGATGATAAGTTAGTTTTGACTTGTCCCTTTTTATGAAACATTGGATTACTCCATCTCGAGGTCCAGGCTGTGCATGAGAGATTCAACCAAGTGTTAAGAGATAGGGAAATAGCATATCTCAACAAGAAAAGATGGATATTTCAATGCAGAGTTTTCTTATTACGAGGGAAAAAATATATGGCAAATGGAAAAAAAGCGCATGTGATGCACAAGGTTTAACCCTCACTAACATTTGTGAACCCAATAGAATATTCAGATTGAACTCACTCATTACCTGCTTAAGAGATACCGGAAACGTCAGCTTTCCGCAAATTTCAGGGTTTCTCACTATATCCTTGCACATCTCTCTCCAAGTTCTGGAAACGGAAGCGCAAGCAACAACGTCCTTGCGGGATGGCCAATTGCTCTCGTCTTCCTCCAACCTTTTCATCACATCATGAAGTAATTCAGGAGGAAGGCTAGCCCACCTGCTTTGCTGAATTACCACAAGCCTATCCCGGAGCTCACTTGAAGATCCAAGAGACTTCCCACTGTGATGGCCCGAAAGGCCTGGGATGCTTGAAATTCTCACCTCAAAACTCCGCCTTGATAAATTTCCAAAGCTCTCCCTGAAATCACGAACTATGCTTCGAAAATACATCTTTAGATGTGATGTAAGCCTGAAGTAACCAACCACATCACTTGACACCAGGAATAAAGCACAAACTGCAATTTACAAGTAGCACAGTCATCAAAATCTTCCGAAAAAACTCAAAGGCACTGCTATCAAGAACATACAACACAATAGAATATAGCATATATTCTCTTACATTTTGTTCCTATCTGGCGATAAAACTTCTTTACGTATTGGGGAGAAAGACCATCACGGATTCACAGTAGTACCCTGAATGGTAAATACGAAGATATGTAATGGGAAACAAAAGGAGGCAATCTAAAAGTCAAAGCTGCCAGAACTATATCCCTTACATTACCCATGCTCAAAAGCGATTGTTTGTATGTATGAGCATATGCTGCCGCGTTGAGATGTAATAATGATCCCGTGAAATGGCAGAGCATTTGCAATCGTGCGATGTAAGTCAAGCCCAATCTAGAGTATACTATTCCCACTTGAATAATCTAGAGCTTTGCCTAGGGCCAGTAGACTATCACTTAATTAGTCTTTCTTGTCGTATACTTGTTACAAAGATCACCAAATGAGGCACAACTTCTCTGAGAGTGAAAGGCCAGAAGAACACCTTATTAGGCCTAGTTACAGAACATCCATGGTCAGCAAAATTAACCTTTTTCTTTTGGTTCCAAATCTTAATTTGCGCGTTGTGGATTAACGAGTACGTTTATGCATCGTGTTAATATGAGTACATATATATTTTAACTTGACAAGGGAAGGCTTTGCTGGAATCTAAGAAACGGTGGAGTGAAAAAAAAGGCCTTTTCTCCTCAAATCAAAAGGAGAGACAGCTTTGCCCAAATCAAGCAAAGAAACCCAACGTCAGGAAACAAAGCATCAATCAGCAATTGGCACCGAAATAAAAACTGGTAAAAAAAGAAGTTGAAGCTGAGGTCTTGCACACAAAGCCTCAAATTTATCCGGAATTTCCTGCCGGGATTAGTTAATTAGATGCAAAATGAAAGCTTTAACTCAAGGGCCGCGAGAGCAATTGGGAGGAGGACACAGTTTTCTTACCACTGATAAGACCCCAAATCGGACGACCAATGCCCAGAGCTCAGAGCCCCAGGAAAGCTCCAGTTCTCTGCTCCTTAGGCAAGATCCCAAAAACTTTCACACGGAATTCTTGTTCAATCTTCACACAGACCACCACAAGAAAGACTCCCACCTTTTCACCGCCAATACCTCAGAACTTCACCGGTAACGCCCTCACACGGCCGAGAACTTGCGAGAAGTTTCTTTAATCGACAAACAAGATTTCCATTCAAATCTTGGCCAACTCCGTTGTTTGCCTCAGAAACCTTCGAAGGCCTTCAAGAAGATGCGGCTTTCCACACGAGCCATCAAAAGATGAAACTTTTGAAGAGAAAAACAAAAGAACACTCGTAAGTGCTCGCGAAGAAGTTGCAATTGCTGCGTGACTCTGTGTGGCGATCGGCTTCAGTAGTTGCGATTGTGTGCGGAGGCGCGCAAGGAAGGGAGTGGGGCGAGGTAGGCGTGGCAGGGATGCAGCGAGCGAGCGAGCGAGCGATCGGGTTTTAATAAGAGGAGGCCAAGGTGGAAGGAAGGTTGGAAACCGCCTTCTCTTCTGCCCACCTTTTCCTTCGCTTTGGTTTTGGTGTTTCTTTTTTTTTTTCCTTTGGAATTTTATTGTTTTCTTTTGGTTTCTCAGGCCTCTCAGTATCGTCCCAAGACCATTAGGTTTCGCATGGGCCCTGTACAGTCTTTTCGCTTTGACTTTTAACTTCTCAAAAAATTAAAATAAAAAAACAGTTTTTTGAAACAAATTCTTGAAACTGCTTTCCAAACCCAGTATCTCGGTTGTTCGTTGTCATCTCAAAAATCGTAGAACCACAACTAAAAAACATCTACTGTAGTAAAGAAAACATGACTTACCTGTTGAGACTTTTGCACCGCAGGTCTTCTTCCCTGACTAGTTACATATTTCTGCAACTTTTTGTGGCAACAACAAAGTTTTCTTAAAAAAATGTCAGAATCCACTTTCATTGTAGTGACAGAACCTTGCCAAGCCTAATCTGACGTGGAGGGCACTAAGATAAAAAAATAATGTGGAGAGGCCACGGCTTATGGCTGCTGAACACGCATGAATCGCAGCCTGTGCATCCAGACAAGTGAAAAAATGTGCATCTTGTTTGATTTTCTCGATATTTGAGAATGGGGAAGCCATGACAGTTGGGCTACCGAACTGAAGGGTAGAAAAACCACCGAATGCGAAGAGGGTCAACAAAAAGCGACTGCTGGTCCGACAAGCCGCAGCTGCGAGCAGAGAAGGCGGTTTTGCGTAACAATCTATATCTATCTGTTATGGATAAACAAGCAATCCGGCTGGTACAACTCCTACCGGCACCAGCAGTACCCCGTTCATCTAACACCACTGCATTCAATGGATCGACTCTGAATGTTCGTATTTGACAGGAGATTTTTGGTGCTCTTAGGTGCTCTTCTGAAGAGAAATTGCCTAATTAAAATTGATCCACAGATTGATTTTCAGTTACTAGCATTAATTCTCAGATGTTATCAGCACTTGTTTAGGTTTTATTTCCCTGTCTTTTGCCATAGTTGTGCGCTGTAACTGTGTGATGCAGAAAGACACGGACAGCCACAAGGAAATGCAGCAGGCAAGGGTTCCAGCCTGAAACATTTCGTGCGCTGGAGCACTAGCAGGCCTATAATATGCAGAAATATCATGGCTACTCGCATCTGCTGAAGTGCTCATACAGAGAGAGCAGAGAAGTCTTGGAGACAGAAATGCCTGAACCTAGTGGGCATTTCAGAAACACAACCAAGTGTGTGTGTAACCATCAAAAAGTTCAGGGTAGAAAGCAGAGACCTTTTCCACATCATGCAAGGAAAAGGTGTGACAAAATTATCTGGAGATTTTTTTTTAATCTCAGATGCAATCATTTGGCAGTGTGATGTGAGTTCGTGCCTGTCGATCAAACAGTCAGGTGACCTAAATATTCCCTTTCATGGAGTCTCCTTTTCCTGATGAAACAAAAAAAAATCCGATTGCCTTTTCAGTTCGGCGGTGTTAAGACAACCATCACACTATAATAGGCTGGTAAGGCCAAGCAAATGAAAGTCACTGTACATAAAAGCATAAATCATAATCAAACTGCTGACAGTTACATCCAACCAAATGGTCCAAACAAATGTGGTTGCTGTTGTTATTGCTTGCAGGTAGGTAGGTAGCTAGCTAGCTAGCTTGCCTTTTCATTTCCTCCGTCAGTCTCTTTTATGTTTACTTGGACATAAAATATACAACATAGATGATAAGCGATACATTCTTTTTTTGTCATAAGTATTTGTTGATCTTTACTCCAATAGTTATAAAAAAATTATAAATATCAGAGACTAATCACCACATGAAAAATCCAAACAAAAAACTGATCAAAGCACCCTTCAATTTGCCGGACGAGCTGACTGCTACAGTGATTTTGTGGTCAGGCCGGTGAGCAGTAGTGGTCGAACAGCTGCTACAGTATATTGGCCTGAGAACAGGAAAATCAGCATTGTTGCGAATCCAAAAACCACGTAATTTTTTATTCGATAATCTAAAAGCTAGGAAACTTTGTACACACCTTGCTCAAGATTTCAGAAACCTATTCGATGCATGGATCGTAGAAATCAATATCAAAATTCAGACCTTCTTGAGATTGAAACAAGATTGCACTAAAAACGCGAAAATACGAAAATAGTAAATACAACTTGCTCGTGGGTAGAAGATGACCAAGATGATACTAGATGTATTCTCGCATGTTACAGCAAGCAATAACACCAAAGAAATCAAACCAAAAACCCTTAGATCACGAAATCACTATGTGAGGTCAAAATCAAGCAAAACCAGGTTTTTTTATGAACTTATTACCAAAGTGACTAGATGTGTGGAGATTGATTTTCAGAGGCTATCTCTATCTCTTATACGTTCTTGACACAGCAAAATGAAGAAGATGGAAGAAAAGAGGAAAAACCAACCAAGACAAGTGCAAATAATCAACACAAAAGATAGTCATGGAGATGAATAAAAATTAATGTATTACTACTTTCCTTCTATATTTTCCATCTTTCTGGTACTATGCTTGAGTTTACCACTCATCTGACATCTCTGATTGTCCTGTATCTCGACTCCTCCATGACCGTAGTCCTGATCCTCGTCGTTGACCGTGGTTTGGGGTGGAAACGAGCCGAGCCGGCTCGAGCCAGGCTCGGCTGAGCTCGATTAGAGCTGCGGCTCGGCTCGGCTCGTTCAAATAATGAGCTAAAAGCCTAACTAGGCTTGGCTCGTTTTCTGGCTCAAACCGGCTCAAACGGCTCCGAGACGTACCATGATTTCCAGCCCTGTAGACAAATCTTTAACATAAATGCTGTAGTACTTCCAGAGAAATCTTTTGAAATTCTTATTACTTACCACATGAGATGACATTCATCATCCTACCACTTCAAATAACCTTTACATCAGAAAAAGCGATTAACTGACCCATATTATCTTGAAAAATACACACAAGTAACTTCTTTTCCAATGCAATCCTAACTCTAGTTGTTAATGTACATTCTGGCATAAGGTTAAAATCTGCTGACATACAAAAATTGCAGAACCACTATTTTATCAAGCTTTGCTGATAGATCACACGATTCACACATTATACTCTACCATCATAGTTCAACATGAGTACATGATCCGTTCTTTTACCTATGCGCCATGGAAAAACCAATGCACCCTGCTCCTCTCATAGACTGGTACAAGTATTTCTTCATAGTTCCCTTAATAAGCAGGCTATAAAAAAGATTAATCAGCATGCAATATTGTAATAATCTTCATACTACACCAAACACAAAGCAAGTCAAACATTGCTAGTTAATCAGCATGCAATATTGTAATAATCTGATTGGAGATTGCGTAGGCTTTTTGTGGCAACACCTGCATATCAGCTTCATGGTTTGATGAGTACTGATTTGTGAAGTTGAGCATTATATCTCCGTTAACCTCTTCGGTGATATTCGGGCACATGTCGATGATTGGTTTTCTGGGATATCGTCTTTGCGATGAGCCTTGCCCCTGTTGGCCTTCTTAGTGGCTTGGACTACTACTGTCCAGTGAGCTTTTACATTCTGTAATCTCTATTGTGCATAAGTTTGTTGTGCTAGTGAGTTATATCTGTTTGTTATCTCTGAAATCTGTGATAATAGTTTGCTTTGGGAGGACTTTGCATAATAGATCGTGGGCTTTTGAGATTGCTCGATGAGGGAACTAGTCACATTTGAGATCACAATGATAGTTTAGAGATATTTTGCTAGTTTGATTTATCGATTATACTTCGAGTTAGTGCCTATTCTCTACTGTTTTGTTCTAATCATAGCCTGAAGTCTGTTGATTCAGCCGTAGTACATTTTGTTCCTAACATATCCGACTTTCCCACAGTGACAACAATGTGGGCGATCACGAAGTAAACAGCCGGCCCATTTGTGTTGATTCCTCTGTAGCCCAATCAACCGGCCTAACTCACGTACTGAAGAGCCTGCGTACGTGTGCCCTAGCTGCCCCTGCCTCCTTGGCAGCCGAAAACCTTCTGAACAATACCAGAGCACACACAGGAACAATAACTCACGTGTGTGTGTATATATATATATATATATATATATATGATGATGATGATGATGATGATGATGATGATGATGATATGGTTCAACATCTGCTATGCGATGTATGTAAGAAATGTTGCCGTGGAGTTGGATGCTGATGAGAATCTTTGTGTGCATGTAATTGCTAGGGCGCTTTGCCAGGGCGTTTTGGATGGGCGAAGGCGTGTTAGTGTTGGGCGCTGGGCAGCTGGTTCCGCCACGATCACCGAAGCGTTGAAACCCCACGGGGGCAGGGCCGGCTCAAGGGTATCACAGTCTGCTTTGAAGTGCCAGGGCACCATCGAGCATGGATGCTGGGACCCTCTGATGCGGGTATAGATATGCATAGCGCTTTTCTTAGGTCACACTAAATATTACCAGGTTTATTCTAATTTTATTAGGTCTCTAATTATTATACTTGAAGATACATAGCTACTATTATTTTATTTAATTATATACAGGCATATACTCGATCTGTACAAATCTAAAGTAAAAATGAAAATAAAGATGGCACCGAGAGGGAGGCCGGGGCCAAAAGCCGGAGAAAACAAATATGGACTATACAAAGCAAGCAAGAAGTCTATACGGCCGCTGGTATCCAAAGTGCCATGCAGATCAACAGTAAACGAGCAATGAACGGAGACGACACATGCCATGATGAGAGTCTTCGTGGTTTGCCTACAGAATGGGCCAAAATCAATTAGATTAGCCATGTATTGGTCATTAGTGAATGCTACTAGTCATGGCCTTAGGTCCATGCATGTCACATTTTGGGCCTAGGTCAATTTGCGCGTGTGCGTATCAGACGGCCGCCGTGTAGATACATGCTGAGATGATCAGAATCGGGGGGCGACTAGAAAAACCATGAAGACACTACGTGACGGAAGTTAGCCATGACAACAGAAACTAGATAATAGAGTTCATGCCTTATACATGTCTTTGAGTTTTTGATTTCCATCAAAAATTTAATAGAAGATGTATGAGTTCTTGCAATTTAAGATCGTTCAACCTTTCCGTTGGAAATTGGGAGCGCGATAGGGCTTTCGCTTGGTGGTCGTGAAGTCCGGCGCGTGTGATCTTGCGAATTAAAGAGCGTTCGTTCTTGCATTGGCAACGAAGGATCGCTACGATTCGAGAGGCTGCACATGAGTATCCAATCCTACGTCAAGAAGATCGGACGACCCCGTATCACCCTCAGGATATAGAAATTTTTTTATGAATAATCGAATTTTAATCTAAAATAACATAAATATATCCCATTGAATTTTTTCACCAAAATAGGCTCTAGTCGTTTAACCATCGGGCGACTAGAACCTATCGTCCAACGTCCGCGCAACAAGCATGCAGTTGCTATCGCCCGACGGTTAGGCGAATGCGCTTCCAATCGCCGAAGGGTTACGCGACTGGAAGCGCAGATAAAAGGACCGTGCTGTGAATAGAAGCGACAGAAGAGATGACAGAAGAGAAAAATGAGACGGCGGAGGAGGGGAGAAGGAGAGGAACGAAAAGAGAGGAGAGAAGAGGAAGAAGCGACTCTTGTGAGATAATTTTTTTGTTGTATTTTAAATTTTGTATATGCAGTAGATAGTTTATTTAGTGTTAGTATGAGTAAAAAATTGTAGATGTAGACCAAAATAGTTCAACTTTGGTATAGAAAATTTAGTCAATGTAGTTTTAGAAAGCTAGCAGCCGTAGTAGCCTGTAGTTGTGTATAATTTAGTGAACATATTTGTACAAAATTAACATCGTTAGCAAATTGGCATGTGTACAAAATTATAGTTGTAGGAAATTCAGTCAACGTTACATAGAAATTTGTAGTTATTAAAAATTAAGTCAATATTTTTGTAAAAATTTCATAATTTGCTTTGTAAAAAGCAATAATATGTAACATTTATGATTAACTACGAATGAATGCAATGTCGTTAGTACGTTAGAAAAATATGTGTACCATTGTAACTGGTATATAGACATTTAAATCGATATGCCATGTAAATTGTCAAAACCATTCGGAATTATTTGCAGTAGTGTTTTGGCGAGACATCGTAACCTAACGTCCACCTTTATAACCAATCTGATGTATAGAAAGATAGTTAAAAAGAAATACATGGATATCACGTACATCGTGGTAGCTATTTAGAAGAAATTCAAGTACAAGATTAGCTCTTCCATGTATAATATGTCTTATTTCTCGTATTTCAGTCGATTACTGCATAAGAGACGATTCAATTCCCTATAAACCTCTATTATCATCGATATCATCTCGTGTCTTACGTAACAAGATTTGCAGACAGCTAACGTTTCACTGTTATACATTCTCTCATGGGTATCAGTACTGAATGATTCGAAACAAGTGATAGCATCTGCACGTAAATTATTCAGCTGTTGATTCATTCATTCATCATCTGTGTATGACGCGACGCAACGCAACATCGATCAGCGCTCGCTTTCCTCCCTAGCCTAGCTACAGTATAATCTTGTGTCGTTGTCCTTGTCGTACTAGTACATCACACTAGCTAGCTTGTTCATTCTTTTTTCTCCCCTATCCAGCCAGGCCTGATCCTCGACTCCTACGGTACCTTTCTTCTTCTAACTAGACTAGACTAGCAGTACTGGTAAGCACTTGGACACTGCTGCAGCTGCATCCATGGCTCGTGTCACCCAATCCCATCTCGGTCTGACAAGTAAGTGTAATCAAGCCAATCCATATGGTATTTCTACCGCGGGCCGGCCGGGGCCAGTTCATCTCGTCGATCGCTGCTCCTGCTGCTTCGACCTGTCCGATTCCTCCGACTGCGCCCTCGTCGTCGTCGTGCTGTGGCGAGGTGGCGCCTCGGCCGCTTGCTGTCGCGCGCCGCTGCTGGTTGGCGGACGCTGCACCACCACGTCGATGGGCTCCTGGTCGTCGGCCTGCTCGCCGACCTTGGCCGCCTCGCGGCCTTTCCCCCACAGCACCGCGTACAGCCCCATCACGATGAGCACCGCGCCCAGCACGCTCCCGAGGTGCAGCTTCTCGGCGAGCAGCAGCGAGCTCAGCACGGCCACAACGACCAGCATCAGCGGGTTGAACACCGACGCGAACAGGGGACCCCGACGCTTCACGCACCACGAAAGCACCACCAGCATCACGCCAGACGCGACAACGCCCTGCGCGCATGCATTAATCGATCGATTGCTCATCTAGCCAGTGGACGTCATCATCTACTACAGGCTACATCGATCGTGCATACCGAGTATACGACGGAGAGGAGCCTGATGTCGAAGCCGAGGCGCCACTGCGCCACGTCCCTGTCGAAGCAGAGCGCGAACGCCACGGACTGCAGCGTGCTCATCACGCACATGAGCGCCGTGCTCGAGTAGTGGAACGGGTACTCGCGGCTCAGCTTCGCCTGCAGGATGAGCCACAGCGCGTAGAAGAAGCAGCTGCTGATGGCCAGCAGCGACCCCATCACATGGTTGCTCGACTCGGCGGCCGGGTGCGCGGCGCCGCCGGCGTGGTGCGTCAGCTTGGCGACGAGGTCGACGTGGCTGACCCAGGGCGTGATCTCGGCGCCCTTGTAGAAGGTGAGCAGCATGGCGCCGCCGACGCCGAGCACCGTGCCGGTGACCTTGGCCTGCCCCGACACCGTCCGGATGGCCAGCTTCTCGTAGCGGAAGAGCACGGCGAGGACGAAGGTGATGGCCGGGACGAGGTTGGTCACGGCGGACGCGAAGGTCGCCGACGTCAGCTTCATGCCGGAGATGTACAGGTTCTGCGCCAGCGAGCCGCTGCATGCACGCAGGCAAATTTTAAGTTGCGTCACAAGCGCACTACTTACTCCCATGACACGTACTATATGTTTGGATTATGTATGTGCGTGCTGTACGACGGCAACTTTCCCCCGAAAAAGGATGGTAAAGCTTTCTCCGCCAGCAAGCACCTCGTGACCCATAATATAATGCGCGTCATCGATACATACATGGATGATTATTGATGGATATAGATAGCTAGCATCGATCGCCCGGCATGTCAGTATATACATATATGTTAAGTTCCGCTCGTTTCGATCTTAACTTCGAGCTTATTTTTTACTATTTATAAATTTCATTTTTTCTGAAATTTTGGTTTTTTTGAGTTTTTTTGCCGATTCTTTTTCCCCGCATTCGTTTGTGTTGTCCGTGATGAACTAGCATATTTTTATATTTTTAAAATTTTTAAATTTAATTACGTCAAATAAGCCACCTTCAACTACAGTAAAATTTCAGCCGCTACAGTGCAATCTTAGCCATAAGTCATAGTTTTTCAGCCCAACCGTTGTGTGGTAGGCGACGCTGCGCAAAAGCGGCATCCACACCTAAATTCCGGCAGGCGGGCAAATTGGGTGGCCCTGTTCATTTGGATTTTTTAGTGGTTTATTATTTATTTTTTCAGTGTTGAAAAAAGAGAAAAAGTATAAAAGCCCAAAAAAAACAAAAGGTAAAAAAAGGACGAAAATAATAAACTAGAAATTAGAAGCTGAAGCCCAAACGAGCGGGCCCATCTGTTTGCTTTGGCTTCTATGAGCCATTTTTCTACAGCAATCAACTTTATAAAATATCTACCTTTCAAACGAAATATCTTTATAAACGAAGTCTAATAAGTCGATTATAATAGTGGTTTTATTTATATCGATCAAAATTATACATAAGTATTTTTCTATAAATTTGTGCACAAATTGTTACTGTTCCTAAGGGAAAGCTAAAAAGCTTCTCTCGTTGGGAAAGAGAGCGAAAGACAACCGAGAGAAGTTTACCCACCCGGAGAGGCCGCAGATGAAGGACAGCATCACCACTCTCCACGTCAGCTTTGTTCGGTTCTTCCTGAAATAAAGCACCCAGATGAGACTTGTCAAATGATCGCTCTACCAATCTGCAAACTATAATTGTGAAGCATCGATCTGCACATGCATGTCGATCGATATATATTCGTAGATAGTAATGAACCTAGCATATGTATGCTACAGCTAGTGTAGATATGCATATGCAGGAGTTAACGTGTATGATCATCGACATCTCGAGTAAAGGAAAAAAACAGAGAAACAACTGCAGTTTTTACTAATACAGATAAATACATGGGAATTATATTCTTGTGAAAAAAATATAGAAATTAAGTTGCATGCGCTGAACATTTAATTTCCAGATCAATTACTGTATATAAACCGTGCAAACAAAGGAACAGCTAGCTAGAACATTTTTTTTTCCAGAATGAGCTAGCGACCGAGTAAGAAGGCAACATACACACACATGGTAGCGCTATTTAGCGCCTATACGCACGGTACGCACGGGTCGCTGATTGCACGCACGAATTGATGATAACTAGCGCGCCGGAACTCATTTCTTATATATATATATATATATATATATATATATATATATATATATATATATATATATATATATATATATATATATATATGAGAAAGAGAAATACTAGATGGGACGGGAGCACATTCAAGCTAGACCGTAGATTTTTGCCACCAAAGGAGGGTACGGTGGTCAATACGTACGTGCGACAGGGAAACATGGATAAAAACTTGGAGAAAAATACAGAAGATATGGGCATTGGCTTCTTCAGAGAAGACCCAAAACAAGATGAGAGAGAGAGAGAGAGCATGCTAACGCAAACAGGAAATAAAAAAGCAGGGTAGGTAAATGAATCGGTAGAAAAACGATGTTCAATTGATGAATACTGTTCAAAGGGAACTTGAATTAAGCATGCATGCGCGTCGCGTATAGGAGTACTCGTAGGTAGCTAGTAACGTACGTACGATCGAATTGAAGGGACGACGTCGTATGGGAAGGCATGCACGGACCTGTCGACGAAGTAGGCGATCGGCGCGAGGACGGCGGATGCGAAGAGGTAGCGGTAGGCGACGAGCACCCTCATGTCCATGCCGTCGCTGACGGCGAGCTTGTAGAAGATGTTGACGCCGGCGAAGATGACCTGGACGAGCACCATGGCGGCCACCGGCTTGATCCCCTCCACCACCTCCCCGGCCCCCATTGTACGTACGTTAATTGGGCGGCCGGCCGGGCTCCCTCGATAGGTGGGCGGTGGAGGATCGATGAGTGTGTATATATATATATATATATAGGCAACGGAGCGAGGCGCGAGAGGAGAGGGAATACATATATTATATTAAGCTAGGGAACGGAACGGAGCGAGCGAGCGCCACCAAGGGATCGATGAATTAAGCACGGAATGGAAAATGGAAGCGACGCCCTCTCCATCAAGCAGCAGCAGCAGCATCATCATCATCATCGGCCGAGTTCGTTTGGCCTTTTAATCGACTTATGCTTATATGAATTACAGTAATCATTTTTTCTCTTCATATACTGTCTCTCGTGAATAGATAGAATTTAAAACTTTAAACTACAACCTAAATAAACCTACGCATCATCTTTCCAGAGCGCATGACGCAGCGTGGTATGACACATCTCCACTTACATGCACAAGACAAATGAAGAGCCGATGCAAAATGTACCCTAGCTCGTTCGCAAGCTTTAGCACTCGATTGATCGAAGGGACGACTGGTTTGATAAAGATTCATGCCCTGTGCGTATTCGCCCATGAATTTCTCGTTCATCACGGCTTTGAAATCTATACAAAAACGCGCGTTCAATTCTCCCACTAGCTTTGTTTATTCGATCGTCCTCTTTAATCCGGACGCGCACGCGTGTCTCTTGCACGTCGCCTTTCCGTACGCATTTCTAATGGGCGCCGATTGAGTACTACGTCATATATAGTATTATAGTGCCGTCGAATCAAACGTGCACTCATGTGTGCTGCATAATATATATACACACACGCACGAGCATAAATTTTTTAAAATATTTAAATTTTAAGATATTAAATTTAAAAAAAATTAATGTAATTGGATCATGCATACCTCTAATTAAATGATATACTACAATCACTCACTTATTTTTTAATATTAAAATAGAAGCATATAGTATAAATATTGTAATAATTATATATTTGGTCTCCGTAATTACCTTACATTGTGGCATAACGTTTTCAAAAAATAAGTACTCATATTGCAGAGTACCAAATTCCGCATGGTCATCTGCTAGCGTTACACATATCTCTTTCTATTCCCGTATTCGAATCCTGTTCTTTGTCATTTTCAAAAATTTTATCGGATTTTTGAAACTGTTTGTAAGTTGGCTATACAGTAACAGGGTACCGTGAATGTTCTACATAGCATTGATGCCATATATATGCATGCACATGACCTCATGCAATTGAAAGCCACGATCTTGAGCCACGAGTCATGTACTTGATTTATGTACATTAATTGGTCAGCATGCATGTCTTGCCAGTGGTTGTCCGAATTGTTCAGCTGAAGTGATCTGGAAGCATCCTGACCCTCCAACCGGAAATGGACTCCGGTCTGATCGGATCATGGTAGCGGTCTGGCCACTGAGCTCGTGTGGTCAGACCAGCTGGCCTGTAAACCTTTGGCCAGGATTTTTTTATTTGTATATTTGAGTGGAGAAATGATTTGCTTTGACCTGAGTTAGTGGATATATGTTATATGAGACGTGTTACTATCAATATGGGTCAAGTTATAAAAAACTTATGCTCAAAAACGATTTCTTTGTCATTAGATATGCAGGGTCACCTAGAGTCAACCACAGTCAACGGCGAGGATCGAAACTGCGCTCATGGAGCCGAAACCTAGAACGATCGAGAATGTCGGGTAAGGTATAGTGAGCTCAAGCATAGCGTAAGAAAGGTGAACAATAGTGAAGGGAAGCTCGAACAACGAGTTGCATCATGTAACTTAAGTCGGTCCAATTGTTCCAGTGAAATCCCAAAATAACTATAATTCTTAGTAAAAATTAAACAAAAATTAGGGTTTGAATTTGTGTACAAATTTCAACAAAAATAATTGAAATTTTAGTAAAAACAAAATATACAATTGCAAAGTAAAATTCCTAAATAACTAAAATTAAATATAAATTAGCAATTTGGTTTGTATATGAACTCTAATAAAATTAACTGAAATTTTCAAGAAAAATAAAATTTAAAATAAGAATAATACAATTGATGTTGGAGGAGACCATAAAAAAAATATAATGATATCGATTTATTCAACAAGAAGATATTAATTCACTGTTAAGCGAAGAGTCAAAGCGATGACCAGGGAAACATAGTCGATCTTGATTTGTGGATCTCGTCATAAGTAATACGATTGTTTATGCAGTGTTAATTGGATACCCGGTTCAGAAAACATCACCGTTTGAAGTTTGTTAATCAAACCATCAAAGCTTTTAATGCAACCAACCAAAGCTGCCACGTCATCGGACAATGAGCTGCAGCTCTGCCAAATTTTGGCAAGCTCTTTCGTCGCCCGCAAAAAGCCATGGCGTTGGCAAGATTTCTACTATACCCTGTTAAATTTTCATGGGCATGCAAAATATTGCTAGTGGTCTAAGTGCTAGATGAATCTTATTGGTATTACTAAATTTTGATAAGGTTTTTGACGGTTGCGAACCAACGAACCACTAAATTTTGATAGCAAACTAACCAACGGTTAATATTTGGATTGGAAGAGGACCTAATAGCACTGGCAGCTAGCTCAGTGCCATTTGGTTGGGTTAAAATAAGTTGATTTATGGTTAAAATTATACTATAACTGATTAAAATTATATTGTATCTGATTGTGGCTTATTTGGCGTAACTAAATTTTTAAAAAAATTAAAATGGAAAAAACAGATTAACCTATCACGAATAATACAAACAAATACGGGGAAAAAAGAACCGACTAAAAAGCTAAAAAAACTAAAAATTAAAAAACGAAATTTATAAATAATAAAAGTTCAAGCTAAAATGAGCATATTTTGGTGGCCAGGAATCCATGTTTTGGGGAGTGTCTTCCGGATGATGTCTCCCAACTGCAAAGACAAAACTCGTAAAACTTCGCCGAACACGTGACCCCAAAGAAAGACAGTCAGGATGCGTGCGTTCCTACCCAAAAGTCATGCTGCATGGAGACATGAACGCGTCTGCTTTGATCCACTAAAGTACTGTACGAGTGTCGAATACAAAAACTACTAAATTACTGCTATAATCGAAATGATATCTAATTTTAGATATTGATATGGTCTTCAATACGATCATTACTTTTATAAATTATTTATTAGTAAATTATTAAAATAAAATAATATAAAAGTATTTTTGATGTTTAGGTTGGTCAGAACGTTTATCCCATTGTGTTTTGTTTGGTGTTTCTGCGAGAACTATTACCTGGTATTCATTCTATAAAAGAAGTGGGTGTTCTCCCTCCGTTTCAAAAAAAAAAATTGAAAGTGTTTTATGATAAACTAGCATATTAGCCCGCGTATTTGTGTGACCAGATTTGTTCCAAGTTTGTAGTATGAAATCATACAACTTAGATGTTTGATAATATATTTATATATCTTTTAGGCTATTTAGATTTTAGGATATTATAAATATTAGAAATGACAATAAAAACTTGAAAGAAAATACAACTTCAAAAACATGATTGAAGTATGATCTCGAAAATGCACCCCGAAAAGTTGACAGGCAATTAAGCAAGGCAGCTTCAAGTCTTATTAGAGCCGACATACGTACGAGGCCGGGATTGACTTGACTAGGTACGGCCGTGCACGCTAACGCACGTCCCGCATTACCTTACGTCAATCATTCGATCGTTCAAGCAGCAGCCGCAAACCCCTCCTCCTCGCCGGCGTCGATGACGCTCTGGCCGTTGCGCCTGAAGCAGCTGCGCCGGATCTCGCCGACGTTCCCTGCGGGCCTCGGCGCGCGGCTGAGCTTGACCATGGACTTGGCAAACTGGCCGAAGAAGGCCTCCTTGCTCTGCGCGAACTGCCTCACGATCGGGGCCGTGCTCCGGTTCTTGATCAGCGCCATGTCGGAGGTGAAGACCCCCTGGTTGGAGGTCAGGTCGATGTAGTAGCTGTTGTCGAACAAGTCCGGCGTGCGCACGTCCAGGTTCTGCAGCCGGTTCGGGTCCTTGCTGCAGTTGGCCGCCAGCTTCCTCGAGAAGGTGTCGTCCTGCCGCCCGGACCGGTCCGCGAAGAAGGGGCAGTGCGCCCTCCCGACGGTGTGCGCGCCGGAGAGCGCCACGAGGTCCGCGAGGTCGCTGAGGCCCCTGCTTCCGAAGGCGGACGTGAGATCGGAGACGCTGGCGGTGGCCGGCGAGGGGAGGTTGTTGACGTCGTTCTCGGAAGCAGGGGCGAAGCTGTCGAGCTGGCCCTGTGGCACGTCGTAGGATGGGCCCCCGGAGGCGACGACGGCGTCGCGGGTGGCGAGGGCGGTGATGTCGGCGCAGGAGACGGTGGGGCCGCATGCGGCGTGCACCTTGGCGCGGATGTCCTCGATGAGCTGCATCGCCCTCGGCTGAAGCGTCGTGTTGGGCCCCATGGCCTGCTCCGTGTTGGTGCCCTTGAGGAGGACAGACGCGTCGCAGCCCTGCAGTAAGTACAGCAGCACCGTCGTGTTGGTTTGGTAATCAGTTAGTTCCTAGCTAGAAGTAATCAGGTGAAACTAATTACCTGCGGGAAGCAGTCGTGGAAGAAGATGCGGAGGAGGCCGGCGGCGAGGGCGATCTCCCGTTGGAGAGCGGCCTGCACGACCGAGCGCACGATGTTCTCCAGCTGCGGGCACGACGCTACGTGGAAGTCGGGGGAGAGGACGGCATCGCCGGTGACAGCGAGCGAAGGAAGAGAGAGTGTTGGGCTTGGGGAGAGCAGCACGGCGAGGGTGGAGACCAGCAGGATGGCCACTGCACGAGTAGAGTAGCTACCGCTTCTCGCCATTTTCGGTGTGACTATCTTGCTTGTGGCTCCCTCACGCACGTCAACATTTGTCATTTATAGCCGGCCGGCCGGCCGGATGGGTAGGGAGTACCACTTACCACCATGCTCCGGCAACTGTCACATGCCAGTGCATGGCCCAAAAAGAAAAAAAGTTAAAAAAAAAAAAAGAAATCAAACAGCCTCAACAACCACGTGGTGAAGGAACAGTGCCCGCCATTACGTCGATTGTTTACGTGCTCCAAGAGCTACCTAGCTGTGTCCTGTCCACGGCGAATCCATTCATTTGGAAAGATGAGCGGGAATAAATTAAATTGACATAAATATAGTTGTTGTTAGAATTTACAAATCTATGAATAAATATAAATTTTATCACTTCATCGATGATTATCAAGAATAACGCAACAAAGAATCAAGACAAAATATTGGCTAGACTAAAAATTATCAAAGGCGTAGTGCATATCGCAAACCGTAGCTCGCCCTTGGCCCTACTCAACCGCCTGACCCGCCGTTGACCGCCGCCTCCTCCGGGCTCTGGTTCTCCCTAATCAACCTTCTAGTCCTCTACCTCCACCACTCCCACTGGGCGCCGTCCAGTTCCTCGCACAGCCCGCCGCCCCAGCCCCTCCTCACCATGGATTCCCTTTCTCCCTCCATAGCTGCCCCGTTCCCGCATAGCCCACTAGCACCGCCGCCCCAGCAGCTCGTCAAGCCACGTTGATGTCGACCCGACTTCTCCGAGGCCGCGCCTCGTCATTCCGCTATGGCCGCCCAAGCTTCCCCGCATAACCGAACCACTGCTAGCCTGTCGTCGCTGCTCGTCGCCCGCTAGCATCACCTTCCTTAGACCTCATGTGTGTCCTCTCCGATCCTCCTCTCGATTGCATCGATCGATGCCAGATTGTGGATTTTGGGTGGATTGGATGTGTTGGTGCTTGGGGATTTGGCATCCTAGTACTGAATTTGAGATTTGCCACTTGGGCCTTTTGGCTTTCGGTGCCGACTGCCATGGAATGGTCTAAAAATAGGCATCTTCTATTTTCCTCCTTCTCTTTCTCTGTTCGCCTATTCCGTTCAGGCAACTTCTAGCTCCAGGACATGGCGGATTGGCCGCCGCTTAGGGGAGGGGGTTATGGCATTGACAAAGGGTAGACTAGAGCCTAACGAAACCCCTATGGTGGATTCACCCCTATCTGCAAGTGGGTGAGGGTAGGTAGGGCACAACGCGCCTTCGCATTATCACATACCGATCTTCAAAGGCTGCGCGTCGTGCACTGCACTATACGTGTCTCATCGCAAATGGAATGGATAGGACAAATCGAGACGAATAGAATACAACCGGTGGCTTTTGGCTACGGCCGATGGCTTTTGTTTGTGCTTTTCAACACGATAGTGAACGGCAGAGACGCCGATGCAGATGGTACATATGATTTTAGGCACGAGAAGCTATTTGGAGAATCCGTTTCAAAAGACCGCCCTATTTCAACATTTGTCTTTCTAACTTCTGGAAAAGTCAAAAACTAAAAAGAATAGGACTATACTAGTACTAGTAGTTCATTATGTCTCTGGACCTTGGACCGTAATGATAGTGATATCAAGCTTGATCGAGCGGTCGTGTTCCTGGAATGAATATCGACTTAAAACTCCAAGCTAATCTTTTCTTTGTTGAATGGTGCAAGCTGATCTTTTATCATAGTTCATCTGTCGATCCCTTTCGTTTGACAAAAGAGAAAACACTGTTGCGTAGGGAAGAAAAAGGGGTATCTATGCAAACACACAGCAGCGTTGACGTTCTCTCCCCTTCCATCCCCTCTTGTACAATATATACCAATAACAAGTAGGAGCATTATTCTGGTAAAAATACTTTGGGCATTATTCTGGTAAAAATGGTAGTGAAAATGACATCTTGTCTATTTACTTAAAAAGGTTATAAACCATAAGCTGAGAAGAACACGTACAGACGAAACGGGTGGGGTTGCATGAGCTGATATGTTGGTAAGGATAAGATCGGAGGTGCAGGTATGGATCATGACATGACATGGGGACTCGATCGCCATAATTAACTGATATGCACCATATATAAATGGCAGTATACGAGTATTATGGTCTATACTCTTCACTAATTAAATATGACAAAATTGATTCAAACTTTGAGCTCTAAATAACAATCTACTAATCTGTCAAACTTGATATAAGACTAACAACAATTTATACTTTCAGCCAACAGAAAGGCAAAGTAAGGTGATCACAAGACAACACTTCAATTAGATAAACAACTTGATAAACTTTCAGAGTATAGAATCATAGTTTTAACAAGTTCAGCAACAATCCGAATTGGCTAACAGAGGTGCATATAATATGCAACCAAGAGATCACAGAGCAATATATATAATCACTTTGAAAGTAACTAACTGTCGAATTGAGAACAAATGATAGCAAAAGCAATACTTTAGAGCTCAAGTTTGGATAATTCAATTTCAGTATATAACCATTTTCATCATTGAGCTATCAAACCGAACCCATATAAACTCTTTGCAAATTCCAAACAGAGACAGATAGCAATCACTCATAGAATTGATATCCGAAGTAAAGTGCAAAGAGTAAGCAGCCGAAATACTCACAACACCAGTAACATTCGAAGTCATTGAGAAGAAATTGAACAAGACAAAGCACGCATGTTGCGCTATCCTAGAAAACTAAACGGCTCGCTATGCCGCACAAGCACCATGCATGTATCGGTTCCTCGATACGTATTTGTACAATCCACTTGTACAGGCATGCATGTTGGCATGTTGCAACGCAACGCAACGCAATGCATGCGCACAAGGATTGGTTGGACCTTGTGCGTGTTTGAACGTTCAAACCTCAGCCTCGTGCTGCATAATTAAGTATGATTACTACTACTCCAAATAATACTGGTAGCGCTAAAGATTGAAATGATCGATGCTGGTTGGGGCACTTTGCCCAGGGGCCACCAGCTACTTGAGCCTACCATAGGAGGATAAAATAGTCAGAATAATTATTGGATATATTGCTTGAGTCTTAGAAGACATATATATATAGTATAATGTGACTTAGAAATTAAATCAATCTAATACGGATATAGAAGGTTACTAGAGATATGGAAGGAACCATATCGGATACAAATCATCCTAATTGATTCTATTCTATCTTTTATAATATTTGTCAAACATGTACTCTAACATCCCTGTAGTCGGGGTGAGAGCGTCGCGGACACTCGGGCCGGAGAAGAAGAAACCGACAGAGATGCTTAAACTAAAGTAGAAGCCGACGAGAAGTGCCATACAAAGAAATGATGGTGAGGTTGTCTGTCGTTAAGGTAGTCGTCGAAGTAAGGATTCATTAGCAGCAATAGTGGTAGGATGATAGTGGTGGTGCTCAGAATAGGATGGCATGCATGATGAACAACGTATATATGAGTGCAGCGCTTTGTGTTCCCTTGAAACCAATGTCGTATATACTGACATCATATAATACCCAAACTAGAAATGATAGAAAACAACGTGGAGTAATGAGATGAACGTGCAGCTTTGAGAATCGCTTTAGCTTTTTTCTCTTAACATCATTCTTGTTCAACGTGGATCAGCTGGAATTCCTCACCACGCGTGTCAGGTTCCAACACACGCGCGCGGTGAGGAATTCCACTGTTTCTGATCGATCGGTTGCCCCTGCCCGAATCGTATTGGTGGCTCTGCATCCTCTGCGTGCGGTGGTGGTCCGGCCACCTCTCTCTCTCTCTCTCTCTCTCTCTCTCTTCTGCGTTAACCTAAAAAGGCGGGCAGAAAAGCTGCAGTGGTCTGAGTACTATGAGTTACAGCATAACAACAGTACTGACTAGAAGCGATTAGTCCGACTAGAATAATCACGGTTCTTTGATGCTTTTCCAGCTGACGGTTTCCTACAAAATCACGCAACCATTATTGTATTCGAATTAGGACGCACGGTCAGCTTTCCCCTCCGGCTCCGGCACCGGTAGCTATAGGTGGTGATCGGTTTGGCTGAAAGCTGAAAGCTTATGGTTGAAAACATCAGTGGTGGTTGAAAAAACACCAGAATGGTGAGAGAGCTTATTTGACATAATTAAATTTAAAAATTAAAAATATAAAAATATGTTAGCCCATCACGCACAACGCAAACGAATACGAGAAAAAAGAACCAACAAAAAGCTCAAAAAAAAATCAAAAATTCAGAAAAAGACGAAATTATGAATAGTGCAAAAATAAGCTTAAGCCAATAAGCTTAAGCTATATATATTGAGCAACTCTCGACTGGACAGGACAGACTTGCAATCACACACACACACTGGTATTTGCAAGGATAGATCTGAAACTATGGTATTTTATATGGACCAGTGAGCAAGAATGCAAAACCCTCTGTCCTTGGGAGCGGGAGCACCCGAGGGTGAGCAGCAGGGGCAGAAACCCCCAAAATCGAGGGCTTCGTCACGGGGAGCCAACGGCGAAAGCAAAAACAGCAGCGAAAATCCAAGAAAATCATTGTCAGCCCGAGCAAACCGAAGAACCTCTCTTCTTCTTCCAGACTACACTACTCGCATTCCCCTCCCACGCCTCTAAATGCCGGCGCTGCCCCTCTGCCGCCTCCCCTCCTCCTCCGCTCCACTGATACTCCTGTTACTCTCATTCTCCTCCCCTTTCTTCTTCTCGCCCAGCCCCGCAGCAACCGCCGTCGGAGGTCAGTTCCCTCACCTCTTTGTTTGCCCCTAGTCCTAGCTTCGGCTTATTTACTATATTATTCATGATCCGTCCATGGTAGTGTTAGCTTCTTAATTTTTGGGGATCAAAATGCGATGATTACCGTAGGAAGCAGCAACTAGAAAGTGATCCGTCGCGCTTCGTGATTTGAATAGTGCTGATGCCCCGATTTGATCTTCTTAACGATGCCCTCAGTAACGATCTTTCTTGTATGCACAATGATCAGATAAAAATAGCATCTTTGCCCTAAAAACCGCACATTTAAGCTTGTAGGTGAGCTACTAATTGATTTGATGCAGAGTGGAGCCGATCGAGCAATAATTAGGCGTTTACCTATTTTGTACATTTTCCGTAGCTGAGTATTAGGCTCTTACTAAAAGTAGCGCGTTTCTCTACAGATTGCCCTTTGGATTTTAGCTGGGCAAACTTCACATTAGCTTCAGCTGCGTGCTCTGATCCAAGCCAGCGTGCAGCGTGCTGCCGATACATCAATGCATTTGTCGCCATCTCCATTGCTCGGTACGCGAATGCCACCGGCAGGCTGGGAGTCCCTCCGGCGTTCTCCGAGATCTGTCTCAGCTCACTGTCTGAAACCTTCAAGCTACGGGGAATTCCCACCGATGCCGATGTGTTTTGTGGGTTGGGGCCGAAAATAAGGGTTTTATATCAGTGCGCTGGACGGGAAACTGTGCTGGAAATGATGCAATCCCCGAATTTCAATGATGTCGTCGGAAGCTGCAGGGGCCCTCTATCCTTGGATATTACCTGCAAGACTTGTTTGAATTATGGCATTGTTTACCTCCATCGCCTCATTGGGTCAGATGATAATGTTGCCCTGAGTGTGTGCCGCAACGCAATTTTCGTCACGCTCGCGACTCAAGAGGGTATTCTTTCATACGACAATATTGTCACATGCTTCTTTGGTGTACAAGGAATCACCACCTTTCCAGGTATTTGCTATTGCTGCGTTATAATTATGTTTAAAAGATGACCAGTCTGTAATTTGTATCTAACACTGGGGAGTGTACCAGGGCCATCATCTGTCACATCGACTCCAGCTTCTTCACCAAATGTTACTGTTGATGCTCCAGCTCCAAAGATCAAAAGTGTTCCACCGAAACATCGCCAGCCGTACCGAATTACAGTGATTCCAGGGATAGGGATAGGGTTTATATTGCTTGCAGTTCTGCTTCAACTTATCTTAGTGGTACTAATTCGTAGAAAGAGCAGGGAATTAAAGAATGCTGACTTTCCTACTCAGAATCCAGAAAATGCATTTCATCAGAGTCAATCCTGGAGATGCCCAGAAGGTTTGTGCACAACTGCACATACTTCTATTCTTATATCGAACACTGTAGTTACTATTGACAAAGATGCTTTAAGCTACAAACTAGGAATTTGGTTTTGACTTGTTCATGGTCTGACCAATCATGTATATTGTCTGCCTAAAAACTGTGATGTTGCCATGGACATCAGAAGTTTTGCATAATGCCAACTGATTTTGCACTCTTGCGTCAAGCTTGTTGACGGAAAACGGAAAGAACAAATGTTAAGAAAAAAAACGGTTGTAATGCGTTGGCAGTGGTTTTACTTGGGCTACAATATGATACTAAGAATTGAACATGCCATCAATTGTTCTTTTATCTTCGGTCCAAATCACTTAGTTAACCTTGTTCTTCAGGTCAATCACCAATGTTTCAAAGGTATAGCTACAAAGAAATAACGAAAGCAACAAACAATTTCAGCACAGTTATTGGAAAGGGAGGTTTTGGAACTGTCTATAAAGCTCAATTCAGTGATGGCTCTATCGCCGCAGTAAAAAGGATGGACAAGGTTTCAAGACAAGCTGAAGAAGAATTCTGTCGAGAAATGGAGCTCCTGGCTAGGTTACATCATCGCCATCTTGTAACCCTCAAGGGCTTCTGTATTGAAAGGAAAGAAAGGTAATATTGTGTTCTATGCATCCTAATGTACTATGATTCGTACATAGTGGTCATCTCATATTTTACTCGCCAGGTTTCTTGTGTACGAGTACATGGCAAATGGAAGCCTAAAAGATCACCTGCACTGTAAGATTTTGTTTATTCCAAATATTTTATAAATATAAATTATATCTTGAGTTGCTGTTAGGTGTTCCAATTTGAATTGCTACAGCACCTGGAAGGAAGGCATTAAGCTGGCAGACTAGACTACAGATTGCAATGGATGTAGCCAATGCTCTGGTAAGTTTACAACGCAAATGAAACTGCTTCCTTTGCCTCAATGAATGTTCTTTTTTTCTGGGCAGTTTTGTCAAAACATGGGGAAAACATCATTTAGCAAACATGCATCAAGTTGTGTGTATCTACACTGCTTCCCCATCTGTTGTATTTGACTACCTCAAAACATTTTTCTTCAGTTTTTTTAGCCTAGGTTAATGACATTATTGAGCATCAAGTCCTATTTGAAAATTGATAAAAGAATTCATCTATTATTATGTGTAGAACATGATAGAATGTTATCCCCTTCCTACTTCTGAGAGAGATGGCCCCTGTCTGGAAGTCCCATTTGAAAATTGATTCAACTATTAATGTGTAGTACATGATAGCATTTTGCCCACTTCTGGGTTCAATTTCTAGGCCCGCCACTGCAACAATAGCATGCAGGAATGGGGGTTGACTATCCTTGTTGGCACGGGAAAATATACTGGTACATTATATAGATAGGGGACATGCACTTGTACCAGTGTGAGATTGCTGAGCAAATAAATATTTTCTGGCTTATGTCTGTGGTCCTGCCATATATAATTTGTCACTTGGCACTGTTGACCTGTTTTTGGACCATTTGCTACTGCAGTGACTTTTAGCAGGCTGGAATTATGGTGCATTGTTCTTCACATTTCCGTAAATAAGCTTTTGCTCTTTCTGCCCTACCAAGGTTCTGAATGTTAAGGATATAGAGATAGAGTGCCTTATCTCTATATCCTTAACACTGAATAATAGGCTTGTGTTGTTGAGAGAGGACAACATTGGCAAGTGATGCATGTCCAACTCTATTTACTGCAGCCTAGGCTTTCGTAGTCTTTTTGGACTGTAGTTCATTTCTCGGCACTACCACTACTATCTCCCACCATGTTACCGTGTTTCCCGCATCTGTATACTTCTGGCTTGGCCTGGCACTGCTGGTTTACCAGCCAATATATTATGCTCTTTGAGAAGAACCAGGGTGGAAAATCCTGGATTTTGTGTTCAGGAATAAACTTGAGCTACCTTTATTCAGTTCCGTTGACATTTCACTTTTATTATATAGATGACATCCTTTGATACACATCTTACTGCATTATGCTGGATGGTCATGTCTTTTTGTTCTTGCAGGAGTACCTCCATTTCTTTTGTAACCCTCCGCTCTGCCATAGAGACATCAAGTCCAGCAACATTCTTTTAGATGAGAATTTTGTTGCCAAGGTGTCGTCTTGTGATATGCTGATAACTTCTAGCTCTCATTATCTGTACTTGCTGAAAAACTTTACTGAATCTTGTGTTTAGGTTGCTGATTTTGGCCTTGCACACGCATCAAGAACTGGTGCCATCAGCTTTGAAGCTGTCAGCACAGATATACGAGGAACCCCAGGTGAATTTTAAAATATGAATAAGCTGGAATAACTATACAGCAGATTAAATTCGTATTCAATGAGTTATCCTCAAATCTACATTAAGTAATGAAAACACCTTTGTTAAGCAATGTTAGATTGCAAGTTTGCAGCATAGATTAAAAAAAGTTGGCGCTCCCTAGCTGCCTAGTGCTATGAGTATGACTTGTAGAACGCATCCATGAAATTTTATAGACTATTACTGGTATATTTGTTCGTCTCTATCTGAATGAATCAATTACAGGGTACATGGATCCTGAATATGTGGTAACTCAGGAGTTGACAGAGAAGAGCGATATATACAGCTACGGTGTGCTGCTACTGGAGCTGGTCACTGGCCGGAGAGCAATCCAAGACAACAAGAATTTGTTAGAGTGGGCACAGGGATACTTATCGTCTGGAGTGATCCCTCCTGAGTTGGTAGACCCAACGATCAGGGAATTGGTTGACATGGATCAGCTGCATTTGGTGGTTGGCATTGTCCAGTGGTGTACCCAGAGAGAAGGGCGTCAAAGGCCATCCATCAGACAGGTGCTCAGGATGCTCTCGGAGAGGCTGGATCCAGGGAATGGCAGCTTTGGTGAGGGCATGGAAGATGCAGAAGGTGGGTTTTATCCTCGGAATAGCAAATGTGGCATCCACCGGAACGAGCTGATCCCCCACAGCGGCGACATGAGGTCACTTCAGTCCTCCTCGAGCACAACAAGATCCTATTGCAGCCGCAGCATGCTGCTTGAAGGTGGCCAGGCCCACTCCCCGTCGGAAACACTCTGATCAGACTTCACTCCAGTTTTTTTCATATAGCTGTGAAATTTTGTTCTCTCATAATCTGGAGGCTTCTCTCTCTTGACTCTTGAGCACATGCTTTCGGTGAAGCAACTTGTAGCGTCCAGGTAATAGCAAGTGGCGCTTCTTGATGAACGCTGAGTTTTATCAGGCAGCTATTTTTATGAGAGGAGTCGAGGGATCTTGTTATATACTAGATTTTGTGTTGTGTGTAGCAGTAAAATACTGCAGTTTGTGTGCTGCTTGGTGAGGCGAAGTATGCAACGTCTGGTGTTGCAGATTGTTTTGTTCGGTTTTCTGAAGGCATGCATGGTACATTCTTCACGGCACTGTTCCAGTCACTGTCATTTATGCTTTCCCTCCCAGACAGACAGATCCACCCAGTGACCTGTGCTGCTGGCAAATGGTTGTGTAGTGGGCGCATGTGGCTTTGGCCATGTGCAAAGAAGAAAACACAGTCTGGACAGGCAACATTGAGATTCCATCCTTGCTGATGTTTGTTTTTGTTGTGGAGCTTTTCTGTGGGCAGCGGTAGGTGCAACAGTTTCTCCCTTTTTGGCTATTACTATTTTTGTGAAGTGCTTAATGGTAGTTGCTACTCCTAAACAAATGTGTTAGATGCGGTTGGTGTCCAATCCATGTTCCGGTCTAAAATCATTTCGCTCGGTTTTGTGGCCCTGATCTGAAGTGCTGGTAATTGTGATCGGTTTGTGGTTCAGTAATCAGTTAAGCACCGGAAATTTCAGGCTCGCAGTTAACGATGCGTCGCCCGGTAATAAGTGGGATGGAGAGGTTGAACGAGTGGGAGAGCGTACAAACAAAAAAAGGCCAGGAGAGATGGAGGGGGGAGGGACAGGTAGCTGCGGCTGCATGAGCTGGTGTGCATGCCATGCCAGACAGTTGTGCTTGCTAGTGGTTCCTTCCCTACACCACTCGCTCTGATTCGCTCGCGCGTCCACCGACGATTTGATCCAACAAACGCTCACTCTCTCTCTCTCTCTCTCTTGCTTTTTTTTTTTGTTTAATTAGTCGCCGCTGCTTCGCTGCAACCAATGGCCTTCTCCTCCTCCGTCCCTGGCTTATTACTCCGTAGTTAGTTATTTTGCCGGCCACATCAAGCAAGGAGAAGAAAGGAGTAGCCTCTCCTGCTGCTGCTGCCTCCTCTCTAGCTGTGGTTGAGCAACCCACCGAGGCCAACAAGATGCACGCCAAGACGGACTCCGACGTCACCAGCCTGGCCGCCTCGTCGCCGCCGCGCTCCCCGACCTCGCGCGGTGGCCGCCCCATGTACTACGTCCAGAGCCCCTCGCACGACGGCGAGAAGACGGCCACCTCCGTCCACTCCACCCCCGCGCTCAGCCCCATGGCCTCGCCGCGCCACTCCCACTCCTCCGTCGGCAGGGACTCCTCCTCCAGCCGCTTCTCCGGCCACCCCAAGCGCAAGGCTGCCAACAAGAGCGGCCGCAAGGGCGCCCCGCCAGGCAAGGGCTGGCAGGAGATCGGCGTCATCGAGGAGGAGGGGCTCCTCGACGACGACGAAGAGCCCAGGGGCCTGCCCAAGCGCTGCTACTACTTCTTGGTCTTCGTGCTCGGCTTCGTCGTCCTCTTCTCCTTCTTCGCGCTCGTGCTCTGGGGAGCCAGCAGATCCCAGAAGCCGCAGATCGTCATGAAGGTACAGCGAGAGAATTCACCAATCGACGCTTCATGATTCAAGAAGAAATTGCAGTTTGCAAGATTTGGATCTGACTCTGGAGGACAGCTGCATCCGTTTAACTTGCTCTGCTGGCGTGTGCGTGTGTGTGAGCAGAGCATTACGTTCGAGAACTTCATCATCCAGGCGGGCACGGACGCGTCGCTGGTGCCGACGGACATGGCGACGACTAACTCGACGGTGAAGTTCACCTACCGCAACACCGGCACCTTCTTCGGCATCCACGTCACGGCCGACCCCTTCGAGCTCTCATACAGCCAGCTCACCCTGGCCTCCGGCGATGTAAGCTAGCCTTCTGCAGTCTCTGAAATCTATGTAGAGTTAACCCTTTCAAGAAAAAGAAGACAGTTTTATTGTGATCGCTCGATGCTGATGCATACATTAATGTGGTGTGGCATTGTGCTTCAGCTCAACAAGTTTTACCAGGCGCGGAGCAGCCGGAGGACGGTGAGCGTGGGGGTGACGGGGAACAAGGTGCCGCTGTACGGCGGCGGGCCGACGCTGACGGGTGGGAAGGCGAGCGGCAGGGTGGCGCCGGTGCCGATGATACTGAGGGCGGCGGTGCACTCGCGGGCGTACGTGCTGGGCGCGCTGGTGAAGCCGCGGTTCACGCGAACCGTCGAGTGCAAGGTGCTCATGAACCCGGCCAAGCTCAACAAGCCCATCTCCCTCGACAGGGCCTGCCAGTACTCCTAAATTATTCTATCCATTCATTCTGAACATCTCTTTTACACTACTATGTATTTTCCTACTCCCCTTTTCTGTTGTGGATCTTAATTACATGGACTAGACTACTATGCTGTATCAATGGCCATGGCTGTGAGCAATTCCCTAGTCAGAGTCTCGATCAATTCTTTGCAGTCTCGATCCTCGAACAGTACAGGGGTGTAAACATATAAATTCAATCAAATGATGATATACTAGAGTGCGTTTTGTTACGGCACAGTGTTGTTACTGCTATGTACCATCGTTGTCCATGAGCTTGAGCTCCAGCTGATGGATTGACGTACACGCTTGTTCCATGAGCTAGCTGTTAATCTGGTTTCTCACGTGTGCAAAACATCGAGGGGCAAGATCGATGGATTACTCACTCAAGCTGTTGTCGATCCTGAAGCCGGCGGCGGACTTAGGAATTTTAAAATGAGTATTTAAAGTTATAAAAAATATTATTCAATAGAAAATATAAAAGCTTACAATGACAAAAATTAAAATGTAATTATTCATACTAGAGGCAATATCTCAAGCGAAAATTAAACTATGGTAGACAGTCAAGGCTAAAATTCTATATAAGAAAAAACTAGTGTTTCTTTTCACTAGTTTTTTCTTACAAGTGAAATACTTGGCATTTGTTCGTAGAATCACAGGTAAGAGGTGGAGAATATGGATTTCAATTCATAAGCGATAATTCGCCTGCTGTTAAGGACCTTATTTTATAAATTCACAGCAAAGTGCTCAGATGGAAGCATGACATGAAGCTCACTGCTCACACCTCTGAAATACTTGGCATATAGATATAGGCTACTCAGACTTAACGATGTGAGAATATGGTTTTAAATTCATAAGATATAAGCACTAATTTAAAGATAATTGAGCCAAATCCAATAATCCACATGATCTAAGCACCGAAACAAAGAAACATATACCAAATCCACTACATCCACACTCACCTGGCTCGAAAGTACAAAACTACAAACCTTAGAGGCACACAAACAGAGCAGATCTACCATCTACGCATCTACATTCTAAAGCATGGGGGTCGCCGGGTCGGATAGGACGAGCCTACCCTAGTGTTGTAGGCCGGCAGTGCGGTAGTGCCCGCTCGATCGGCAGCTGCTCCAGCCTCCAGCGCCCCTATGCAGCCTCCAGAAGACTAGAACCAGGGGCACCCACCGTCGCCATGCACCAACTGAGTGTCGAGAGATGGAGAGACGGTCAGATGCCAGACAGAGAGAGGAGAGAGTGAGTGAGACACTATCAGACAATTTCACAACTCACAAAGGAGAGTTTGAGTAAGATATGGTCAGACGGTCTTACAACTCACACGACGTCATGACACACAGAGGCAAGACAATGGGCCTAGGCCAGTGTCGATGGGGGAATGGGCCAAAAAGATCCAACGCCATTTTGGCCTAACTAGGTATGAACAGAACGAACTTGGCGCACTACTAGTATACATACGTATTATATCTTGTATATAGTGGATTTTTACCAAAATTTTTGGATATTCAGCTGAATACCCGTGAATTACAGTGGGGTCCGCCCCTGCTGTTGCCATACGTGTTTGATTGAATGATTTCTAGGGAAAGAGTGTACCCATACCATATGTGTCGAGAAGTACTGCAGCACGCTATAACGTCAAAATCAATTTTGATGGTATAGCTCTCGCTTTCCTCCGGCTGCTCTCCCCTCCTCCTCCTCCCTCTCCCTCACCTTTGCTGCCTCCTTCCTCCATAGCCGTTGCCGTCGCTCCAGTCGCAGCTCCACTCGTCTCCTCCTCAGCCCCCGCCTCCCCCTATGGCCGGCGACAAGCTTGCCGCACCATTGGCTCTCTCGCCCCCGCCGGCCACTCCACTTAACCTAACATTTTTCTCAGCCTTCACCTTGCACGACCCTCCACCGCCCTTAATCGCTGCCTCAGCCTCCCTCTACAACTAAAGGGCACATTGAACTCGGTGGCGCCACCCTCATTGGCTGTCGAGCGAGCGAGAGAGAGAGGGGGGAGTGATGTCAAGAGAGAGAGAAGGGGAAGCTAGGGACGGTTGGAACTTCTGGGACGTGTTGGCCGGTGAATGGATGTAGCCAACCAGGCCGTAAGCCCACGACGAGGCGGCACGGGCTGATGGGCCTTCAATAGCCTCTCTCCCCTCCCAGAGGATTTCTCTCCCGTCCGTCTCTGCCTCCTTCTCTTCCCTCGTCCTCGCAGCCGCCGGCTCTCCTGCGCCGCCCTCGCCTCTTCCCTCGTCGTCCACCGATTTCGACACCCCGCGCTGCGTCTAGTGCCCGCTTTATCCGCACCCCTGAAGCTCGCCTTCGCGGCTGCTCCGCAGACCACCAGCGACCTGCTGCCGCGGCGTGCTCGGTCTACCCTTCCTGCTACGCCACCGCACCAGGCCGCGCAAGCGATTACAGGCTACGCTTCGAGGTACGTACGTACGTGTCCATGAACACTAAGCCCTACTAACCCCCTTGTCGAAACCTCCAACCCACCCCTAGAGCCTACAGGTTTCTTTCTTTCTCTCTTTCTTTACTGTATCCCCTTCCCCTTTGGTTAATGCCGTCCAATTATCTAATCTTGCTGATTTCTAGTTTTGATTCTTCCGCACCTTGCAATTTCCGTTTTGGTACTCGATACTTGGTAGTGTTGCTTCCCCAGGAATTTTATGCCGCTTCGGTTGGTTAATTCCGATCCCATTTCCCCTAGGATCGTCTATTCCCTCGCAATTCTCGCTGCCCTTGTAGGTGCCAAGGAACAAAGAAATTACCCCTTTTTTCTGCGAACTAGGTTAAGTTGATCGATTTCTAATTCCCAGGAACAAGAATAAGATGTGCGGCAACTTTTAGATTTGTTTCTTTCACCGCATGCGCTTATGAACATGGTTACTATGGTTCGATCTGTGATTTATGGATGCTGCCTTAAAAAATTGGGATCCTTCCTCCGACCGAATGATCAAGAGATAAACAGACCTCCATTTCGGATAGTCGCGCAAAGATGTCTTTGTGTTTCTCGGCTCCGTTTCTAATGCAAACCCTGTGATGGCTTTGCACAATGCTTCCCTTGCAATGCTTATTCTTCTTCCACAGAAATCTTACGAGCATTTTGAGTCACCGTTGCAACTTATTCTTATCCCCAGAGAAGCCGCCCTCACATGGCAACATCCAACGAACAGGCTAAGAAGGAGTATGCTGATTTCAAGGAGAAGTTGAAGAGAACAATATATGTGGATCACCTCTCCCCTCAGGTTACAAGTGCAGTAATTAAAGCGGCTCTTGCGCAATGTGCAAATGTTGTCAATGTGGAGTTCATTGTGAATTACACAATCCCATATGATATTCCTTCTGCTGCATTGGTGGAACTGGATGACGAAACTCAAGCTAAGGCTGCTGTAGACTTGATGAATGATTTCCCTTTCATAATTGGTGGAATGCCAAGGCCTGTAAGAGCTATCTACGCAAAGCCTGAGATGTTTCGAGATCGCCCTCCTATCCCTGGCATTAAGAAAGAGTTTCGGTGGGTTGAACAAGGAGATCAAGAGTACGAAGGAATGAAGAAACTGAAGATCCTTGCAAAGAGGCAAGAAGCAGAAAATATATCACTCATCAAGGTAAAGTTGTTGACTTGTGACTGCTTTATAGTCAAACTATGTATTGTATCTGCCTGCTGTCTTATCATCTTATGTACTTATGTTGTACGTCCACTACACCTAAAACAGCAGAGTTTTCTGCTTAACTCCCCTAATATGAAACAATTGGCAAAACAGTTGCTCAGGGGATTATAAGAGGGACTGCTGAATAGGTCATAGGCAATGGGAGCCCAGAGATGTCAATATAATTTTTGGCAGTCATTAATGCTTATGCTAGACTGGCGCATCAAGTCCGCAAAATTTTTCCTAAACTGTCATTTTACTGGCAAATATGCTTTTATCATGGTTAACTCGAACTAAATAGGTAAAACCCTAGTGTTCGCCATTTACTATCCTAGTATGAAACTAGTGTGAGATCATTTCACATATGAATATAATATTCCAAGCGATGCACGGTTTTGTTAACATGGAGAATTAATGTCTGCAAACGATATGCTTAAACTGTTGACTTGTTTTGTTTGCGTTCTAAATTCCTGACGGATAGTTGAATGCACATTCTGCATTTATCACGATTAACTATAACTAGGGACTTATGTCTCAAAAACACTATATATGAGCTTGTCAGATTGGTGTTTGTCCAAGTACTATGCTTGCACAATTTGGATGGAGCTTAACTGCAGTATACACAGTATTTGAGGATCTTGATGCTGTTGTTCTTTTTTTCCTTTTTCTTTTTCTAAAAAATATGATGCTGTTGCTTTGGTCCACAGTTGTATATGAATCATGAAAGTATTTTTGTCGTTTCAGAATCTTTTGGAAGAGGAGAAGGAGGTGGCAAAGCAGCAGCAGGAATTACTTGATGGAAACTATAAGAAGTATGAGATGCTTGAGAATGTCATGCAAAATGGAAACATCAAGAACCTCGCTCACCATTATGGAGTCAACCTGGCTGATGACTGATCAATTTTGACAATCATGAAACTGCTTGGAAGACTCCAGTCCCCAGGGCAAGCAACATGGATAATAACCTTTTGTTTTTTGGGGGCATTGATAAATGGTGTGACCATGTAATAATCCAATAACTAGTTTGATGCCACACACTAGTTGTGACCTAATAACTGCATCCTCTGTGTAAAAATAGTTACTGTATCATGAGCAAATAACGGCATCCTGCATTGTGACCCATTAACGGTATGCTTGGTGTAATATTTGTATCTGAAGTTCTAGCATCACATCGACATGATTCACTATTGTCTGATACTGTCTCCTGTATATCTCTGCGTGAAACTTCCTTACCATTCATTCTTATGCCAAGTAGTGCCCTATCCTGTATTATTTCTTCTGCTTTTCTGCTTTGTTTCAGAAATGCGTTTGCCGTCCTGAACAGGTGTCGTTGCTTCAATCAGGAAGGAATCATACTTGTTTGGTCATCCCAGGAATGGACTCCTTGTTACCTCAGTTTTGCATAAATGGCTACACGATATTCCTGAAGATCAATTTTGCTCAGTCCCAGCCGTTCTTCCTTTGGGATTTAGCAGGTAGAGTCCATTCCTACCTCTTATTACATTATTACTACTTATTGTTGTAAATAATGTGGATGTTGTAAATAATGCGGTATAAGCATACATTTAGATTTAATTCCAACAAAGTAAAGCACAATTAAAGAACACATCCAGCAGAATATAAATGACATAAATTGCATAAAAATATGTAATTCTACCATGTCATTTATACAAGAACATATACTCATCATATGCACTAAAATCATAACTGGAATAACCATATAAAGCATTCTCATGAACATGGAGACAACTAGTATATAGCAAAAGTTTTAATTAATGATTAGTGTTTTCAGACGTAGAGTTACACAAGATATAATATTGACCATCCCACTACTATGGTTTATCCTCTTCACTAATTGAATATAACAAGTGAGATTCAAACTTTAAGCTCTTAAAAACACTTTGACAATCTTAATTTTAACCTACCAACAATATATACTTTCGGCCAGTAAACAAGACAGAGCCAAAGTAATCACCGAATTGGGTAACAGAGGTGTATGAATCAAGATAACAATATATATTCCGAAAGTATCTAACTACAGGATAGAGAGATAATTAACAGCAACAACAAAGATCTAGAGCTTAAGTTTGAACATTCAATTTCAGTATTAGACCATATTTATCCTCATTGAGCTTAAACCGAGCCACAAGCAAACAATGTCTCCAAATACTAGAGCATGTAACAGAGATTAATGAACTAGCACAGAAGCACTAATCGGAGATGGCGCAGAAGCACCAAAACTCCTCACAACCCGAAGACCAGAGATGAAGAAAACCAAAAAGGACCAGATCAAGATCGGAAGAGAGATGCTCACGGAGGAAGAGATGGCAGCCTTAAGTAGAGGAGGCAGGGGCTGCTGCGTGGTGACGTGAGCCGCCGGCTCCAAGCAACCCGGGCCAGCTCGCGCCTCCGTCACCGCCTCTCCAGTCGCCGCCCAAATCGCCAGCCGAAGGGTCGGCAGAAGCCAAGTCCAGATCCAGGCGGAGCGCACGCGCACGGGAGGAGACTGCGTCTCCTCCCCCTTATCTCTTAATTCGGCCCATTGACAGGTGGGCCCCACCTCTCCTTATCCCTCTTTTTTTTCTTTTTCAATTGAGAAATTATGGAAAAGCCCTCTCAAAATACAACATTTACAACCATATCCATATGCACAAACAGAAGCGCAGGAGATGAAAAAAGCTTGTCGGTTTTTTCTTTAAAAAAATGCTTAAAAACTTCACAGCGTTTATGAAGCCACCAATCAACCATATTTTAAAGGAACAATTGTAAGTTTGCTGTTTGTTTTGTTTACATAAGTTTGTGTGCTGTTCCTTTTGCTACTACTATATATGATATGCTTTATTAGAATCGATTCACACAGAACTGGGCAGCATAACTAGCTACGGAACAGAACAGCTATCGCCATATATCTAGAGTCAGATGATCGACAAATTACATGGAAGTATGGAAGACCTTCCAAAGCAAAAGGTCAATCTTCCGAAGTGAGGAATAGAGAAAAAGGGCAAGGAAAGCCTACATAGGAAACTAGGAATGTGAGGAAGGATGGCATGAGGAGGGGAACAAGGAAGGAAACCATGGTACGCAAGCAAGGTTTATCTTGTTGCTTTGGCCATGCCCGACCTCCCTCTCACGTATTCTGTATCCTTCTCGACATGCAGTTATATCTACTACACCAAGACATCGGTTTCCATGCACAGCAGAACGGAAATAGATGCTTAAAGTTGTTGTGTGCTTTAGGGGTTCTCTCTTTTCCTCCTTGTTTTGGGGTTGGAAGGAAACATGGGTGACTCCCCAAGAGGTTCTCTGCTGTTGGCTCTGGCCCTCATTTGCTTCTTCTCAGGTACTCATATTTTCGAAAAGAAATTGAGAATCATGGTCATTCACTTTCTCCTGCTAAAAGATCGGGATTGTCCCCTCTTGTTCTTTCTCGCTTTTTTTCTTCTTTTCCCGCGTCAAGTGTGTTACTAAAAAAATGTTTCAGGCTTTCTATCTGGTCATGTCTATTTTGCTTGGAAATCATCACCATTTTGTCCATTCATAGGACAGCTATTCCTCATTTCCTTCTTGTCAGATTTTCTTGCACTTTGTCCCTGCTTTCTTTCTTTGAACTGCTGTCAGTTTTTTTTTATGGATGAACTGCTGTCAGTTGATGCCATTGTTCGCTGACATCATATTGAATGAAGCTAAATGAATACTACATACACACGCCATCGCAAAAGTTACTTGTAGTAATGTTCATTATGTTATTTCATCAATGCCGTTAAAAGCGAACTAGATGGATAATCCTACTGTCCAGACGTCCGAGCAAATCAAACAATTTGGACGCCTCACTCCAAACCCACGTGATCACTACTCCTGTGAATCGATAATGACGATGAAAAGCTGGTGCAATCGATGGTGAGCGGACTAGAGTGGCTCCAGCTAACGTCATAGCATTGGTGGTGGTCGGCGTCGAAGCATAGTGTCAGCCTCCTCGTCCGATCCCGACTGCTCGTTTCAGTAAGAGTTCAGTTTTGTTCACATAGATTTATTGTTCTGATGTTATTTTTTTGTTGTATTAGGTATTTTTAAATGTTGCAACCATTATTTTCTAATGTTGTAGTATTATAAGGTTCTTAACTTTTTATTTGGAAATTCTAATCTTGTGTTAGCACTTTGCAAAGTCATACATTTATGGTATTATACATTTTGTGAGAAGCTGATATTTTTTAATTCTTTCTCAAATTTATCCAATGTTATTATATATTTTGTTGCATACGACGATTACAATTATTACATAAGTAGTTTACCGATGCTACACCGGAGCGTACGATGAGAAGTTTTTTTATCGCATGTTAGTAATCCCCTTATCAAATTACAGTACTACTAATTACTAAGATGCAAAGAAGGATAAATGGAAGAAGTATATCCATTATGATTCTGGCACAAAAACGATAGTCATGTGTACGTTTTTTTTTTTGGTGTGGCGCCAGGCGCAACGAGACGTGCCGAGTCGGCCCGCGTTTTCACGATCGTCAACAAGTGCAAGACGATCATCTGGCCGGCGGTGACGCCCGGCCAGAGCTTCGGCGGCGGCGGGTTCGCGCTCCGGCCGGGGCAGTCCATGGTGTTCACGGCGCCGGTGGGGTGGAGTGGGCGCATCTGGGGGCGGACTGGCTGCAACTTCGACCAGGCGGGGAACGGGTCGTGCGAGACGGGGTCGTGCGGGTCGTCGCTCAAGTGCGGGGCGTCGGGCGCCCCGCCGGCGAGCCTGGCGGAGTTTACGCTGGCGTCGGTGGACTACTACGACGTGAGCCTGGTGGACGGGTTCAACCTGCCGCTGGTGGTGAAGCCGATGAACGGGCAGGGCAACTGCTCGACGGCGGGGTGCGACGGCGACCTGCGCCAGAGCTGCCCGTCGGAGCTGGCGGTGAAGGTGAACGGGCAGACGGTGGCATGCCGGAGCGCGTGCGACGTGTTCGACACGGACCAGTACTGCTGCCGCGGGCTGTTCGGGAACCCGGTGACGTGCCAGCCGACCTTCTACTCCAAGAAGTTCAAGGCCGTCTGCCCCACCGCCTACAGCTACGCCTACGACGACCCAACCAGCATCTTCACCTGCTCCCAGGCAGACTACACCATCACATTCTGCTCCTATAGGTAATCAATCTACTACTACTAATTCTTACTACAATGTTGATGCAAAATGCCAAGTGTTTTTAGTGAGTAAAAGGAAAAGAAAACGAACTTTGTCCTTGCTTGATGTTAGCAAAGTCTTACGCACGAGACATTCTATTTTCTAGTTTTGCTCTAAATTCAACAAGGCAAAATCAGCTACAGTTAAAATACTGATTCCTACGTGACGAAGGAAGGTCTCACAAGCAGCAAGAGGTATTTTGTCAGCAGCAGATATCATCCCACTCTCACTGGAATCGGAAGGCAAATCAAACAACTACAAGTCAGCTGTTTGAGAGCTTGCCAGATTTCTCAGCAATGTTTTTTTCCGTGTTGATTTGTGATCTGCAATTCTTGTCTTTCTGATAAATCAATTACAAAGTTCATGTCCCTTTCTACAATTCTTTTGGGGGCCCTGTGTGTAAGCAATGACTACACAAAAGTGCCAGTTCCTGAACCTTATCCTCTCACCGGCCACTGAAATTTCTCCACATCTGAAGATCTTACGGGCAAGGAATCATATGCATTGGTGGCCCATTTGCAAGCTGTCCATACTAGCAATCCCGCACCGCAAACCGCCGTCTGCACTGTTGGTATCCTTGTTTGGTTGCCATGTTGAGAAATTGGGGTTATGATGAACCTCACAGTTCAAAACTATTAATACTGTTTCGTTGTACAAAGAGGCATTGACGTTCAATTCTGCTATCCTTGCCTGCATTGTGGTATTGTTCTGGAGTGAAGTCAATATAGTCTTTTAGTTGTTTCCACTTTGTTTTTTTTGCTCAGGTTACAACGGATTTGACAGTTTTTACTTTCTGACAAGTGTCAAAAATTCTGATTTGACAAATTGCATCAGATCACATGACAGTTCTGTGAACGATACCTAGCTCTTTTACTAACTGTGTGTTCTGCATTCCATCCTTGTCGTGTTTCAGGAAGCAATCGGTGTGCTCCTACCACAACAACCGGCTTGTGTGCAGTGGCTCCAGCCGATCTTCGCCGATCATGTCTACCCTGATGCTTGTGCTGCTCTCCACCTTCCTGGCTTTGCAGTTTTCAGTGTAAGGATTAAGGAGCAACCGACCTGATTGATAAAGTTTCCCCTTTTTTTTCTTCCTCCGAGGAACAAAAGTACAGGTGATTCATCAAATTTAGGCACCCTCACATGTGAATCTTATTTTTTACAGAGGCAACATAAGTGATTGTTTTTTTCTTCCTCTGCTTTTTTAACCATCTGTTCCGGTGTAAGTGGAGACAGCACCACTGCATGACATGATTTCTGAAAGCCTGGATCTTTCAGTACACCTTTTAATAACATTACCTGTAGGCTATTGGTGTGTAAATAGTGATGGAAATATGGGCAGTATTTTAATTTTTATTTTTATAAAGAGACAAATACAATAAACTAGTGATATAAAACTTACTATTAACAACATGTTACTCATCATACTTCAGAATATACTCAAGAAAAAAATATATTAACAAAGTCGTACGTGCGCGCGAACGACTTACTAGTTAGCCTGATGACTTACATGTGTTACCAAGTTTTTTCTGGGAAAAGTCATTTATTTGAGTTGTAGGCTGAAAAGTTTAACATTCTTTTAACTTTTTTAACTTATAGTAGTATCCAACCCAAGAATAGCTCTCTCTCTCTATCTCTTTTGTGTGGAGCATCCTGTTATGATTCATCTTACCACAATATATTGAAATGCTGTGTTTAAGTGCAATTATCTGATCAAATTTCGCAAATGAGTTATTTTAATGCACACATCTACCTTGGGACGGTTAGGAAACATGAGGTACGAAGACTACATGGGCTATATAACAGAAAGTGTACTGGGTCATTTACTTGATGGAGCAGATCGATGCCACAGGAGAGCTGTCAAGGCCCTATTCCAAACAAACGCATTTAGTACGCATTAGCTTTTTAATATAATTTTTTTCTTTGTATTATGTGTGATATATAATAATATTTTATTTCTATTTTTCTATTTTTAATTAAATTTCTCAGAAAAATCTAACGGCTACTACAATATCATAATATCATGTTAGCCAAAATTCATGGCATTTTAGAATAGGGTCTAAATGTAAGGGATAACATCCAAAGTGAATTATTTGCTGTCCATCATTGCTGCTTTCACTTTGCGTGATTGTTCTTATCACTCTTAAGACAGTGTTTTGCAACATTCCAGTCTCCAGCTATGACTGAATAGACGTCCCAACCTAACATCACTTCGCTGTTGTTAGAGCATGTACAGTGCAAACGTTTAAAGAGATACTTAGCAATTAAAAATTAATTTTTCTTATTACATATGATAGGTAAGACTCTTATTTTGAAGCATCGATGTTTGAATAAGCATCGGTGCTTAGCAGGTGTTTATGTGTATAACTATATCTAATTAAAAAATAATATAATATCTAAGTATCAATGGAAGAGATGCTTGTATTGAAGAAAGTAACTTTTATATGAGTGCTTGATGATGTGGCTATATTCTCTCTTTAAGCATTCATGTATAAGCATCTTGCATTGTATATACCCTTAGTTGAGCGCTCCTAAATCCTAGCAAATGGAAAATAAAAGAAGCAAAACATGAAGCACTTTACTTATTTATATATCTTTTCTTTTAAATTTATAGTTTTATAATTTTTTAAAATAAACAAACAAGATAATTTTTTCGTCGTAAAAAAAGAGAAGAAGCATGATATACATCCAAGTATGGAGCCTTTTTAGGGAACAAAAGAATTAGTAGTACAGAGTACTGGTGATCATTTTAGCTTATTTTTGGTGGCTTATGGCTGAAAAGCATCAGTTTGGTGAAAAAACACTTAGTAGTGATGTGTTTATTTAACATAATTAAATTTAAAAAATTAAAAAATATATTAGCCGATCACAAACAACGCAAACAAAAACGGCAAAAAAAAGAACCGGCAAAAAGCTAAAAAAACCAAAAGTTCAGAAAAAAACGAAATTATAAATAGTAAAAAATAAGTCAGAAGCTAAAAGCTGAAGCCGAAACGAACGGCGCATAAGCCATATTGAATGCTGCCTATAGTATGGAGCATGTTGTTTTGGGAGCTGAGGGAAGGCTGCGTCTTGGCTTATCGTCTTCTCCGCTCGCAAGGGAGGCGAACCCTCGCCTTCCTCCTCCGGGGCTCCCTCCAACCCCGCCGCCGCTTCGGACCACGAACGAACGCGCCGACCGCAGATCCCAACTCCGACCAACGGATCGAACCACCACCGTCGAATGGGCCGTCGGATTTAACCGCCGCAACACACCCCAACTCTTCTGCGGACACATTTCGCCGCCCCCGAGCTCCTCCGCCCTAGGGTTTCATGCAGCCGAGGTCTCGCATTCGCGGCCGCGACCTGCCGCCGCCGCCCTCGGGAGGACGATACCGCCGCCGATTGCCGCCCCGCGCCGCCACCGCCGCGCCCGCGACCCGCCCCCGTCCCAGCCGCAGAGACGCAGCCCCGAGCGGCCGCACCGCCAGGAGGAGAAGCCCCCACCCGACGTCATCGGCGGCGGGGCACCAGAGCGCCGGTCGCGCGCCGACATCCTTCTTGAGGCCGGCTGCCTCGCCGCCCACTACCTGGTCGCCCAGGGCGTCCTCCCCGAGCACCTTCTCCGGGCCAGGGAGGAACCAAAGCACAACCCCATGTCCCGCCCCGCGCCCCCCGCTGCCGCCGGATACGTCACGAAGCGGGACGACACGTACCATGACGACGACCCGAGGTGGCGGCGGAATAATGGAGGTGCTGGAGACTGGAGCCGCGACAAGGGGGACGACGGCAGGCTATCCCGGAGGTCGGGCTGGGATAGGAGGAGCCAAAGCTTTGACGGGAGGCGTAAGTATAATGACGGAGGAGGTGGTGATGTTGAGCGGGGTGGCCGCCGGAGCCATGAGCACGATGAGCAAAGGAGAGCGACCATGTCACGGTCCTATCCACATAACGACCGGCGGGCCTGCAGTGATGGCAGAGGGGATCGACGGAGAAGTAGGAGCAGGAGCAGAACCAGGACCAGGAGCCATTACTATGGCAGCCGGAGGGATTCGGATCAGCAAGCAGGCGTTGCTGATTTGGATCACAGCAAGGTGCCAGAGCCTGGAACTGTTTGTGGTGGTGATGGTGATGTGGACTACGGTGATGTTGATCAAGTGCCAAGGGATCTGAAGGCACCTTGTTCGGTGGTGATTATGGAGGTGAATGACGGTGCCAGCCATGAAGATGCAGAGATGGAGTCGGAGGTCATAGGGCTGGATCATGGTCAAGATGTTTGTGGAGACGAGGATGGTGAGATTGCAGTTGCTGCCTTGAATGATGCAGATATTGGTGAAATAAATGTCACCCAACACCAACTATCCAATGTGGATGTTGTTCATCCATCAGACTGTTGAGGAACCGGTGCATATGCACTCCCAGCTCAGCGATGTTGAGGGGGACATGGAGGCTTGCATTGCATGCAGGGATGCATGCCTGATTGAACCAGTGGCTGACAACACTGGTTGCTCTGAAGTTAGGGATGAAATGGAGGCTCCACAAAGTGGATTTGAAACTGATGTTGGTGATCTTACCAGAGATGAACAAGACCTGCCAGCTTGGTACGGAATTTTTGACCTCAACGTCGTCGGAACACAGGAGGTTTGTGAAAAGTCTGATATTACCGGTGATCCTCCTGCAGACCATGTTTGTGATTCTGTGCCTGATTTGGTTGGTTGGATGGGCCAACGAGCAAACTATGATACTTCAGAAACTCAAGGTCAAGATGAACATGCACATGAGAACCACCAGTTGGAGGGTGGACAAGTGCTTCTAAATCTGGGTATTGGTACACACGACTTGAATAAGTATGATCTGAACAATGAGCAAAGGCTTCTAAATCAGAGAGCTGACGAAAATGCACATGATAATCACCCGTTGAAGAATGAGCAAATGCATCTAAATCATGGCATGGCTGTGCATGATGTGGACAATTGCCATCTGGATGATGAAGAAATGCTTCAAAAACAAGATGCAGATGAACAAGAGGATCATAATCACCAGATGGATAATTGAGCAAATGCTTCTAAATCAGAGCAGCGCTGTGCAAGTTTTGGACAATTACCATATGAATGGTGAACAGTTGCTGCTCAATCATGGTGCGGATGAACATCCAAACAATAATCACCGGATGGGGAATGAGCAAATGCTTCTACATCATGTTACAGGTGTGCATGATTTGGATAACTACGGTCTGAACAGTGAGCAGATACTTTAAAATAATGGTACAGATTAGGCCTGTTCTTTTCCTCCGAAGCTGGCGGCTTTTGGCTTTTACTACAGTACCTAACTTTTAAACGGGGTATTTTCTCAAGACGGGGTCTACAAATTAAATGATGTACACGTTAAAAGCCCAACATCTGTACCATCCAAAATCGCAAGTGAGTATCTCTCTCTTCGTAATCTGTACTGTAAACAGCCAAAATTTAAAAATTTCAACCGAAAGCCATAAGTCGCAGCCGTTGCCAAACAGGCCCAAAACCTCATCAGGTAGTGGTCAGTTAAAGGATGACCAAATGCTTTTAGATCAGGCTGCAGATGGACAAGCTACACTTCACAATCTGGGCATCAGGCGAATGATTCCTGTAATTAATCTGGAAGATGATTATGAATAGAAATCTGATACCAAATAGTTTTTAGAATCCAAGTAAGCTTTTTTAGATTCTTTTTGTCATAGTCTCATGGGGGAGAGGAAAGTCCTTCACACTCTGAACATGCTCACTATACAGAAGTGACACCTTACACAAACACATGTCTACCAGAGCATATGTGTTCTCAAGACCAGCAAACCTCGAGTTTTCCTGACCATCCTCATAGTAACATCCCAGCAGCAGCAGCTTTATCGGTTACACCATATTTTTGGAAATAGGTGGACTGGAAGGGGTGCTGTTAATGCACAGGTGATATGGCTGTTTAGAAGCAAGATACTTGTCCTTATTTCATTCAATACTCTTCTTGCAGCATGTAAAGCATCTGGTTTGTAAAGTGAATTGTTAGGGGGTTCATTTACTGATTAATGCTAGGAGTTGCACTCCTCATCAGTGAGCTGCTCATATGCTCAAGGGAGGTTGGTTTTGTCCTTGTTCTTATTGGCATTGTTTAGGAGTTGCATTTTCTGTCGTTATTCTCCTTTGGTTGCGATAAGAACATTTGGATTTATGTCTTGTAATCATAATTTTTTGTTGTCTCTTAAGATATTAAAACCAGATTTTTCACATTTCTTCAGGGAATTCCCAGTGATGATGTGCTGTATGTTGCATTTGACAAAATACCACTAGGTATGCTCTCCTAATTCTGGAAATGTTCAGGTTTCCTTTCTCAGCTTATGTTTGTTCATTCAATTTCTTGGAACTTGAACCTATGATTTATTGTTCTAGTTGAACTTCTTATGTATCACATTCATGTGATCTGGGACATAGATACCGCAATCCCCACTCTATTGATCTATTCTGTTCCTAGAACTTAGAAGCCCCTGATGTGCATGTTGAATGAAATAATTGGTGATGAGCCTTACGTGTTGATTAAGTTACAGCTAGTCATGGAACAAAACAAAATACTTGCATGTAGCCTTTGTATACATATTTTGGTATGTCTTTATATACCGGTACGTGGTGGAATTTTAAGACGTATTGAAAATGAAAGAAGAGGCAGAGGTCGACTAAAACTGACGTGGGAGGAAGCAGTTAACAAAGACTTGAGGGATTGGAATGTATCTAAAGAATTAGCTTTGGATAGGAGCGCATAAGAAAGTTAGGGGTAGTGTTTAGGCTTTTAGCTCAGATAGCAGGTTGTACGGTTTAGGGTTTTAGCATTGTAGGTTTTATTTCAAGACTCATATATCTTTGATCTTGAAAATGTTTCATTCCTAATCTACCCCAACTTGTTTGGGACAAAAGGCTTTGTTGTTGTTGTTGTCTTTATATAGCAGTAGAATAGAGTAGAGTCAATTCTTTGACCCTTCCAAATAATAATGGTGATTGCAATATTTACACATTCCTGCTGTAATGCAGTGGCCACAATTTATTAACTTTTTATGGGAGTTCTGAGGATGCTATTTAGGCCAAAAAGTCAAGCTTCTTCCTTCAAATCCTACATGTGCCTTTGTATACATATTGCAAAATGCACTCTCTGCTTAATCCAACAAACTTTGTACCATCCTCTGGAGCTAGGATGAACAGCTTGACACTTTCTTGAACTCAACACGGCGTAGTTGAATATGGCCCGTAGGGGGATGCCTTGACACAGCTAGACATGTCAAGTTTTATGCTATGCTAACATTGTTGTGTTAGGCACTTGTAGTAATAGCACAAGCATGAGATGTCTAGTTCGAGTTGAGTTTCAAGTGTATTTGAAATATAGATGACAATGGATGTATCGTAGGCTCCTAGCCATCTAGCATGATACTGAAATGCTGAAATATGCAAAAATATTAGCCGGAATTTCTTCAGTTTTGAGCCAGCACTTCCCGGGCACAAGCTCTGCATGGCCACATGATACATGCCAATGCAGTGAACCCTGGGTTGGAAATTAAATGATGAAAATTGTCTGTCATTTATTGAAACTCGACTGTTTTCCATTAGTTCCTGTTGGTTATTACTGATGAACATGTGTATTTTGTGCTGTGGTGATGAATATACTATCTTAATGTAAATCATGTCTCCAATTCCTTAAACAAATCAGATATGTATCAGATATTCTTGCTTCCTTTTGCTTAACTGTATGCCCTTTTAATACTACTTGCATGAATGTAGATAGTTTTTATGCACCACAGTGGTTGATTTCTCCCATTTGTTGAACTATATTTTTGCACACTCAATGAATAGTTATGTCAATCATCAATCAGGTTTTTTCTTGTGTACTTATGCTATTATATGTCGTTCAATTATTCAGTCCCCTGCTTGCTTTATTAACTGAACCTACTTTTTGGATGTGAGAACAACTTTTACAGTTTTGCTTTGTGAAAACTGCTAGGGTGTTGCAATTACGGGGGTATTCTTTTGGGCTGTAGATGATGGCTTTTGGCTGCGGCTGATAGCTTTTATCTGCGCTTTTCGACACGACAACGGACGGTGGAGATGCCGATGTAGATGACGCACACGGTTTTGGGCTCGGGAAAACCGTTTGGAAAATCTACTTTAAGAGGCCGTCCCATTTCGATGTTTGGCTTTTTGACTTTCGATGAAGCTAAAAACAAAAAAAGAATAGGGCTTACATTTTCTGTTATTTTATGGTCATCATGCCATCATCTGAGGTTGGAAAATCCGTATGAAGCATGTTGTTTGTGTACTCTGCTCCTACATTTAGCTTCAGCTTGCTGTTATCCTGGACCATGGGAAGCTTGCGCCAGACTGAATGCTGAAATTTGTTGACCGGTCACTGTTTTGCATGTTGTGCAGTAGAAACATTTTGAGATTCCTAGAAGTCACATTTGGATGCTGGTCTCCTACCCAGAAATTAGCTGATATCACTAGTTTAGAAGTCACGCGGGTATATCTAAGCTGAATACTAGCTCATTACTTTTTTGACTGCAAATGATATGTATCCTATTCGTCTGGCTATTCTATGGTGCACTTGCGCTCCTGCTTTACTCTGTGGAGTGCAAATGGGTAATCAGGATATCATGAACGCTTTCAACTCATCAAGCAGAGGTGGGAACAGGCTTCGCGAATCGCAGGAACATGACCTGGAAAACTCGATACTGTAGGCCTTGTAACTTTGAGATGCATCGTATCATGGGTTATCCATAGGGACTCTGCGCTTATATATGATTGTATTGCTAGCACACTGACTGGTGCTTGGGGATGGGAACAAGGAAGCTGCTTGCTGTATGAGAGAGAGTCTTGAGTGCGCGCCTGGTCTTTTTTACCTCACCATATTATTATTGTGTGTGTACTGGACAATATATTTGTCGATCCATTGTCGAATAATGAGCTTGATAGCTCGTCCAGATGTGATTTGTTTGACAATGCTCTTGTCCAATGAGAAGATCTGCTGTCCCAAGAGCTCCAAGGCTAGCACTTCACAATGGCCCCCAGCTTGGCACCTTGGATTTGGCCTTGACATTGCGGTGCTTCCCTGATTCTCTTCCCTGCTAAGGCCACTTCTCCGGTCCAGTCCATGCCAGAACAGAAATCCTCTTTTATATTATGTATAGAGTACTCTTGTTTGCTTGCTTCTCGAATGCTCTGTCCATGTTTCGCACATGTTTCGCACGTGTTTTGCTGCTACTTGAAACAACAATATACCTTTACTGAAAACACAACCAATGCTTGTCAGATGTGTTTGAAGCTTGCCATCTGCTACCAATTGTGGCTAATAGTAATCATACGTCCCCCAAACATATGGAACGTACAGCATGAGTATGGCAATTTTATTTCGTTTTAAGATGGCTGTCGACATCGAGAAAAACCAACCCAAGTGAACAAACATTCAGATTTCTTTGAAGATGGATGTAATGATATACTGGAGTCAGTGTGTAATGTTCGCGGCTTCCAGCTAGCTCCATGCCTGCTGTCAGAGAGCGGGCCCAGCAGCTAGGTGAGGTGAGGTCCAATTCATAAAAAAAAGGCTTCAGCCTCCACAAGGCAGGCAGCCTACCCAAACAGTCCTAATTTAACATACACACTCAGCTTGTACAGTAATAATCTGGCTCCAAACAGTACCAGCTAGTCCATCTCTCTCTCTCTCTCTCATCTGAGATTCTGAAGTCTCCTCTCCGATTAAAAGAGACTGAAGTGAGGCTAGTCCATCTCTCTCTCTCTCTCTCTCATCTGAGATTCTGAAGTCTCCTCTCCGATTAAAAGAGACTGAAGTGAGGCACGAAGGCAGCCAGTGATATTAGCCTCTTTCTTTACACTACTGCGCTGCGCTGCATGCAACTCATCCTGCCGTCACCAGCCTAGCTAGCTAGTGATACTAGTATAGTAACAGAGCCATGAACAACGTGTACGGCGCCCATGGCCATGGTGGCCAGGGAGGAGGAGAGCACCACCACCACCAAGGCCAAGGCAAAGGCGACAGCCCCTTCTGCTACTTCCACCCCTTGGAGCCCGTCGTCGGCGTCTGCGCCCACTGCCTCAAGGAGCGCCTCCTCCTACTCGCCTCCAAGAACGGCGCCGACTGCGATGTCGCTGACGGCGGCAGCTACCGCTCCTCGCGGCCGTACAGGGCGGTGGAGCACTTGAAGCCGAGCGGCGTGGCGCGGTGGCGGAAGCAGGTGGCAGGGCGGTTGCTGCAGCTGGCGCGGTGGAAGAGGTCCGGCAAGGCGAGCGGCGCGGCGGCTTGCCACGTCGGGCTGGACAGCAAGAAGGCGGCGGAGCGGTCGAAAGGGAGACCGAGGAGGGGCTGGATCCGGAGCCTCACCCGGAGGCGCCATGGCGAGAGGGCATGGTCGTGAGCTCCAAATTCGGCTAAATTTTAGCCGAATAAAACCTACTTCGGAGGGTACCGAAAAAGACGAAATTTCGTCCATTTTATAAAATTTTCGTCCGAAATTTGTAACCCCGGCATACACCGGTACACGTGAGTGTTTTCGGTCTCAGCTGCTACTTGCAAATTGCTAGTTGGGGGTACAGTAGTCGGGTTTGAGGCTGAACCAAGCCCTAAGCCTAACTACTGTACCCCAACATTAATTTTAGGTCCATGAGGTTTGGGAAATGGTACATCAAATACATGCATACAGTGGAGACCGAACTACTCGAGTTTGGCTTGTTTACCATTTTAGCTGACCTCGAATTGAGTCTAGATCGCGACGAGTTCTAGTAGTTTATCCAGTCCGAGTTTTTTTTACGGGCCTTAGTTGTATGTAGATATATCTTTATTCGTGAACTGTTACTCTGAATTGACTACCGTAAATGGAAAGAAGCTAGTCGGGAAAACCATGGCGCATTGCGTGTGCTAACTAAAACTGTTGCCTGTTGCCAAACGATTTTGCAGTCAGTTTTGTTTAGGATTGAGATGCAATTCTGGTTTGTTTTTTTAGCTGTGGAAGTTGATGCATGGTTGATTGCAGATGCTGGTAACCAATAATAATTTGCTGGCCGGTGTGAGCTGTGCATGTGGCAGTGGTCGAACGTTTGTTTGGTCCTCGAGTTTCGTTAGGGACATTGGCAACTAACGATTTGTTTCTTTCTTTCTTTCTTTCTTTCTGCTGTGGTTGAAGTGACAAGTAATCTTTGGACAAGGATGGATAGACAGACAGACAGACAGTAGATATGAATGTGTACGCTTGAGATGGATGTCTCCCTTGTCGTCATGAGCCTTTCCATGTCCGCCTTTTTCTTCTCCATCTTCCGGAGATATGTGACAAACTAGACCAATGCAAAGTATGAGCGGCACTCTGCTTTATTTTAAGGAAAAAGGAGATTAAAGAAAAGACCATTTTGACTGCCTTTCGATGAAAGCTGCCACCGATTCGTGAATGAAAAGATGGAGCCTCAAATAAAGCAGCACATTGGGAAAACATCCACTGTATGAGTATGCCTACCTTTCTTTCAGAAAGAAGAATACACCAGGATTGAGAAAAGAATTGAGCTGACAAAATGAATGTAGGACACAGTACAGACACTGGTAACTCTGTAATTGGAGGAGTGTTTTGCCATGCTTCACTGAGATCGAAATGGGGAGGTGCCGAATTGGGAACCCAAGACGCTGTTCTCTTCTTCAAATACACAAGCAAAGCAACCTTCGCTGCGCTAGAAAATGTCCAAATTGTCGGCGCTTTGCTCCTGTCAGTCAAGTGTGGACTGAGCTATTCTTACAACAGTCTAATACTCGTCAAGTTTTGCACTTGATCATCGTGTGATGCATTCCATCCGCACAAACTATTATTAAATATTAGTATTTGGCATCTCTTTCAACTTTGGTGAGGTGGGTGCTGAGTAGCCTATCATCTTGCTTTCCCACAAAAATGGACTGCTCGTTTGGGCAGGCTTCAGACTTATCATCAGTGCATGCATCTCTTCTCATCCAATCTATACCACACAATAATTCCTAGCACCATCCTTCCTTTCGATGAACACAGAGTCAAAATAATATCAAAATAGTGCTAGTGTTCCCCAAGGAAGAAATTTATCAGACCAACGAGTACTAGCTGAAAAGATTTCAGATGCTATGGTTTGATTTGGTGCACAGAGTCAAAGCTCTGTCGCTGCTCTGTACTCTCTATATTCAGTTGATAACAGATTACAGGCTACAGTAGCGATATTTTCGCTCGGTTACAATCTTTCAGAGAAGGGAAACAATCTTCAGAGATAAGGAAAGACATATGTGTACAGATATTGTAGGGATTGCTATCTCTAACAAATAAGCTACAAATATCAACTACCAAATCAGCTATTGAACGAATATATTACTTCTGACATCCTCCCTCAATCTGGACGAGGAGCAACGTTCAGATTGTTCCTAAATTTCTGAAATAGTTGAACTGCCAGTGGTTTGGTAAGGACATCTGCAACTTGATCTCGAGAGGAAATAAACCGAATGTCTAGTGCCTTCCGTGCCACTCTCTCACGAACAAAATGATAGTCAACCTCAATATGTTTTGTCCTTCCATGAAAAATAGGATTTTGCAGTTAAGTAAACTGCTCCTAAATTATCACACCACAGACAGGGTGTACGAGACAGTGAAATGCCCAGTTCACCCAAGAGTGATTCAACCCACATGATCTCTACCGTTGTATTTGCGATTGATTTATATTCCGATTCAGTACTAGGCCTTGACACCGTGGGCTGTTTTCATGAGCTCCGTGAGATAAGATTAGCACCTAGATATACAGCATATCCTCCAGTGCTTCTTCGCTCATCAGCACACCCTGCCCAGGCTGCATCGCAAAAGCCACTAAGCAATGAAGAAGTTGAGCACCAGAAGACTAGGCCATGCTTCGCAGTTTCTTTGAGGTATCTCAATATTCTTTTCACAGCCATACAATGTTCTTCAGTTGGCTCATGCATATACTGACACACTTTATTAACACTATATGAAATATCTGGTCTGATGAGTGTCAAATACTGTAAGCCACTAACTGCACTTCTATACTTCTCAACTTCTTTGGCTGTCAGCACCTTGCCCTGAGCCTTCCTCAGCATTTCCCCCACAGACATAGGAGTTGAGACCGGTTTAGCATGCAACATATCAATTTTCTTGAGTAGATCCAAAATGTATTGATATTGAGAAAGCATAAGACCATCAGTTACACTCTTTACCTCAATACCTAGAAAATAATGAACTGGTCCAAGGTCTTTATCGGCAAACTCTTGATGCAATTGTTTCAGCAGGGTTTCAGTGGCATGAACTGAAGAACCAACAATGATAATATCATCGACATAAATCAGCATGTACATAACAACTTCAAACCGTTTGAAGATAAATAGTGAAACATCTACCTTTGAGGGAATGAAGCCAAGATCTATAATTTTTGAAGTCAATCTAGTAAACCATGCACGCGGAGCTTGTTTAAGTCCATAAAGTGATTTTACTAGCTTGCACAGATAGTTTGGATGCTTTTGATCTTCATAACCAAGGGGCTGACTCATATACACCTCATCCAAAATGCCATGAAGAAAAGCATTTTGGATATCGATTTGTTGCATATGCCATCCTTTTGTCACGGCTAAAGAGAACAACAGCCTAATTGTGGTGTGCTTAACTACTGGACTGAATGTCCAGGTAATTATTGTTGCTGCAGTTCTCTCTCTGCATAATTGGCTTCGAAGGCAGTAATAGCATTTGATTCCTTTGGTTTAGAAGCTGCATGAACTATAAGTGTTGTAGGTTTTCTGTTAGGAAATCATACATTTTTTCATTTTGAACGTAAGCACTCCATCAATTTGTCCATACCTACAAACTGTATCGTCAGAATCTTTAGTCAAAACTATACAAAAAAGAAAGTGTTAGTGCACTAAATTAAGCATTTGCATCCATGGACCCATAATTTCTATTGAATGATCTGCTTACCAATGCATAGTTGATGTTAGAGTCATCTTCTCATTGAGATATGCCAATGTGCTAAGCCTCTGAAGAGCATCAATTTTCTGCTAAAATCATCCCCAAATTTATCTGCATTCTTTTTTTCTTTTGGGATTATGAGATAGTGGTTCTTAATGTATTGTCTTTAAGAATTTCAAATTCTGAGCAAAGCGACTATGTGATTGGCCAGAAACAATGAATATATTAACCGAGAAACAATCTTGGCAAAGAAACTAAATTTAAGAACAAAATTTATGAAAAGAACAATAGTTTGTTCGGTTTCTTTGCCAAGATTGTTCAACAAACCTTGTTGCTCCTGTGGGCAAACTTGATTGGCATTAGAGGTCTAGATCGGAAATGCTACATCGGGTTGCATTTTGTGTTCAAAAGATGGCTAAACAATTTGCTCTTGATGGCAGCAGAAGGATCGAACACATGTACTTCATCTCCATTTATGCGCCAATGTGAAGGACTGAATTTTGCATGTGTCGCTGTTTATTCCTTTTCCAATGTGAGAAAGCATCGTCTCGAATCAAATATTCATGATCCGGTCCGCATCCAAACCACATATGCCCCATTGACTCATTGTATAGCGAGAGGCACAGCAACGTCGAAATAAACAACTCTCTTGAAAGTGCTATTAACTTTTGTAGCCATAATGGTTGACGCCATTAAAAATTGAAAAAAAACATGAGAAAACAAAAAGGACCAAATATATGTGACGGATAATGCAAGCATTTTAAATCCTATATAAGGATGTGGTAGTAAGTAGCATGGCAAGATTACACAAGCTTTTTAATAGTGCGTCATCTTATACAGCAAGATTTGCGGGTTCTGGACCTTGCAATCTCAGGTGAACACATCTCTATTTAAGAAGTAAGAGAATTGTGCCTGCATTAGGAGGAGGATCACCCCTGTTGAAATTTGACCAGAGAAAAAGTGAAATACTTCTTTATTGATATGTTTTGAGTCTCATATAAATTGAAATTAATGTGGATTAGTTCTCTCATGTACCTGCTTTGCTTCTTTTATATTCTAAAAAATTTTACCACATGTGAGTTTCAGAACATGTAGTATGATAAATTTTAAAAATCCGTAGCAACGCACGGGCATTCAGCTAGTGTAGTTTAAAGACCGGGCTAGATATGGCTGGGATTCGAGACGAAGTGCGTGTTCATATTAGTTTTGTTTTTAGCTTTTACTTAAATAAATTAGAAACTAAATAAATATTTGATCTTCTTAAAGCGATTTCTTCACTCCTCTTATTTCTGCCTCACTTCAGAGATAAGACAAAGGTAACAGCCGCATCACACACCCTACTTCTCTCATTTCTATCTCGTACACATATCAAAAATTAAAGCTAGAATAATAGGTCACCTTTTCCTCATTGATTGAAATTACAAATAGGTTTCAGAGAAGATGTAACAAAATATAACATAGCTAAAAAAACCTAGTTACTGGTCACATTTCCCCATTAATGGGCATTCTGTCTAAGGTTTAATAAACGATGAAAAGGACCTCCTTCCACCTCACACAACTTTGGTCAAAAGTAACAAATCTTTGTTCTCTCCAACCTCAATGTGCCGAACAACACAAGTTGCTTTCATTCTACTGAGGAAATCAGGGGGGGAAGGGAGTCCAATTTAACCACGTCTACTTTCACAAAAATCTGGATTGGGCCCTCCACAACAAAACGGGTTATTTAATCCCCTCAACTTTGAAAACCGGTACAAATCACCCCAAAAGCTCAATACCACAGCACAGGGAAGCTCAACCCTCACCAATCGAGATGCTATGCAACAGCAAGAAGAGAGCGCGCACGCGTAGCCCTCTCTTGACGAAGAGGATCTTCTTGGCCATCTCGATGTGCAGCGCCGACTTGGTCTCAGCATCGAACACCAGATCAGCCATGGAGACGGCGGGGAGAGAGATTGGTTTTGGGGGGGTCTGGGAAAGAGGGGAAGAGCCGGAGATGGATGTAGAACAGGGCCCACCACCTTTGTCTGCTGGTCGGCGGCGAGCCGCGGGGGAGCGGAGAAGAAGAGAGTGGTTTTGCCGCGGGCGATCTCGGCCGTCCGATTCTAATCCGACGTAGTGGATTAACTTCGAGGCGATTTCGCTAAAGCAGTGACGTGGCGGCCCGGCGTTCCTTCGTCTTCAATAGGGAGTATGTATGTGTGATGATCGCAGCAGGACAAAATAGACGGAAAAAAATTGGAGAACAAAAGGTCCCACCGGGATTCGAACCCAGGTCGCCAGATTCAAAGTCTGGAGTGCTAACCACTACACCATGGAACCGATCTTATCAGCCTTCTGAGAAAATAAATACACCTTGAGCCTCAATCCAACTCTTGCTTGGCGGGTCTTGGCACTATGAGAATACTAGCTAGCTAGCTAGTATCTTCACCTGATTGTTCTACAAAGGTCTCATACTCTCTTGTCTTACAGTGACATGCGAGGCTTCATGGCCCCTACCAGGTTCTTCTTTTTAATTTTAAGAAGAAAAAGGGGGGGAAATTGGCAGCCGCCAGTTACTATCGTCCAAAACAGAAGGGAGTCGATGTGGGCATGCCAAGCGTACGCCTTGTTCCTATCTAGCTTAATTAATTAGCTTGCTGCATATAATTCAGCGCTCACGAATCGAACAAGTGTCCTCTGGTACTTTCTAGATACATGGATTACCTGGATTTAATATTTGAGGACAGGAAATTTTCTGTCCCGGCCATGAAGCAAACCAATATCAATGTATGGCCTTGGAAATTCAGAGTAGGGTTCTAAGCATGCGTGCCTGAACTAGCCTCAAGTGACTATTATGGAGATAGTGCAGACTGCAATTATACAACATATTGTTGGTGTCTGTACATATGTGAGAGAGTAGGGTAGGCTGATTTGATCGTTCATGGCATTGGTCCAGAGCTGGCGACGTGGCCTGGTTTGTAGCCCTTGGGTGCCAGGCTCATCCTACCCACACCTCCACAGTATTAATACCGAGCGATCGGCTAAGTAAGCAGTGACCAGTGAGCTACTTACTACTCGCAGCAGTGACCAGTGAGCAAAGCTAGCGGGAATTAGCTAGCTAGGCACGTACGTACATTGCTGGATTCGTGATGGCGCTGCAGCAATCGATGGCGGTGTCTGTCCTCGGCCAGCTCGAGCCGCTTTTCACGCAGCAATCCCTGCGTCCGCCACTGAGCCGGCCGTCGTCGTCTCAGCTTCTTCTTACTGGACAGAAGAAGCGGCAGAGGCACGCGGCGATCGTGGCCGTGTTCAAGACCAGGACCAAGGCTCCTCCTTCCAAGTCGTCGTCCACCAAGACGGCCAAGCCTACCACTAGCAAGCCGCGCTCGAGCGTGGAGGACGGCATCTTCGGCACGTCGGGCGGCATCGGCTTCACCAAGGAGAACGAGCTCTTCGTCGGCCGGGTCGCCATGCTCGGCTTCGCCGTAAGCTCTCCATCGATCTCTTGATTTCCGATCGTAGCTGCTTAGCTTAGCTTGAGTCATGCTGCATGCATGCTGAATCTGAACGATGGATGGCACGTACGCAATTGGATGCAGGCTTCTCTGCTTGGCGAGGCTGTGACCGGCAAGGGCATCCTCTCGCAGCTGAACCTGGAGACGGGCATCCCCATCTACGAGGCCGAGCCGCTGCTGCTCTTCTTCATCCTCTTCACCCTGCTCGGCGCCATCGGAGCCCTCGGCGACCGCGGCCGTTTCGTCGACGACGCCACGGGCATCGAGCGCGCCGTCATCCCGCCCGGCAAGGGCTTCCGCGCCGCGCTGGGCCTCAGCGAGGGCGGCCCGCTTTTCGGCTTCACCAAGGCCAACGAGCTCTTCGTCGGCCGCCTGGCCCAGCTCGGCATCGCCTTCTCCCTCATCGGCGAGATCATCACGAGCAAGGGCGCCCTCGCGCAGCTCAACATCGAGACGGGCGTCCCCATCAACGAGATCGAGCCGCTCCTCCTCTTCAGCATCCTCTTCTTCTTCTTCGCGGCGATCAACCCGGGCACCGGCAAGTTCGTCACCGACGAAGAAAAAGACCAGTGAACACACTAGCTAGCTTCAATTGAAACCATGCAAGGTTTAAGAGATTAGCCAGGGAGTGTTTGTGTTTTTTATGTGGGGCACTCGACTAGTATTCTTGTGTTAATTTGTAGATCGCAAGCGCAAGTGTATGACTAGTATCTGTAATTAAGGCCTTTCATGATAAATAGAAAGGGAGCAATTAGCGCTGTACATTTATCGTTGGATCCTGCCGCGAGTAATTTCCACCATCCGATTTCGCAACAAACATGCTGACATCAGAGTATGGCCTTGTTTCTTCCTCGCATTGGCTCGCGAGGCATCTAGGCGGAGCCGGTGGCAACAACGCGAGCTTAGAGCTTGAGGAAGGAGGCAACGACAGTCGATCCTAGTGTATAGGCATCGGTGGAAGGTGGAATGGATAGATCTCACGGGGAAAGGCCAGCCTGGTGCCCCTTTCGACCACCATCAACGTACGTGATGCCTACTCCTCGTGACCTCTAGAGAAGGAAGAAAATAAGATGAGCTAGTTGAAGGTTGTTGTGGATTCCGACATCGTCGCCATGGGCTTAGGCGACACCTACTCCATGTGCTCTCGTCATGATCGACTACTGAAGTGTGCAACAAAAATCCATGGCAAACAACACATTGAAACAAAATATAGCTCCCAACCCGATTGCAACATAAAAACAACTTACTATAATATTTCAAGATAATAAACTGCAACAGTCCATGCAATAAAATGTAACTTATGTTGCAGAATATGGGGGGAGAAGCATAGGTCCCTAGCCATTCCCATTTCCTCTTATCTTTTCTAATTCAAAACTCCTTCCCCAAATTTGATGTATTTGGGGGGAGGAACAAGAAGTTAGAACGAAGAGCTTAGGGGAGAGAACAGTGGAGAAGCAGCAGGAAGAGAGGAGGTAGAACATGCAGTCAGTTTCATTCCAGACCAGAGCATTGTTTCACCCAAGGATATCTAGTGTACAAATGTTCATTCTAGACCAGTGTCTCCGCAGGAATCATCATACAAATATTGCTCTAGCCATTTTTTCTCCAAATATAGCTTCAGAACATCTGTTTTTGTAAATATAGCTTCCTCCCATGGACCTATCATGCGTGGTATCAGTCCCATGGGCAACAGTTGCTCGGCAGCCTCGGCTGGAAACTGTAGCTACAGTGCTGCGTATCTTTACGTAAATCCCTTCGGCCAGCGTAATCCTTGGCGCGTCTTTACGCCACCACGTGAGAGAAACGGGTAGTAGCGAGGACTCAGCCGCACTTCCCCCGCCGACAGACCGGCGGCGGCGCGGGGCCGGGCAGAAGGCAGCATCGCCTTCCCTTCCTCTCCCGGCTCCCGATCTATTAACCGAAGAAGCTCATGCTGTTTGTTGTGCTTGCGAATGCTTGATTTCATTGTGATCAGGAGAGCGTCCCCGATAGAAGATCAGCTCCGCTTCCAACTACATCAGTCTTGCATCCTTTCGCTCGGTTCCTTTTTTCGTTTCTCTTGTTCGACAGACAGCAAGAGTGGCTCCTTCAGAATCTCTGCCAAATTTGTAAGCGTTGGGGGAGTTTAGGCTGTCAGTTTGATACAAGATCGATGCATGGTAGATTAAATAAGAAAAGCCTATATACTTGATCAGTTCTGACCTCTTCTGCGTCAAGTGAAAGATACTTGCACTTTACGACTAGTTACTAGCATACTGGTAATGGATGTTACTGTTGGGGTGGGCTACTTGCAGCAGGCATGTGATGTGGGGCACGCTTGCTTGCCTGCACCATGATTTTCTTACTTAATTATTACTACTAGTACTATACGGAGTAGTGTTCTGCAATTGGATTAGGTTTTAATTATTAGATTACCCATGCATCAGTACTGTCAGGTTATGCACGCGTAATGTGGAGGTGGGGCAGATCGATGTCGATACAGAGCACTTGATCCGAGAGATTTCTATATTTTTTTGTGGGTAACACAACCAACCTCCTTAGCCTTGCCTGCTTGTTAAGATTTTCTTTTCTTTTACAGCGCACTCAGGGGAGTTTGGTTCCGCGTCCAATCCGCGCTTCCCTTTTTCCTCTGCCCTAGCCGCCGTCACACTGCTTCCTCATCCATCCTCATCTCCCCTGTGCCCGCATTCCCTTTCTTCCTCCTGCCCTACATGACACCGCTTGCTCATCAGTCATCAGCTCCTCCCGTGATGTACGCGCTCGTCAGCGTCGCCACCGCTCCTCCAGCCCTAGGGTTTTGCCGGGATGTCGGCACATATCGCTTACTTTTCGCATCCACCCTCACCTCTTCGGCGCTACGTCCAGACGTCGGATCTACCCGGCCTTCATCCCCGATCTCCTCTTCTAAGTTCTATACCAAAATGATTGATTATGTGACACTCGGCCCCTTTAGAATTAGGCTCATGATGGCTCATATATGTGTATGTGTATATAAGGGTATGTGTTAGTCCCACGTTGCTAGTTTATCTTGAGAAGCACTAACATATAAGCCTAGGGTTTCCAATGGTAGCAACCTCCGGTTAACTGCTTTGCGCGAAGCGATGACGAAAGTGCAAGCGGGTTGCTACGTATGCATGATCTATCCTAAATAGGGTTAAACCTAAACCGATTTAGACTCTAAGGTGTTACATATTAGCAAGAGATTGGTTGATTGAGTTGACTTGAAAAGTCCAAGGCTCTCTCTGTCTCTCCAATCAGACTAATACCGGTCGTTTGTGGGGTAATGTCATGGTAATCTCAACAAGGAACCTGCATTAACCAAGCACGATGGAAAGCGAAAGCATGAAAGTCAAATAAAAATTGAAAGCTCGAGGCAACAAGGAACCTGCATTAACCAAGCACTGTTTTTAGAAGTCGTAAAGAACATGTCGATTAATATTCAGTCCAGCTTTGACTCCTTGCTGTGGTGATATAGTTGGTTTTTAGCTTTGATTTTTTTAAGAATTACTATTTATTATACTAATAAATTATAGTAAAAAAATTATAAATCACGGTATAAAAGAAACAGGTCTGGAGTGGCTGGTTGTCCTTAAGTTCTGGTCCACATAAAAAGAATAGTAAGGAAGAATCTGATGATCTGCAGGTTCAGCCACTGATCTCGAGGTGAAGCAGGGTAACCGATAGACAGATAGGAAGAATCGAGCGTTGGATCGGCTGTCGGCTTCGTGCATGTAGCAGCTGGATCAATGTCCTTTTCATTTCATCCAGTAAATAATTGATGGCAGTTAGATAATAAAAAAGAATTATAAACAGCTGGCACATTGTTATTGCTCAGTCAGTCGGTAGGCCTGCCTGTTGATGTGCTGCAGTGACAAGTTAAGGTGGTGTTTATTATGGATTATTTTTTGTGGTTTATGGCTGAAAAGCACTGTAGCTGGTTGAAAAAACACTGTATCTGATAGAGGCTTATTTAACATAATTAAATTTAAAAAAATTAAAAAATATAAAAAATATATTAGCCCATCACAGACAACGAAAATGAATACAGGAAAAAAAGAACCGGCAAAAAAGCTCAAAAAAACCAAAAATTCAGAAAAAGATAAAATTATAAATAGTAAAAAATAAGCCAGAAGCTGAAATCGAAACAAACCAGTAAGAAAAAGAAGAGACAGAAAGAGCGCGGCTAAAGCCAATCAAGTTAAAAATCCTCGTCAGCACGTTCGGGGTGGCGTCCTCGTCAGCACAGCACAGCGCTGACGCTCGAGCATATATAAAAAAAATCAAGCAGTGGAGCATAGATGTATGCTGTTATCATCGGGTGAACCTGCTTTGAATTCGCAACGACGGATTTTATCTAGTTAAATGGATAGCTCACTGCTCTTAAGAGGTTCAATGAATTTATCTCATCGGTTCATTAAAACACCTATTCCAATTCACAAACCTAGTAATAGTAATTGGTTCTCACTGCGCTTTCTGTTATTAAGGTACCTACTTTGTATTTATCTATTTTTCATTGTTTGTCTCCAATTGTATAATTTTTGTATGAATTTAAAATTCTATAAGAATAAAAAACTATACTTATACCAACTTAGTTTAATCCAATAAATGATACAGTTCACTCTTAATTTTATTGCTAGCTACTGTACTGCCTAGCAGCAATCCTACTACTTGTTTTTTGCCGACTTCAATCTGCCGCTGGCGCTGCTTTTATTCAATTCAGTTCATAGCTTAGATATTTTCTTCTCTCCCAAAGGAGTAACAGCAGTACCGATTAAAACGTTGAGAACACGCACCATCGTCAATTAGTCACCTTCCTGGAAATTTTCTTCAGAAAATGACACTACGTGCCAACTAAGTCGAATCTACGGTTACCTGCAAGGTTAGGTTGCAAGACCTGTTTTTTCTCCTGTGATTTGGGTTACAAATCAAATCTAGTCAAATAAAGGGTGAGTTTGGTTGCACTCATGGCTTGTGACTTATGCTACAGTAGATAGCTTTTAAACGGTATGTTTTTTGAAGGCGGACTCTACAGGTAGATTGTAGTACAAACTGTACCGAGTTCAGCTATATTGGTCAAATCTGCATATGATTATTTTTCTTATCGTACCGTCTCCTACGAATAATTCAGAATTTAAAAACTTTACCTATAGATTATAAACACGGCCTAAAAGAACCGACCAGGAGTAGACCTAGATGCACAAGACTCCAGATGGATCTGTGTCTGTCTGGGAAATGGAGGGAGATTCGATCCTGTAGTTGTATCTGTGTGTTGCTTTCTTTCTTGTCCCTCCCTCCATGAGCGTGAGATGTGAGTGGTGAAGCAGGGGCAAGAGCAGGGGTATACCCAACACATCCCTCTTCTTGGTTGCTCTGCTCCTCCCCCGCCCCGGCAACTGAGATAAGCTTGAAACGTAGGAAGCTGCAGGGATTAAGAGTGCTTGAGGTAATCGGTATGGACAAGTACGAGCCTGTTCGGGAGATCGGCACGGGCAACTTCGGGGTGGCCAAGCTCATGCGGAACAAGGAGACGCGCGAGCTCGTCGCCATGAAGTTCATCGAGAGGGGATACAGGGTATCGATTCCTTGTCTCTTTTTCTGCAAGAACTATTTGTTGCTGGTGCGTGCGAGCTCTCAAGAATCAAAACAACAACAACAACAACTTGCCAGATCGACGAGAATGTGTTCCGTGAGATCGTGAACCACCGCTCGCTCCGCCACCCGAACATCATCCGCTTCAAGGAGGTGGTGCTCACGCCGACGCACCTGGCGATCGTGATGGAGTACGCGGCGGGCGGGGAGCTGTTCGAGCGCATCTGCGACGCCGGCAGGTTCCACGAGGACGAGGCCAGGTACTTCTTCCAGCAGCTCGTCTGCGGCGTCAGCTACTGCCACGCCATGCAGATCTGCCACCGCGACCTCAAGCTCGAGAACACGCTGCTCGACGGCAGCCCCGCGCCGAGGCTCAAGATCTGCGACTTCGGCTACTCCAAGTCCTCGCTGCTGCACTCGCGCCCCAAGTCAACGGTGGGCACCCCCGCCTACATCGCCCCCGAGGTGCTCTCCAGGCGCGAGTACGACGGCAAGCACGCCGACGTCTGGTCCTGCGCCGTCACGCTCTACGTCATGCTCGTCGGCGCCTACCCCTTCGAAGACCCCAAGGACCCCAAGAACTTCCGAAAGACCATCTCGGTCAGTCCCCCCCTGCCTACCTTGCTAATCAAATCATGATCTACTCCACTGACGCAGAAAGGAAAATCAATGGCTTAATTGATTTGCATCTCGTTGCAGAGGATCATGTCCGTGCAGTACAAGATACCCGAGTACGTGCACGTCTCCCAGAACTGCCGCCACCTCCTCTCCCGCATCTTCGTCGCAAACCCTCACAAGGTACGACTTGTATATCAGTCGATCTCACTTACTTGGATCTCACTCGCTGTCGACATCGAAAGCTGTAAGCAAATGTAAATGTAAATGACAGAGGATCACGATGAGCGAGATCAAGAGCCACCCGTGGTTCCTCAAGAACCTGCCGCGGGAGCTCAAACAGGAGGCGCAGGCAGCCTACTACAACCGCCGAGGAGGAGGCGCCGCCGCCGACGCTCACAATGCCAATGGTACTAGTGCCGCGCCGCCCATGCCCATGTACTCGGCGCAGAGCGTGGAGGACATCATGAGGATCGTTCAGGAGGCGCAGGCGGTGCCCAAGCCCGACAAGCCCGTCTCCGGCTACGGCTGGGGCACCGGCGAGTCGTCGGACGACGAGCAAGACAACCGGGAGGAGGAGGAGGAGGAGGAATACGACGACGAGGACGAGTACGACAGGACGGTGCGCGAGGTCCACGCCAGTGGGGAGTTCGATATGAGCAAGCTCCAAATCTGACCACCGCACAACACATGTCGCTCCCGTGAACATTAGATTTTTGTGATATAATTCTCTTCCTTTCTGGTCTACTCTCTAGACTGTACTACTTAGCTACGGTTTCTTCTTCTATTTTTTTTTCTTCTCATCAAAAATTTAGCTGTAGTACCCTTCTCTGTTTATTCTGTTCCAACCTCTTTTATCATCTCTTTTGTCGGACAGTGCATCTCTTTCTCGAAATGCACTCTACTTACCATGCAACAAGCCGACAACAGTGAGCACATACACTTCATATCCAGAGAATTGATAAAACGTTCGGCTGCAGATGGTGCCATGGTATGGTATCCCTTAAGAAGGAATGGAGCTGTGCGTCTAACTGGAAGCACGAGACCTTACTGGTCAATTTGGAATTGATATACTACAATGTTATCTTCAATGGTGAAATTGAGGCGTTTTTTAAAGAATAAAGCCTTACTCACTAGGGGAATTAGAGAACAATTTTTTAAATGGTGACATCGAAGTGCTTGCGCTGTCCAACAATTCAGCAAGCAACAGGGGAATTAGAGACCCACTTCCACCCCGTTTGAAATTTACGATATTATTTGTTTTTTTCTTAAAAAACATCAAACATAAAAGAGTAATGTTTCAAAACGACAAACAGTTTCGAGCACCCGACTCTCATCGGTAAATTTACAACACTCTGGAGCATTGACCTGAGAATGCCCTCCAATTTGTACCTCCTTTAAATAACTACACATGATAATGAATATTATAACCACTTGTCCACTTGGCAACTTCATAATCTGACAGCACAAGACCGACTGAGGAAATTTGCAAAATTTCGTACGTACCAACTCCGCAGCAGAAATGCAATGACATAAAATCAAGCAACAGCCTGGAAGTGTCCGATTTTGGCTTCGTGAGCGATCGGATAAGATGCAACCAGTATGTATAACTAGGCACGTAATAGCGACGCCACGCCGCGCTATACCGTGTGGACTGAAGTAAAATAGACGAAAATTCGTGAGACGGTTCTTTTTTAAAATATCGAGGATGGATGCGTAATTTCGGAGGAACCAAATGGTTTTTTCGTAAAAAAACAGGGACCCGCAAGGACCTGTACGTAACTAAAGAATGACCTATACATAATTTTGGAAACCGCAGGTTGCTATTGGTAAATTGGATGGTGTTTTTCGTAAAAAAGCGGCGATGACTTTGTTTATGAAGCGGGACCTATTTGCGAGAACGAAGGACCGCGGGTTGCTATCGGTAAATTGGAGGGTGTTGTCCGTAAACAAACTGACAGGGACTTGTTTGCGAGAAGTAGGAACCTATTTGCGAAAACGAAGAACATGTACGTGATTTCACAAAACGCAAGGGGTTTTTCGCAAAATCGCACATAGGGAGTTTTTTATAAATTCGATGATGTGGCTGCTCTGGGAGGCCGGGAATCCCCCGGGAATAATAAGGGAATATATGTCGACCCCGCACCTCCCTGAAGTGCTAGGCGATTACACGGCCCACCAGGCCCAGCTGGTCCAACGTCCGCGTCGTTTGATTCAACCTGCTCCTTTCTCCATGTTTCATGGTGGATGCTCCGGCGCACATCTTTGAATTAACATTTTGTGTATAATCTCCGAACAAAAACACTACAAAATATATGTAAAGAGGTCAAATTTTGAACAACGGACCGGGAACCTGATACTCAGTTTGCAAGTTATGGACTTTTCAAATGAAACGTAGGAATTAGTATTAAAGGTGCTGATGTCATGTACTAAGTCTTTCAGCTAGCTAGCTTGACAGGCTCTCCCCACCGTTGCTTGGTCACTAGGAGATGAAAACGGATCGAATATGGATAATAATGGTTCTGTTATATTTGTTTTTATATATTTTTTGGATACATGTACGAATACAGATATCTCGGATACAAATATAAATATGGAAGTAATATAAATCGAATCAAACATGGTCACGAATATTTCTCAAAACATGAAAACCCTTTAAATTGCACACACAAAATGAGCAAAAAAACATAGCTAATTTATTTGATCTAAACATTGGTGAAGAATGTTTATGAATTCTTCATATAGGCTAAAAGTTCCTTCTATAACTCTATGTATTAATGTATATGTTAATGTATAATATACTACTAAAGTGTCATGTAAATGGGTTGGGCAAAAATAGAGGATGTAGGCTGCAGATATCCGACCCCTGAATATCCGGATAATCCAGATCTGTATTCGACGGATAGTGAGCTACCGAATCTGTATTCGTATCCGACATAAAATATGCATTCGTTTCTAATCCAATACTATCCGACAAATATCCTAGCCGACAAAATCCATATTTGAAAATTGTCTGAATCGATGGGAAACTATCACATCCGTTTTCATTCCTACTTATTGGGCGTCGCAAGACAGAGGCAGAGGGAGGGGCCTGCTGATTGCCGCGTGGGGGCAGATAGGAAACGCGCAAGTAAGGTGGCCCATTTGTCCTCCAACTGGCAGCCCACAGCTCAAGTGGGATATGGGCTGCAGCTCTTTCTACTGTTTGGCATTGTGTGCTGCTGTGATTTGTTTGGTGTAATTAAATTTGAAAGGTCATGTCATCACGGACAGTGCAAAGTAATAAGAGAAAAAAAAGAAAATTTAAATAAGCTCAAAAATAGCCAAAAAACTAGAAAAAAACGAAATTGAGAAATTAAAAACTTAAACCTAGTGTAGCGGGTCTTAATGACATTGTTATATCTCTTTATCTCGTGTTTCGCAAACAAAATACATTTTAGATCATATGGAGCCTCGTAAACAGTGAAAATTAACAGGACGACCTAGATAAGTGAGGGTGCCGGGCGGTCGGGGGATATATGTATGTGGTCGCGAGCTGTCCGGGGAATGAGTTGCGAAGCAGCAGCAGCTCTCGAATCAAGTCACCGACGGAACGCAAGACGATATGCGTGCATGTTACTAATTCAATTCCCTCCCGACAAGGGCGCCTGCAATGCAATATTACCCGGCCATGGATCGCCGGCCGCCGCACCACATACACACATACATATATATACTCATGGTGCCGCCGTATTAGCTAGCGCCGCCGATCTTTCGTGCATCCACCATACCCGGCCACCGGCACGTCAGCGTCGACCCGAAAACCAGTTCAACTGAGCCCATATGATATGGCTCGTAGGCCTGTGTATTAGAATATGTGTTGTGTGTGTTTAGTAGCAACTTGCTACATATGCTAACTCGAGAAGAAGCACCAACATATAAATATGGCCAATTGCGTCTAAACCACTATGTTAATCTTTTTGTATGAGACGATGACGAAAGCGTAAATAGGCACGATTTAGACCTTGACGTTTTGCTTGCTTAAACGCGGCATAGCATAATTAAGCGATACCGTGAATGATGTTTTGAGAATTTTCTTGAATGATGATATATGGTCAAGGGCTAGTTTCATCGGCCTGTTCATATTAGATTTTATTGATAGCTTTTAGTTTTAGTTTATAAATAGTAACAACTTGTAGAGAGCTATATAGAGAGAGAAATATTTTACGTGTAATTTTGACTAATATAAATAAAATCACTATAATATGTACTATAATCAACTAGTAGATCATATCTTAAAAAAACACTCTGTTTAAAAAAATAAATACCATAGAAAATTATTTACTATAAAAAACAGCCTTTAAAAATCGGTATAAACGGTCCCAATGGCTACACAAAGCTGATAGCTTGGCTTCGAGGGGGATTTGAAGAAGCAAGATAGGATCAGTGGCGGCAGAATCTCTAGTTAATTATACGTCGTTTTAAGATTTTTTAGAGGTAGTAAATATCTTTAAAAAATTACATAATATACCACGATGCCTCATAAAGCTCCACAAAAATGGGCAGGTGGCAGGCGCCTATCGTTTGCTCACGGGGCGATAGGTGCCACGCATTATTTGCTCCGCACTATCGTCCGCCCTCTAGATGATATAAACGATATTTTTATAAATACACTGTGTACATGATTATTTTTATAAATACGATATAAAATCGTGTTAAAAATAGCTTTTTAACATTTCTCTATCAATACGATGCATGACTAGTTGATTTCTAGCTACCGTCTAGTTGCGTGAGCCAGTGCTGCAACTAGAGTGCCACGGAACCAAGCTAGCTACTGCAAGTCGCTGTCAGTTTGTTGACTATGTACTCAAGATCGATCGATCTGTCTAGACTTTTGCGGCTGAAACAATTCAGTGAATGTACCCATCCCGTGTATAATAATTATCGTGTGCTATAAGATATATAATTACATGTGATCTATTTATTTGTTTTCAAAGTGTATGGCTAGTATTTTCGAAGACCAACCGAAAACAAAAATTTCTATATATAAAGCAAACTATCACAAACGATTTTATTGTATAAACCGCTGAGAACGTTTACTACCACAGATGGTTCTATACACCAACCGTCTGTGATAGTTGGCATTCGCAGACGGTTCTTAATACGAACTGTATGTGATATGACTTATCACAGACAACTTAAAAATCGTCTGTGATAATCGCCTGTTATCATAGACGCGATAAATTAGACGATTCAGAAAACATCTGTGATATCGATTTAGAACCGTCTATGACGATCCTCTGTGTGGTAGTGAGTATTTTACAGTACTGCTGGTGCATATGGAAATATATAGAGGGAACTAGTATTGGCTATGATGTGTACATCATGACCTCAATATAATGTAACTACCTCCTCGAAACTACGGAGCTCACCGCACAAATAGCCCATAGCATTTTTTTCTTCATATCTAACATTGGTTGTATGAAACTACAAATTTAGCCTCCTCCATGTCCGTGGCAGCATGTGTTATCTGCCGTGCTGCCCCACCGAGACAGGTTGTGGCACCATGGCATCTTGCCTCAACTCGGTAGGCGACGAACGAGCACAGTAAGCTTTTCTACCCACAGGCATGCTACGCTGGGTGCGTTCGACAACAACTCCTGCCGAGTCGTGTGAGCTCGGAAACAACTCCTACGGGCTGGTATTGTGATAGGTTTCTACCGAGCTCGACAGCTTTCTGCCGCGGTGTGGCAGCGCAGATGACATGCCACCTGTCTCTGCTACCACAGTTACGAAGGAGACTAGGTTTATAATTTCGTACATATGATGTTAGATTTGCAAAAAAAAACTTGCTACATGGCCAGACATGCGATGGCGCTAGGCACCAATTCTGCAATCACGCACATACATGGTACGTGCGGTGGAGCAACAGAATGAAGGCATGTACTGAATTAGTAAGTGAAACACGACAGTCCGTAAACTAGATACATGTGGTACACGTGCGTACAAACAAACAAACAAACACATGGACATGGCACGTCTAGGCGCGCAGCTGCCAGGTATGTACCGAATTATTAATTAGCAAATGATCGATGGTGATGAATGTCGTTCTTCAGTCCAGCCATCTCTGTTCCAATCGCGCCATCGTATCACCGGCGGATCATCCGTGCTGCTCAGCTCACCCATATATCCAAGATCAGCTCACTGCAGGGAGCTGGTAGAGGACCCGTGGAGCTGCGACGTCGACAGCAAGGTGTCCAGGAAGTTCCAGTCGATGGCGCCGGCGGCCTGTCCTTGCTGGATGAGCTCATGGTCACCGTTGCCTGATCTCTGCGCTTCGGCGCAACCGAGGGTGGTAGGGCTCTCGAGCTGCGGGATGCTGAAGAGATGCTTCTTGGATTCGAAGTTTTGATCTGAGTACTGCTGGGGGAAGCCGCTGCCTGCAGCAGGTCCAGGCAAGAAATGGTGATCGCTGACATGCAGCCGCGCGTTTGGGAGGCCGTAGTAACCGGGAGTCGCGTAGCCAGGGAAGAAGGGCCTCTGGCTCGGGGTAGGTTTCTGGAATGCGCGGCACACCACCCAGCCTTCCTCCTGCAGATCGACAAAAACGATATCAAGCAGCACGACGAGACGTTATACCAAGTAGAGTGGAAGTGATGCAGCCAAAGTCGAAAAGACAGTTCTTCAGAAAACAAATGTCGGAAGGGAGATACTGTAACTTGGTCTAACGTCTCAACTGGCACTGCAAAAACTCTCAGTTCGGCTTCACTGTCTAGGAAAAGCTTAATTATCAACAAAATTCCAAATAATTGATGGCGCTGAAGAATTATGCATGTAAAGGGGCACCGAAGAAGTGAAGATTACTAAAAGGGGATATACGAATCCTTGCCTGTGCAGGCGCAAGCTCCTTGGTCTGAAGTCGGTACTCGTGGATGATCCAGTCGGTCTTCCTGCCGTTTGGGGCGCGGCCCTTGTAGAAGACGAGCGTCTTCCTCATCCCGATCACCCTCGACCTGGATAGCACCGGCTTGTCCCTCCCCGTCGCCTTCCAGAACCCCGCCGCCGTCGCACGGTTCGTTCGCGTCCCGCTCGGGTACTTCCTGTCCTTGTAGCTGAAGAAATACCACTCCGACTGCTCCTCATGCCCGTACTTGCACCTCTCTGAGCGGAGCACATGCAATGCATTTTGGTGATTCACAAATTGCTTACTTAATTGGCGCGTACCTGAAGATCGATCGATCGACTAACGCACGCATACCTTGTAGATCCCATGGCTCTATCCTGTAGAGATCAACCTCCTGGATGATCTCCAGATCGATCTTTAGGGATGCAACCTTCCTCGCAAGGTAGTAGCCTACAAGCTCTTCCTCTGTGGGGTGGAACCTGAAGCCTGGGGGAATGCAAGACTCCTGCTGCTCCATTGCCGACTGACGAAAGCATGCACAAGCTTTTCAAGTTAGCAGTATGTGGATGCAGAGAGGACCGGGGAGGGAACGATGTATGTATGCAAATATGTACGTATGTATGTATGTGTTGTATGCGTGTGGGCCAAAGAAAAGGTATATATGATTTCGGCAGGTTCAGAAAGCTATGCAAGATCCTAGAAATCTAGAGAAACGAAAGCATCTAGCAGCTAGCTGGGTTCACTCATGCAACGAGACCTAACGCGTCGCACGTATACACACGCACACATACGACCTATTTATGTTGTCATCTAGCTATCTACCAAATTAACACCAAATCTATATATCTACACACATGCAAGGCGAATACATACATGTGTGTCTCTCGATGAGGAGAAGTACACTGATAATTTGATTACAAGCTAGCTAGAGCTGTAGTTAGAGCTCGATGGCCTGAATTGGCTCTTGTAAATTGGGAATGGGAGAAAGGGTGCAGAGAAAGGAGGGGGGAAAAGACCAGTACTAACCACTTGTACTAGCTAGTTGTGAGAATGAAGCTTTTGGGCATGTTTCTTTGAGTGCACTTCAGGATTAGCTAGCTAGCTAGGGGTGCTCTGCATGCTCACATCCACCACCACCCTACACCATGCCAGTACTACAACTACAGCTCTGTGGTAGACTACAACTATATATATATATAGAGAGAGACAGAGAGATCTGTGGTCAATTTTGTGGTAGACTACAAGTACAATCTTGCGTTGTAGAGAAAGATTCAAACTAAGAGGGGATGATCAGCTGCGCTTAATCAGTTGTACCTCTGAAACCTCCGTAGCTCCTGTAACAGTTAGTTGTTGAGCTTGTACGTACATAGAAAACTCAAAAGACGCTAGCTATTAGCTGGAGTATTCACCCTGAAGATCTAGATGCAACAACCGATCGATGCAAGCTAGCTAACTAGTGTATGTGTGAGTGAGCTGAAATATGGTCAGAGTTCCATTTTCAGGTCACTTTACATGCGAGTGCATGTGTTTCCTGCTGCTGGTACTTCATATGGTAGCTAGATGGCAGTACTAGTAGCACGCTGTGTGTAGCCATATATATGTACAGCTTATGGCTCTAGCAGTGCATGGCTATCGACCAAACGAACAAAGCAAGTATATACCATGCTATCATATATATCGCATATCTAATCACCACAGCTGAATACCAAGGGTGGGGCACTCACCAAACCGATCGATCGAGAAGAAGAAGTATGCAGATCGAGAGAGAGGAAGGAGAGGCTGCTGCTTGCTTGGTGGTTGGGGGAGAGAGAGAGAGAGAGTTGCTTTAGCGGTAGCTAGCTAGTAGTATGCAGATAGATGAGGCAAATGTTATATGTTGGTAGGGAAGCTTATTTGAGGCCCTATTTATATATATCAAAAAGCATCGGATTGGAAGCACATCGATCCTCTGAACTCCCGATTAATATATAATTGTCCACTGTGAATTGATAGAGAAATGTTAGAGAGAGAGAGAGGAAGAAGGGGTCCGGGCTAATCTAGTAAAAAGCCATCGATTGCGCACGGGGGTGGCTGGCCTAGAGAGAGAAGGTGGTGAAAATCGATTTGGTCGGTTAAGAAGAAGTCCTTAAGCGACTACCACCACTCACCAATCCATTTCGATCCCCATTCTCTCTCATCTCAGCTGCCATTATTGCCGGTACATTGCTTTGCAAGACTACTTTGCCACTCACTTCGTTCACAATTATATATTGTTTTTAGATAAGAGTGTGTCAAACTTTTAAAATCTTGACTACTGCAGGAGAAGTTGTCACTGTCTGGCTCGGTGAATCGAATGCTTCTACTCAATGATTTACAGACTTGTCAAGATCATGCCAATGGCCACTGTTATTCAAGAAGAGTGTGTCACTGCTCACCTTTCCCATTCGTATCTTATGCACAGATTAGACGGATCAATATTACATACGTATAAGCAAGCGTGTGCGCAAGCACTTTAATTAATTACACATATAAGCAAAGTTTCAGAGTAATCTACATGCCTGTCTCACGAGGCTAACTAATGGATGAAATTTCACCACTGCAGCAAAGCGAGTGATTTCGCCAGGCTAGAGCGATTTGCACATGTCCATAAAAACAATTCAAGATCACTGTTTCTTTCTCTTCTTCTTGGAGAGATAATATAGAAAAGAAAGAACAATTAAGCTCGAGTGGATACAATCTCTTTTTTCGCTACGTTGTGCTTCTAGTGTTAATGATCTATGATCTCTTACTCACATCGTTTTTTGATTTACGTATAAATTTTAATCTTCGCTAGTAGTGCAATTATGGCGCTAATCGGGACGATTCGATGAGAAGACACAATCAACTCGTCGAGATGAATTACCGCTTGAGGATGATTGCCTTCCGATGACGATGATTGAGACGGTGAACGATCAACTACTTTCACTATATCAACACGTATATGTATATATGCAAATATGCTTGCGCTCTGCTCTGGCTGTTGCTGTTTGCAATTGCAACCGCATTTCGATGGATCAGGAGATGCCTAGGACTAGTGCACATCTTGTCACTCACAAAAGCGTGTGCTGTGCTAATCAGTAATCAAGTAGTACTAGATACTAGCTTGAATATATAGCATCGTATCGATAGATGGGTCCCAGGATACCTCCTCATGTGTGGGATGTCCTGCCCTTGGCTGCATGCATGTCTGGAGAGCTTGCTATCTAGCAGCTACTCCATCACCAGCATTCAGTTCTTCCCTGGCAATGCCAAATTACAGTATGGACTGTAATTCTGATCATGAGTGGTAGTCGCACTAAATAAAGTTTTCCTTCAATTCCATGAGAAAAGCTCAGCTCAAATGTTTTTGATGATCCCAGGGGCTAGCTGAGGTTGACACTTGGAAGTCGTGCTCAGGCTGTTAAATGCTCCAGCGATCTCGTGCATCGGCGCGACAGTTGCAGCTCTGGACCGACTGGTTAGCTAGCTACTCCGACAGGTCGCACTCAGCTCGCAGCCTAAGCTTGAATCCATCCATCAACGACAAATAATGTGTGCATATTTTTCTAGCTAGTTCTCCCTGTCAGATTGAAGTTTCAGTGATTAATAGCTAGGTCATCCATTGATTGCGTTCTATGATGATTGAAATTTCAACACGGAACGCGTGGTGATACGGTCTCTCCCGATCGATCGCTACAGCGCGCGCGGGCGCGTCGTTAACGAGCTACTAGCTAGTTTTCAATTCTTTTTTTCTTGTTTGTGGATGGACGCTAGCTTGCTTGCTAGCTGCTGCGTTGGATCATTTGGTCAGTGGTATGATTTAATTAGGCCTATCGATGAACCAATCAATTAATCCGTGTGCTTTATATGTGGGTTAGTTGAGACAAAAGCCTATGCTTCAGTTCACCGGTGAGTGTCAACGTGGAGCCACTGCGCACTGCCATTTCTTTCCGGCCATGCCCATGCTCATGCAATCGTAGTCGCAGATCGATGCAGGGCAAAAGAAAAAGAAGAAAGCAAGTGATGCAGATCGTGAACAAACAGTTGTTGAGCTCCAGAGAACCAGAATCTTGAGCTTCATAGACCTAGGGAGAGCATCAGAGGCCATTCATGGGGGCCGATGCCTTGTGGCATGGAGGGCGGTCTGCAGGTCGCTTGAGCCAGGCGGGTGCAGAATCGCTACCGTTTCCTCTATGATTTAGTTATTAGATTGCATTCATGGCAGCTAGTTATCAGAGACCCTTGCTTGTTTTCGACATGCAAGCAGGCGACCAATTTTTGTCGATATAAAATCGAAATGAAAGATCGCTCTCACACGCGGTATTCAGTAGCGATATAGATAAATATCCGGATGGAGTATTTATTACGAGAGGAACTGGAGTACTGAATGAACGAATATATATATATATATATAGATTAAAGGCGTGCAATGATGGAAATTCCCGCGTCCGGCATTCCGGGACCGGACGACGACTGGGCGCGCAGGAGGAGGAGGAGGTTGCCGTTCATCGATCGATCTCCTTCTTCCTCGCGACTCTTGACATGACACCTCCCCCTAGGCTAGGCTAGCTTCTTCTTCCTCGCGACCTGCAGGGTTGCTGCACCCATCGATCGCTACCAGCTAGCTAGCTACGTACCAATTGATCAGCGTAACCTACGTACGATCCTGATGACCAGCAACAATTAATCTAGCACTGCACTGCACAGCACAGCAGCTTCAGGGTTAGGACGTACGTACCAATTCAATTAGTAAAATTAACACTAGAGATGATCGTGTACCTGATTTTTGCAGTGCACTTGTCTCCAACCTACGCCTACGCGCGCGTGCACTAATGCTAGTCACACACACACAACCTTATCACCTTTTCCTTCTCGCTCTGAAAAAAATCAACTACTGCCACTACTCTCATTCCTTGCAAAATTTTTGTTACTTGATAGCTGACAGGGCAGCCAAAACAGACAAAATCGTGACACGGAGAGATTCAGCTCGCACGTACGGGATCGCCACAGGATCAGATGCGACAGCGACGTCGTCGGTCGGGGTCGATGATTCAAGAAAGATCCAATTTTTATTTCTCCACCGCATCGACCTGCATGCATGCTTCCTGTTATTCGATTTCTAGGTAGAAGATGGTACCAGCTTGAAAGAGAGAAGCGAAGAAACTAAACTATTTGTGTTGCACTGTTTGTTTGTTTGTTTGTTTGTTTGTTTATGATTCTTCAGGTCTATACGACAAAACACATGCATTGATCTGCCGTTTGTTCCTCTCCGGCTCCCCGCCATGCCATGGATTCCTTTCTGATTGATTTTGAAGAAACTGAGATAGAAGAGAAGAGGCGTCCAGTCCAAATACGCTGCTAGCTAGCTACCTCTTTCTTTTCTTTCTTTCTTTCTGTCCTCTCTTTTGCAGAAAGGCCGGCCGGCGTCCAATTTGGTTGGTAGGTAGGCAATGCAGAATGCAAGTGCAAGTGCAATGGAGGCTCACTCGACCAATCATCGATCTGTTACCTCCTCGCTCCTCTTCCTCCTTTATCTTCTTGTTGCTGATTGTCTTTTCTGGTCTGCTGGGTCGGTTTGTGGGGCCGGCCCTCCTGATCTCCATCTATCCACTTTTACATTGGCCAAAAAATATTGCATTGCATGCTCCATACATATATCTGCTTTCCTTTCTTCCAACAAATAGGAGTGCAAAAGGAGCGAATAATTTTCGTCCGTCCGATCGATCGAATGCTTGCGAAATAGATATAGAAGGGATAGATGGGTATCTGTCACTATCCGTGTCCGACTTCAACTTCGAGAAAAAAAAATAGGATAGGATACGGAATAAGTTATATATGTCCGTATATATCTATATGTCAAGTAATATTATGAAGTATGTTGTGACTTAAACTAGGAACAAGATAACATATAGATAAATTGTCACATCTAAATAGGAGGAGTACTGAGTGTTCTTTCTTCAACATCTCAGTAATTAATTTCTCCATATTCGCTCTGATTATACCATACTGTCTAATGTCATGTGCAAAGAAGCGGATAATTTTCATCTGACCGACCGTCCGAAAGATTATGGAACGGATACGAAATGGAGAAATAAATATTTGGTATTATCTGTGTCCGACTTTGAGGAAAAAAATATGTAATAAGATACAGAATAAACGATATCCGTTACGATTTCACCCTACCAACAAGTACAAGCTTCTAGATGCCTGAATGCCTTCGTAGCTAGCTAGCTGCTTGGTCCCCTGTATGCTGTCTCAAGGTTACAACCCAAAACTTTCTACTTTCTTCCAGAACGCGCGCTGCTGGGACTGAGCTAGGGATGCACAGCAACACCAATCAGTTGCTCCCAAAAGGCAAAGTTCTATTTACAGTTTAAAATTTAGAACGTGCAGATGACTGCGATTTTCTGCCAAACGAGATTCAGACAAGGATATCTCCATCTCGTTTCAGTCAAAAGCAACCTACGTAGCTCGATCCTACGTATTGCAGGCAGGCATTATTCAATTCGTTCATGGTGATCGATGTTGCTAATGGATCATCACTCTATTACTGGCTAGTGTGGAAAGATAAAAAAGACTCCTTGATTATACTGAGTAAGATCTCCCTAGGTACTAGTTTATTCTAAAGCTGTGGGGCTTTCGGCCTAGAGAATTTCAAGTTCTGACTTGAATAGCTAGCGCAGCAAAGAACTGACTAAAGCGTTCATCTGATCTAGTGCGGTTACAAAAGCCAGCCACTAGTTTAAACATTAATTTAGCCAACTCGACCGATTTCGGTGAATCGATCGATTAGGCCAATTAAAAAACATTACTGCCAAATGTCTCTGTAACGTATCTGCAATGATTCCAATGAGATCATCAGCAGCTTAATAACTAAGAACAACTAGAAGGGTGGTCCACGCAACTACATTACTAGATTTATTACCTGAAATTTAGTATGACAGAGGTGCTACGGGTGGTGTACCGAGTGACGCGTAGGGGTCTTTTTGTACTTGTATTCGTTGTGTGCATGTTTTACTTTTTAGTTACTATGGCATGATTGTGTATGAATTTCCTCGTGCATCCTAATACCACTTACCTTCCTATTTACGAATCATTATAATCTCAATCGTCCTCAATAATTATTTGAAAATTTATCGCACTATAATAACATATAACGATCACAAAATGTTATCGAGGGTCTAATAGATTTCCGCCCTTAAGAATCTACGAAAATTATGAACGGACTAACCTTGTATGCCCTTTTATTTAAAAAAAATAACCTACAACCAAGATTTGCTAAATTTATTACCTATAAAAACTATCATTTACCCCACAATTATTTCTATCGTATTAATAAAATAGTAATACTATTATTTTAAATCGTCCAACCGTTGGGCGACTTGGGCTAGTCGCTCAACCTGGTTGAGCGACTAGGACCTAGTCGCTCCACGGTTGGGTGACTTGGGCTAGTTGCTGTTGGGTGACACCTGACCAAGTCGTCCAATCGTGAAGCGACAGATAGTTAGTACTAAAAAAATAAAACGTAGATATATTATTGTAATTTAGAATAAAAAATAGATTATTTTTAAAAATTCGCCAAGCAATCATAGGGCTATGCATTATATTATTACTTTTAGTTAACCAATAGGCCATAAAATCTGGGCATTGTTTTCTTTCTTCCAAACTTCATAGCCGGACATTGTTTTCTTTCTTTCAAACTTCATAGCCGTATAACAGATTAGGAATTCAATCTTATCTTATTTTTAAATTTTAAGAGGTCTGACGATAGCATCTAATAATCTAATGGTTATGATTTCAATCGTAATTAGGTGTCACCATATTTTTTATAAGAATTTCTATCATTTTTTTATTTTTTAAATAACATATAACGACAGCTATAGTTGAACTTTAATTAGGATCCACCTAATAAAGGTCGGATATTTTTCATTTTGTTTGTAAGAATCGCTAGCAAATTCTCTATTTTTAGCTGCTACAAATCACCTTCATGAGGTTTCAATAATAATAATAATAATAATAACCATTATCATTCATCATAGTCGTGTCGTCGTCGATGCAAACCTCAGATTGATACGAGTACATCAGTTCATATCACCAGGAAAGCCACATGCCCAGGTGCGCTAGTGGACATCGATCTTGTAGTAGGCAGTATTGTATTGCACGTCGATCGATCCATTTGCATACCGAATTGAATTGAATGGAGGGCATATCATCTGCAAGTTGGAAAAAGGAAAAAAAAAGGAATTGAATTGAATTGAATGGAGGGCATATCATCTTAGTGATTGAAGCTGGGGGGTCGATGGGAATGGATATTATCACTCTCGCCACCAGACCAACCGGCCCGCCTATTTCCCTAAAAAATCTGGCACTGAAACAGTCCGCTCGGTTGGGCTGAATAAGTATGACTTATGGCTGAAATTATATAATAACTAGCTAAAATTACAATATTACTGGTGGTGGCTTATTTGATGTAACTAAATTTTAAAAATAAAAAATAGGTTAACCCATCACGGATAATGAAAACGAATACCGGTAAAAAAACTAAAAAGTCAAAAAGATAAAATTTATAAAAAATAAAAAATAAATACAAACTATAAACTAAGTCTAAACAAACTATAAATACAAGCCGAATAAGTGTATTTTGTTGAAGGATTCCATAGTCCATGCAAAGAAGAGAAGAGGCCAGGCGGACGTTATGGTGGTAGGCCCGGGAGTACATACACGTTCAGGCAGGCGGCAGACCAGCCCATTGCTGTGCTGAAAAAATATTCTTTTTTCTTCCGGGCTTGGAGGATCTGTTGTATCTTGGACGGACGGGCCCGGCCGCTTGTATGTATGGGCTAAAGCCGAGGAGAAAGTCTGATCCTCCCACCCAAATGTAAATAGGCCCGTCTTGAGTCCCTCTCGAAAAGGGAGGAAAAGCTACATTGCGCCAGTAGCTACTAGTCCATGTCATGTCGTATTTTATGCAAAAAAAACCCTGAGTTTTCTAAAATCACATAAAGATCATCTATTCTTGCAAAAAAGGTTTTTTAAAAACTCCCCTCCACTTCACCGAAATTATGTTTCCTTTATAGGATAGCACCCTGTGGTTTTTTAAAACTACATATGGGTCCTTGTTTACTTACATATAGATCCTTATAGGTTCTTGGTTTTTTACGAAAAAAGCCTTCGATTTTCTCAAAAATTAGCACTTGTTCTCGATTTTTTAAGAAAACTTCCTCGCGAATTGCCGTCTCTTTTACTTCACTCCACACGTTAGTTTTGATCAGCTTTGAGTGCTTTCGGGCCAGTCTGAATGGGTTCGCTCAGTTAGGACTTAGGAGGTTCTAAGTGGCCCGATCAACCAGTCCGATCGGTTTCAAGTTGTATCGAACAGCTTTTGAGTAACAGCGCAGCAGAAAATAGTTTTTGAGTAGCTTTGGTGTATCGGACGGTGTCCGAGTAGCTTTGGTGCATCGAATGGCGTTCGAGTAGCTTTGTATAACAAGGGACGGGCCGCACGCGTCCGATTCGTCTCACCATCGACTTCGCCCGGAGACTTCGCCGCTCGCCTTGGAGGTATCACCTCGGCAGGGTGACACGAATTCGCCGACCACCTCGTACGCATCACCTCGGCGACCCGCACCACGCTACGGTGGTATTGCACAACGTTATGACAGTTTCCTACATATGCGGTTTGACCAGATTCCCTGAAAAAAATCAAAAAACAATCCAGATAAAAATGTAATCTTTGCAAAATCGAATAACCACTCTATAAAACTTACAATAATTTATCATAATATTATTCTGTATCTTCTCACATGATTTTTGGGCTATCTTATTTGGTTGTTTGGAAGAAACTACTTGATGCCCCCTCCCTATTTCCATTTGGCGCCGTCCATTTTATTGGCATCCATCGGCAACGTCCCATCCACAGCCAGAACCACGCAAATTAAAGAAACGGACATAAAATGATGGGCAAGAAAATATCGTCGAGAGGCGACAGTACAGCTCAGCCTGCCGTGCCGCCTTCGATTATTTGACTCTCTCTCTCGCCTTAATTGTGTGGCGATCGAGGCAGAGAGAGAGAGAGAGAGCTCGATCGAGATGGACATGGCGGGCACCGACGTCCCTTTGCTTTCCCTCCCCAGGCACACAGACACGGTGCCGCTCGCCGGCGTCTCCGACTTCCGCGGCCGCCCCGTCTACCGCCGCAACTCCGGCGGATGGCGATCCGCCCTCTTCGTCGTCGGTACGTACGTACGTTCGTTCGCTAGTAGCTACCTGCATATATATACTCCAGTTACGCAGAGCATAATTTGCTATATATGTAGTGGTGGAGATCGCTGGCAGCTTCGCCTTCTTCGGCGTGTCAGCGAACCTGATCACGTACCTGACGGGGCCGCTGGGGCAGTCGAACGCGGCGGCGGCGGCGGCGGTGAACGCCTGGTCGGGGACGGCCAGCCTGATGCCGCTGCTGGGCGCCTTCGTCGCCGACTCCTGCCTCGGCCGCTACCGATCCATCGTCCTAGCATGCACCCTCTACGTCCTGGTAATCATACTCCGGCCGGCCCTGCTTAATTAATTAGACAACGGTACTATGGGTGTGTGTCTCGTGGGAAATAATTTACACGCAAATACCTACCCTACCCCCTCGGTCTTCGCTATATTGATTTGTCGGTGGCCGCGGAAAGTCCACGTGCTTGCAACTAGTACCTAATAATATTTCTTTATTTTTTAAATTTAATTGCTCAGAAAGAAAAAACCAACCAACCGTGCCACCGCAAATTAACATGGGGGTCGTGCAAAATTGCTATGGGTGTGGTGCGCGCAGGGGTATGGCATGCTCACGCTGGCGTCCACGCTGCCGGCGCTGCGCCCGTCGCCGACGTGCACCGACGACTCCTCCTGCCGCCCTTCGTGGCCGCCGGTGGCCTTCTTCTACGTCTCCCTCTACCTCATCGCCCTCGCGCAGGGCGCCGACAAGCCCTGCGGCCTGGCCTTCGGCGCCGACCAGCTCGACCCCAACCACCCCAGGGAGCGCGCCTTACGCAGCTCCCTCTTCAACTGGTGGTACTTCTCCATGGCCGTCGGCATCGCCGTCGCCGTCGCAGTCGTCAGCTACATCCAGGAGAACGTCGGCTGGGGCGTAGGCTTCGGCGCCCCGGCCGCCATCATGCTCTGCGCCTTCGCCGTCTTCCTCCTCGGCACCCCCACCTACCGCCTCTACTCGCCCAGCCCCGGCGCCGAGAGCCCCTTCGCCCGCCTCGCCCACAGCCTCGCCGCCCTCGCCAAGAGACGGCACCACCAGGGTTCTCTGCAGCAGGAAGAAGAAGAAGAAGCGGCGGCGGCCAAGTCGGAGGAGGCCCGCGGCGTGCTGCGGCTGCTGCCCATATGGGCGACGTGCCTGGCTTACGGCGTGGTGTTCGCGCAGATCATGACGCTCTTCAACAAGCAGGGCCGCACCCTGGACCGCCGCATCGGCGGCGGCCTGGAGCTGCCGCCGGCGGCGCTTCAGACGTTCGGGCCGGCGGCCATCCTGGTGTTCGTGCCCATCTACGACCGCGTGCTGGTGCCGGCGCTGCGGTGCGCGACGGGCAACCCGACGGGGCTGACGATGCTGCAGCGCGTGGGCACGGGCATGGCGCTGTCGCTGGCGGCGGTGTCGGTTGCGGCGGTGGTGGAGGGGCGGCGGCTGGAGACTGTGCGGGAGCACGGGCTGGTGGACGAGCCCGGGGCGACGGTGCCGATGAGCTGGGCGTGGCTGGTGCCGCAGTACGTGGTGATCGGGGTGGCGGACGTGTTCGCGGTGGTCGGGATGCAGGAGTTCTTCTACGACCAAATGCCCAAGGGGCTGCGCAGCCTGGGCCTCGCGCTCTACCACAGCGTCATGGGCATCGGCGGCTTCATCAGCAGCCTCCTCATCTCCCTCGTCGACCGCATCACCAGCGGAGGCGGCGGCGACAGCTGGTTCGCCGACAACCTCAACCGCGCCCACCTCGACTACTTCTACTGGCTGCTCGCCGGACTAAGCGCCGCCGAGCTCGCGCTCTTCCTCTGCTTCGCAACCTCCTACGTCTACAACCGCATGCGGCCCTGATACCAACGCAACGTGTGCATTAATTAATTAATTAATTAGTGTGATGGCTCAAGGCGAGCGGCGGAGCCGGAGCGTGCGGGCGGTGGCGTGAAAAAGAATTCAGATGGGAATGTGTGGCAGCAATCGCACCTCAACCGTGCGGACTGCATTGCTTTATATAACTGTTACAGATTCGACAGTAATTGATTGTACACAGAAGGAAGTCCGAGAATCACTCTGAACTTTCTTTAGTCAGGAAATGGGTCCTAAGATCTCGGTTACACAATCAATTACAGACATAATCACGGAATATACAGATATTTCAACACCCTACCTCAATCTTAACATCTAGTACAGATTAAGATTGCTTCTAGACGTGCGCTAAGAAGTGTGCTGGTGTTTGTGTGAGTTTTCCTTAATTAATTACAGAAAGAGAGTAAGAAAATCGGAGCCTATTATTTTCTACCCGGAAAATAAATTTATTGTCCGCCAGAAAAGAAAAAAAAATGGGAGCTGGCGGCTGGGTTTTAGAAACGGATCATCCCACCCAGATTATTCGGCGCGACATCCACCTCGGCAACTCGACCGGCGATCCCCGGCCCCCGCCTCCGCCACTTGCTCTGCTCCTCCTCCTCCACCACCCCAGCCCATCACATGGAATCCGACGTCTCCATTGCCACCCCTATCCTCTGCCCTCAGGTCCCCATCCGCACCGATTCCCCTTTCACTGTCTCTTTTAACATCGCTAGACGCTTTTTCTGCTCAAATTCTGTCCAAGATTCGGCATTTCCCCGTTAATTTCCTGCTCGTTTAGTTTGCCTCCGGTGCTCTTATCGCCACGACGATTAGATGCCCCTTCCGTGATTCAAGTTATGCCGATGATTGTCCGCCACAACTGGCTCAATAGAGTCAGAGATTAGATGCGCTTACTTCTGCTGTGGCTCTCGAGTCTAGGTTGCGAGGTGCCTTCAGTACTTATGCTAGGTTTCCGGTGGTGTTGAGCTAAGTTGCTATCTTTTAGCCGAATTACTCTTGCTTAGTGCTAATTATTTAGATACCGACTTGAAAAGATCCAACTTTTATCTTCGGCACTGTTTTCTCTTGGATGCTGACTTCAAAAGACTAATCTTTTAGCGCTGTGGTTCTTATCTCTGAGCCATGGACCGGATATACTAGTATGGTTCTCGTTCTCTGAGCCACGGACCGGATATAAAAAAGATGAAGCGTTTTCTAAATTGGAAATCTTGATCTTATTATTGGTAAACAAGTTGGCATAGAATAATTTTGGTGGTTTTACTTGCGATCTGCTACCTTGCTTGGTTATGTACTTTTTTGGAGTCTATAGAGGTGTAAAGACTATATTTCTCCAGCTTCCATGCGAAAATCCTACTCTTTTTGGCTAAATGCTAGGTATACAATGCCGAAAGAATCTCAACATTGTCGGTTTTCGTTGCAGGAATCTTAGCTGATTGGTGCTTTGGAGCTGCAGGTCCGCAGCACGTTCTGGCCGTTAGCTGCTCACGGAGGCGCGGGTTTGGAGTTTCAAAGTGTTGAGATAGTTTTCATCTGTCCGTGCTCCGTAGTTGTAAAAACAAGCTGGGCTTTCTTGAAGAGCTGTGGGTATTGATAAGATGAAGAGTACAAGAGGAGCAATGTTATTTCCTCTCTGTCTCTGTGCGATGGTTTGCCTCATGGCTCAGCTAGGAGCTTCCAATGTAGTGCTAATGGGGAATAATCTGACCTTGTCGTGCGACGATGTTGAGGCAAGCTTTGGTAAGTTCTGGAGATCTCATCATCATGTGGCTTTGTCACAGTAGAGTACCAACTTCTACTATCCAGACGTCACTGCATATGAAATTTACTTTTGTTTGCATGCCTTCTCTACCAGTTGCTTATGACCGGATTTAGGTGTTTATGTTGGGTTCATACTTCTTAGCTGCATTATTGATTTATGGTGACATGCAAATATGTTGCATTACCTCCTATTATATTCTTGTGGCTGTTTTCTATTACTTCTCTGAGTAATATTAAGTTTGAGTTTATTCCTTGATTGTGTCATGCTGCATTTGTGTTTAAGGTTGTTTTCTTCTGCCTTTCACTGTTGTGGAGTCTATATTGTATTTTCTGAGGGATTCATTATGCCATTTCAATTGGTTCGCAGCTCTGGGAGTGAAAGGGTCAGGTGTTAATGGCGTAGTTTATACTGCTGAACCTTTGAACGCCTGCAGTCCATTAACAAACAAAGCTGTCAGGGGTCCACCATCGCCGTTCTCATTGATTATAAGAGGCGGCTGCACATTTGATGAGAAAGTAAAAAATGTGCAGGATGCTGGATTCAAAGCTGCAATAATATATGACAATGAAAATAGTGGGGTTCTGGTTCCAAGTAATGTACCTTATCACTCCCACTTGTTTTTTGCTTTTCAGTTTCTTAATGCCATTTGCATAGCTGTGTGGTACTCTTTGTTCATAGCATGACCAGCACAAATAGATGGGTCCATGTTTTAGGACCTGTAGATGACCACACATTAAATAGAGATGAGACAGGCTGGGAGGCACAAGAAAATGCTTTTGGATCTGTTTTCCGAAATGGATGAAGCACAAATACTTTATGTAAATTGTGCCCAGATAAATAAAAGATAGAAATAAACTGTATAACTTGGTACAATTTTAATAATCACACCATTGTAATTTTTCACTATTTCATATTAACATTGTTTAGAGCATATATTTTCTGCACTATCTAACTAGGAAGTGTAACAGTGGCTGGAAGCTCAAGTGGTATTCACATATATGCGGTGTTCATCTCAAAGGCCTCAGGGGAGGTGTTGAAGAGATTTTCAGGCCGTATTGACGTAGAGGTGTGGATACTACACACATTTGAGAGCTCAGCCTGGTCGATCATGGCAATTTCATTCATATCGCTGCTTGCGATGTCTGCTGTTCTAGCTACTTGTTTCTTTGTAAGAAGGCATCGAATAAGGCGGGACCAACCTATAATTCCAGAAGTCCGAGAGTTCTATGGAATGAGCAGTCAATTAGTTAAGGCAATGCCAAGTCTTATTTTCACAAAGGTGCAAGAGGACAATTGCACATCGTCAATGTGCGCCATTTGCTTGGAAGACTATAATGTTGGAGAAAAGCTAAGAGTGCTGCCTTGCCATCACAGTATTTTTCACCAACTTTATAACATCATAACTGCCCTTTATAACACTATACTAACTTACTGTTTTGAGACTTTGTCCGTGGAAACTAGGCATGCCTATCTGCTATACCCTACTCTTCAATCTTCGAATTTGGAACTGAAAAGAATTTGTGCAAGTTTTTTTAACCTGTTAGCGCAATGTTGTGCAATAAATTTACTAAACCACTATCTGCATTTCTTTTTCTTGATTTTGAATGTCTAGGCTAAGTATCATTTTGCTAGATTTGGCACAAAATATGGTAAGCTCTTTTTTGTAGTAGCCATTTCCTGATCCTTAAGAACATATAATATTGGTACTGTCAATTGCCGCGTCTCTAGATTCACTGTTGTCAAAATCATTAACCTGCGCAATTACAGATTCTCTCAGTTAACTAGTAGTGTATAAATTTTTTGGTGTGATAAATCAATTGGACAACTCTCCTTATATGTAATCTTTGGTTGAACAGAGATGCATTAAATAAATTGCACCCCTTGTATACAATCAGCTATCTGAAGAATGTTATTTCTAAGGCAGTACCATGATATTTGTGTGAATTGCCTCGCAGAGTTCCATGCGGCTTGTGTGGACCTGTGGCTCACATCTTGGAGAACATTCTGTCCTGTATGCAAGCGAGATGCAATGACTGGAATGTCAGACCCTGCTGCCTCGGAGACTACCCCGTTGCTTTCTTCTGCAGTTCGCTTACCCTCTCAGTCATCTTCATTCCAGTCGATTGTGGCAGCATTCCCTCCCAGACCAATAAGCCGACATCCTTCATCACAATCTGTATCTCGTATTTACTCTGTTTCTAGTACCCCCCACTCCCCTAACCCCCTACGGTCTTACGCAAACTCACCCTCCATAAGTAGAAGCAATGCAGACCTTGCAAACATGTATTCTCCCTGCCCTCGCACCTCGCACCTTGCCTCCACACACACTTTGGTTGGCAACCACTTGTCTCCACCAATCAACATAAGTTACGCATCACCCCATATGTCCTGTTCTGGCTATGCGTCACCCAGTCCACATGTTAGTTCGTCCTATCTCTCCAATTCTGGGTATGGATCTTCAAGTTACTACCTCGGTTCATCCAGCCAGCATTGCTCATACCTACGGCGTTGCGGGGAATCAGGGCCTAGCCTGTCTACCATGGCCCCTCAATCGCTACAACAGTCTCAACTGCGGCATGGTGGTGAGTCAGAGACAAATCTAGCAGGCGCATCATCAGCTCAGTCCTTTCGGCAATCCTACCTGAGACACTGTGCTGATTCAGATGCAAGTTTACCTGCCATGGCATCAGCTCAGTCGTTACCAGGATGTTGGTTGCTCTGGACTAGCTTGTCTGTAGAAGACATGGCGTGACTTGTGTATACATTGAGGCGTGTAACATAGGCGATTGGTTGAGAAAAATGCATAGATTTGTTTATGGTTCTTCTGCCTTTTGTCCTTTTTCTTTTTTAGTGGCTGTTAGTTTTATTTCTTGTGTTGCTGGGTGTATATTACAAGTATACAGCAGTATCAGGAAAATATTTATGACTGGAATGCTTTTGAACTCGTGAGTAGCTTGCATTCTCTGTTGGAATTTAGTTACCTGCCCTCACCTCTTCTATGTGCGTGTTTTAAAGTCTTCAGGCAGGTTCTTGGCTATGTTGAGAGATTAATTTGGCGACGAGTTGAGCTGTTGCTTTTCTGTGGTTGATTCCGGGAGGAGTCCATGACGGACAGTAGGACATTTACCTGCTACTCTGGTACAGTATGTGTAGTCTATGAGCTTGTTTTGTTCATTTGCTGGTGTCTTTTTAGCCGGGTAACATACCTCAGCTTTGCTTCTTACCGATGAAGAATAACTCTCCCATCACCTCTGCTTTCTCTGACTACTCCGCATGCTCGTCATGCTGTGAATTTGGTACAGCGGAGCAGAGCAGCTCTTGCTCAGGCTGTCAGTTCAATCAAATTCTTGAGCAGTATTTAAATCCAAGAGGCGGCTTTCAGATTATTGATAGTAATACTCTTATTGAAGATAGTGAACTTTAGCGACAACTTTCGTATGTTGCTGCGGTTTTTTAGGGAGCTCCAGAGTTGAGAGCCCTAGGTGTTGCAACATTAACATTAACAGTGCTCCTCCAAAATCCAAATCACTAGACACTGGAGTACGGACTACTCAAGCATGCACACTGACCAAAAGTTGCTGAAGTTTTATATATGTAGCAGCTCTTTCGTGTTTTTTACTCCAATAAGAATGACATTAATTTCAAAGTATATGAAGAGTAAATAATCACTATCTGTCATTCGGTTCTGCTTTAAAAGTTATACAAATTACTTTGAAAAGAGTATAGAAACATCTCTCGTACTTAATTTAGATGTTTTTTAAGATATCCTATATTCCTATGATTAGAAATGCGGCTGTATCATTCTGTCTGATTATAGCACTTCGAAGATTCCAACAGGCAACCTAACAGCTCGTCGTTAACTAGCTAGTCCGCCAAACACAGTGGCTCATTTCTTGCTGACTTGTGCATCCGGCTCCACTTTTGCAAATTGTAACATTGATGCTTGGAAGCTAGGAATTAGGGTTATAAACGAGCCGAGTTCGAGCGAGCTCATTCTTCTAGGTTCGAGTTCAACAAAAGCTTGAGCCGAGATCGAGCGAGCTTACGTTGGCAATTGAGTTTGTAGGTGGGCTCGAGCTCTGTTCGTGTAGGCTTGGTAACACATGACCATCAAGAACATTCACAAATTTTCAAGTGGTTCACATGAACAAAAAAAGGAGAGGTTAGAGGAATAGTTCATACGCAGAACGAAGAAGAGCGTCGGCGGTGGAGGAGTAGCACGCCAGAGCCGTGCAGGAGGAGGGCATCGGCGATGGAGGAGCAGCATGCCGGTGGAGCCACGGTGGCGGAGAGCGTCGGTGGTGGTGGAGCAGCACACCAGTAGAGCCATGGAGGAGGAGGGTGTCGGCGGTGGAAGAGCAGTGCGCCGGCGCTCGGCGGCAGAGCCGCAGAGGAGGGTGTCGGTGGCTGGCCAGTCGGAGCCCGAATGGGACTCTGGAGCATTGCCCATCATGGCAGGTTGTAGCACCATAATATCTTAGTCTAACTTGGCAGATAATACATATCACCTGTCGCTACTACCATATTAGATTTGTAAAAAAATGATATTGGCCAGATATACGATGGCTTGGTTGGTTGTGACTTGTGGCTGACTGCTGCCCAGTGGCAGGGGGTGTGCCCCACCCGGGCAGAGGCAGAAGCACCAAACTTTGGCAGCCTCCCTCAACTCTGAAGCCAGGCTCACACTGTCAGGCCGCTGCTGCATTTCTTTTCTTCTTGTTTTTTTTAAAAAAAACTTGTCCATCGATCTTCTGCTAGATCGTTTCTATGTGGTGCTGTGTGCTCCTGTCCTGCAGCTGCAATCCACTGGAGGCAGGCGGCTTTTGGCATTGATAGTAACAGTAAGGCCATCTAAGATTCGTCGCCACCTTACACTGATGCTATATTTGCTTCTTTTTTTTTAATGGGTCTAGCGCACCCTTCTCTCTCTAAAAACGAGTCTCGTAGCTAAATAAAAATCACTTCTTTTTCTCCATCGCATACTCTCTCCCCCTCAGGATTCTCAGCCTTGCATCTACATGCACAGGTGCTACGAATCTTCGTCCTGAATTGCATGCCCAAGACAAGAGGGGGGAAAGCTAGCTATCACCGCCTATGGATCGGAGTAGCTAGTAACACTCGCAGGCCTTTGCAGTAAAGAAAAGGTTATACAGTAATAGTAGTTCATATTTGTCAGTATAGATACTAGTGTAAGATTCTTACGTAGTTTCGGAGTGAAGGAAAAGGTTGTTGTAGCTAAGATTTTGACTACAAATACAGACGACTAGTCTTGTTTTTACAAGACTTGTACTCGGATGAACAATTAAATAAAACGTAAGGTGTGTTTCCATATAGGCTAAGGCTAAATATGATTTTTTGTTGCTACTTGTAGTTTTTGGTTAATTCTTGAGAGATTATAAAGTAACAAAAAATTTATGTGTAGTCTTTATCAATATAAATAAAGTTGTTATAGTGTATACTATAATTAACTTAATAAATTCTATTTTTAAAAAATAATATGTTTACAAACTAGTTACGGTAGGTCAAAACGGTAGCGAATAGGCCTTTGGTCAGATTATTTCGGACAAGGGATCGATCGCTTAGCCGCAGCGCATCAATGCTTGTGCAGATGCGAGACC